>WBNO01019321.1:154000-209155 GCA_013400575.1 Peucedramus taeniatus
CGCAGAGCCGCCGGCCCGGCCATGTGCCGACAGGGGTGGCTGCTGCCGGCTGCCTGCTCCGCGCCCGCCGCTGCCGCCCGCCTCCTCAGCATCCTTTCTGCCGCTTGTTTTTAATATTATTTTTTGGTCGTTGTTTCATTTTTAAGAATTTTTTTTTTAAACGTTTATTTTGGTATTGATGCTCTCCGAGCGGGAGACTTCGGGAGACGCGGTCCTCACCTGAGCGAGCCGGCCCCATTCCCCCGTGTGAAGGTAAGAGGAGCCGGAGAAAGCACCGGCGCGGGGGGGTCTCTGCCGGGCCCCTTCTCCGCGTCCTTTCAAGCGCTGGGGTCTCTCGCGGTGTTTTTTTCCTGTTTGCTTCGCTCCCGCCCCCGCCGCCCGCTTCCCGGTGCATCCGAAACTGCCTGGGATCGCTGCTCCGGGGAACCGGCGGCGAGCCCCCATCCCGGGGATGGGCAGCAGGCTCAGGATAGCCCCGCTGCCGGGAGTGGGCTGGGAAGGGGTTTGGAGGGGGAGATGATGAGGAGGGACATGGAGAACTGCACGGCATCCGCTCCCTCCATAGCCTGCCCGGAGGGACCGGGCGAGTTCCGCCACCTCAGATCTGCATGAAAATACCGGGCTGCTCCAGGCTCGCTTTTCCCTCATCCTACAGCATCCTCAGCTCCAAAGCCTCTGAGGGATGTCATGAAAGCACCTTTAAGGGACGGAGTGGGAAAGCTGCCCCCATCCCATGCCTCTCCTGGGTGTGCAGGTCGTGTCCTTCTCTGCCCCAGGGACACCTGGGTCCCCTTGGCACGCTCAGTGTGGGACCGGAACCGGCCTCCCTTCATTGTCTGGACATCTCACCTGGAGCCATGTGATTCACTTTGTTTCCATCTCATGTGCTGGCCCCAAAGGACATCAGAATCCCCCTCTCCAGCCTGATGAGTTTGTAGGATGCCCCAGCCCTGGGTTAGGTAGGAAACCATCCCAGCAGCTCACACTCAGCACAGCAGCGGTGATGGAGAAAGGATCCAGGGCAGAACACGAGGGAGCTGATGGCACAGTCACCTGTGGGTTGTTTTTGTCACTCTGCATCCAGCAGCCATCAAGGTCTGTGCTCTCAGAGCCACATGGATGCTGTTGAGCACATTAAAGGTAGCCTGAGGGCTCAGGGGGGCTGTGGGAGGGAGAGAGAAATCCCCCAAGGGAAGATGGCTTTTCATTTCCCCATATCGACCGCTTGCAGACAGGATTATTTATATTTGACATAACAGATCACCAAACTTGGGAGGTAGTGGGGGTGTGCTCATACTCATTAAGGTAGACAGTTCTCTGGCAGAATAAATTCAAGGTAAGAGAAGACGACTCTTTGAGGTTCAACAGATTGTCTTCCAGCCTGAAATGAGCAGCGAAATCAGCATAAAACCTAGAAGGGAAAACTCTGCACTTCGGTCTGTCATGATGTATGGCTGTCATTTTAGGGAACCTGGCGGGTTATCCCGATTTTTAGAGTGCAGATGGTGCTCCTGGGTGACTTCATTTGAGCAAAAGTACCCAGTAGGATGGGATTTTTAGTCATCACATCTTGTTTTCGCTGAGGAAGCATCTAAATTATAGTGCTGTGAGGGAAAGCAGTTGACATGAATTGTGCATGGAGTGCCTGAACTATCCCACACCTGTGCTGAGGCTCCTGCCCCACTGCAATGGCTTGTGAATGACTGGAGGTTGTTTGCAATCTCTGTGGTTGATTTTCTTCTTGCCTGAAACGAGCAGAAAGGTGCATTAGGGGCTGTCAGTTGGTGAAAAGAGATTTTTAAACACCTTAAAGACTGAGGAGCTGTAATTAGAAGTGTAACCTCCTTCCTCTACATGTCAGGATTTCTGTGCAGAACGATGACAGGACCTCTTAAGGAATGGTGCTGGTGCTCAGGAGAGATAAAGAACTTCAACAAAATCCCCTGCAAAGCTGCTGATGTTGATTTATCACCCCGCAGTACATTGGTTCTGGTTCAGAAAGGATGTGGGGATTCAAGGGGAAGGAAGGAAACAGCATTTGTTCCTTTCTGGTTTATTGCCAGCAGGCACAGATGACAAACACAGGCAGCTCTGAAATACCTGTGCCTACCTGGGCACAGCGAGTGGCAGAACATCACCAGAGCTGTGGCTCCTGGTTGTGTCCTCGCTGTGTTCCAGCAGAGTCTGGTACAGGGTCTGGCTGTCACATCCCTGCTCCTTTTCCATTGAATCTCTGGCAGTCCCTAAACCCTCGTGGAGGTGACACGAGAGTCAAGCCTGAAGGTTTGACTCAGGGGCTTTTCTCTCTGAGGAGAATGTGTTCAGCAGTGGGTAAGGGACAGACTCATTTCCCATGGTTTATTCACCCAAGCCTTTCTAAATGTTTCCCACTCTGACCCTACAGCCATTCCTCAGCACCCCTTTAGGATCTTTAAAAGTTTTGCTGGGTGCCAGAATCCAAGAGATAAAGGTGCTCAGTTCCTTCAGGCTTTTATGTGCAGCCCAGAGAGCTTTGCTGCATCCTCCCAGCCTGGCAGAGTCTGTGCCACTGACCTTTGGGGTGGCAGGATGTGTCCTCAGCGCCCAGCACGTGGGGCAAGGAGGGGTTTTGCAACTGGCCAAGCTCCAAGGGGTTTGCCTGACTCAGACTTTTCCCTCTGGCTGCCCAGTGCTGGTGGAAGAAGCAGGGATGGCTGGGTCCCTTGTCACTCGGCCTGTTCCCGTACCTGTCGGTGGTGTTGTCATGGATATGGATGAGGACATGGCCAGGAAAGAGGTGCTGCATGCTGGCAGGGCTCCTGCAGCCACGGCTGGTGATGCAGCTTGTGACATTGGAGAGGTGCAGGGAAGGATGGAGCGGAGGTGTTGGGGTTGAACTTGCAGCTCATTCCCTGTCTCAACTGCGTTTTCTCCCAGGTCGTTGTGTGTTATCTCCTTCTCTCCTTGTGATCTCTTACAGTAGGACTGGTTCCCCCTTTGCCTGAGCAAACAGCCTTTATCCCAGCAGTGCAGATGGGCAGAGGGGTGACAGATAGGTGGGTGATGGACTCTGACCCTCTCCAGACCTTTCAGCCACATTCAGCTCACAGCCAGCACCAGCCCAGACGGGGCTGGGACCTCAGGAACCTTCTAGAGCAGCCCTGGGCAGAGGGCAGCTGGAAAGGTTGGGGAACAAAATTAAAGGTCAGAATAATATTTTGAAATATCCCTGGACCTCTTTGTCCCTGGAAAGTTTAATAACAGCCTTGACCCATTAACAGCAGTTCAGGGCAGCAGCAGGAGGACCAGGCTCCGTGGAGATGTGATTCTCAACGTGTCTGAGGCATCACTGAGGGGGGACAGGGCTTGATTTAGGCCAGAACCACCACGATGATGATTTTACCCCATTCTCTGTGTCCAAGAGCAGAGATTTCTCTCTGAAGCTGAGCATCAGCAGGGACAGTGCTGGGTCCAGCACCTCCCTCAGCGTGAGCTCCCCTTGGCAGGACAAGGAGTGGAGACAGGACATGAGCCAGGGGCTGGCGAGTTCTGTCACCCTCTCGCTTCAAACAGAGTTTTCTCCTGCTCATTGAACACCTCAGAGCTGACATTTAACTCCACTCCCAACAATGGCACAAGAGGAGCTGAGGCATCACCAGGGCAGCTCTCCCTGCTCACCATCTCCAGTGCTTGCCCCACATCTCCCTCCCGCAGGAAAAAAACCACCTGCAGCCACAGACATGGATGTTTTGAGTGTGCTGAGCTTCTCTGGACAGCAACACTGATGTTTTCCTGAGCTGGAAGCTGGAAAACACGTGCCATTGTCCACCTGCCCATGAGCTGAAGGAGGGAGGGGTGCAGCTCTTACACGGGGCTCAGTGGAAGGTACACGCAGCTCTGCTGCCCTGGGAAATAACTCTCTGCTCCACAGCTTTTATCAAGGAGATGGAAACTTGTCATATTCTTTTTGCAACCATATCTGACATTATCCAAGCAATTTGCCTTTGGTGTGTTTCCAGAAATAGTTAGGCCTACGGTAGGCAGGGGTGACATCTGGATGCATTACTGTTGAGTTCAGAAACATTCAGTAAACAAGACAGGATCTATTGTTTAAAGGTTATTTCAAAAGGCTCCCAGCCACTTCTCTGGCTGTGCAGTGGGGAAAGCTTTAATGGCACTGTGGTAATTGCCTCTACTGAAGGATGTTTTAGAGGGAACTTACCAAAAACACAAAAAGTAAGGCTCAGCCCCTCCCAACCAGGTGAGGGACCTGATTCAAGCTGAAAATGTGAGGGGGTTTGCTCTTTGCTTCAGTGCTGGTGGGATCAAACCTGGGAAATGGCTGGGGGGCACAGATGGGGAGGCAGGGGAGCTCACCAGCACTTCAACAATAGAAAAAGGTCTCAGATCAGCATAATAGGGCAGCGGGATTCACATCAGCAGGGAGGGCGAGAGAAAGAGCCCTCCCCGAGGCACTGAGGAGGAAATAAACGTCATTAGCCATGGATAAAGCAGCTGCCCCTGAGCACCTGAGCCAGGGGAGGGAGGCTCTGCAGGGAGAGGGGGCTGGGGGCTGCCAGGGCTCAGCGGGGCCACAGCAGGAGCCACTTGGAGCCCACGCCTCTATTGAGCACGTCCCAGAGCACTGAATTCAGCTCTATTTGGAAAAAGAAAGGTGAATTCCCGGCAGGAGCCAAAGGCCAGCTGTCCTCCCCTCCCCTGGCCCAGGTGCCAGGGATGCTGCTCACGTGGAGGGAGGGATGAGCTGTGGCTCTGCTGTCACTCACACAGGAGGAGCCACTGCTGGCTGCTCTCCCCAACCCCAGGGCAGGCAGAATTCATGCTCACTGGTGATTTCCTGCCCCTCAGAGAGGAAATCATGTCGTGGGCTCATATATCTTCCTGTTTCACTTCGGTTTTTCTCTGAGGGGCAGTGGGGTGAGTGAGTTCCACTCAGTGGAGCTCTGGGGCCAAGCAGAGGGCTCTGCCTGCAGCAGGACCATGCTGTCCCACTGCCTCCAGCCCTCCTCTGCCTCACCTGGTGCTGCTGTGGGGCTGTGTCAGTGCTGCAGGGGCTCAGTGCTGGGGGAGTCAGTGCTGCTCAGATCCCACACCCCCAGCCTGCTGCCCATCCCTCCCTATTCCCTTCTGCTCACCCACTGCTGCTCCCTGCCCTCCTGCTCCACAGCCCCATCCTCTCCTTCCCCCCTTTCCAAGATAACAATCACAAAATCCTTAGGTGGCGAGACAACCGCGGGGAAACTGCCTGAAAAACAGGGTTTGGTGAAAAAAAAAACATTTTTTCCCTTTGAATTGCTACTGAAGTCCAGCTCAGGCTCTGTCAAGGCTGAGCTGGTTGGCCTCTCCTGGGGAGGGGATAAAGGAGATGATCTTGCTCAGCAGGGGACGGAGCCCTGGACACCACCAGCTTTAGGTCTGGCTCTGTGGCTTTGCTCTAGGTATGAGTTCATCTGAGCTGCAGAAGCTCATAAGCTCATTACACTGGGGGAGTTGCAAGTGCTGAGCAGGCCACACAGCTGGGATTTCCTCCCCTGCCTTCCCATCTCAGCAAACCAGCAGGAAAAGTCCTGTGTGGTTGCATTTTTTCCAGTGCAGAGCTGGTCCCTGGACCATGGTGGACCAGGGTGGCCTCTTGTAGCACTGCCTTGTCCCCACAGAGCTGGCACCAGGCAAAGCCTGCTCCTCTCTTTACTCACGGAGTGTTTGGGATTAAAGGGGGAAATCCATCAGTATAAACGCCAGAAAAGTGTCTGCCAGGGTGAGAGAAACCCCAGATTGCTGGGTGATGGGGCTGCTTTGAAACCCCCCGGGGATCACCTCAGCCTTGTGATGGATTCCTCATCTCCCCATCCTCTCTGCAGCTCGGTTCACTTCAGCTGAACGGGATCAAAATGCCTTGAGGTTCAAAGATTCACAGACTGGCACAGATCACAGCAGAGAGATGTCGTGGACTCTGTTGTAAAAGATGACACAGAGGCTCCGTTGGGGCTGGAATTTGCTGTGATGCTGCGGGAGCGTGCCGGGAGCGAGGGGGATTTCACAGGGAAGCGTCAGACGAGTCCCCGGAGCGGCTGCAAAAATCACAGCTCTGCTGAAGCATCACTCCCAGGCACGGCTTCCTGCGAGAAAAATAACTTACCTACAGAGAGCTTTGCTCGTTTCCCTTCCAAATATTCCACCTTCGCTTCTCTGGGGTGTTTGGGTTTTTCTGCCTGGGAAATGCTGTGTATTTTCCGAGGTGACCGGCAGGGACCGTGCGATCCCGGCACAGAGCTCCTGTTTGGAAATCTGCGTTTCCTTCCCGGTTTAGGCAGAGGGTGCTGCTTCGGCTTTGCCATGCGATTCGCATCTGGATTCCCTGAGCTCCCTGTGTGCAGTTGGGGTTAGATCCATCATGGATCTTCCTGCCTGCATTTGGGTTTTGCATCTGGATTCCCTGAGCTCCCTGCCTGCATTTGGGGTTAGAACCATCATGGATCTTCCTGCCTGCATTTGGGGTTTGCATCTGGATTCCCTGAGCTCCCTGTGTGCATTTGGGGTTTGCATCTGGATTCCCTGAGCTCCCTGTGTGCATTTGGGTTTTGCATCTGGATTCCCTGAACTCCCTGCCTGCATTTGGGGTTAGATCCATCATGGATCTTCCTGCCGGCATTTGGATTTTGCATCTGGATTCCCTGCGCTCCCTGCCTGCATTTGGGTTTAGATCCATCATGGATCTTCCTGCCTGAGCTTTGGCAAACCATTAACTCCCTCCTTTACCTGCTGCCTGCCTTCTTGGCAGGGTGGCAGGATGTGCAGGGAGGCTCTCCCTGACGGAGAGTTCCTGCATGATCCCCACGGGCAGCGAGGCTCCTCCTGCCTTTCTGCCAGAGCAGCGGCGTGCGCGATGCCGCTCTTCACTTAATGCACCGAGCAGGGGCCACAGGGGAAAATGGAGTTTTCCTCTGAACAGGAGGCATTTTTTGGCAATCCAAGCCGTTTCCTGGGAGGAATTACAGCTCGGCTTGGAGGTGCCCCAGCTGTGGGAGGGTGTGGTAGCAGAGCAGACCTGATAGGGTAATAATTAGTATTGACTCCATGATTGCAGAAGGCTGATCAATTGCTTCATTCTGTCATCATATACTATATTATACTATATTAAGAAACTCATAACCCTTCCCAATGGTCCAATACAGCTTTGGCCTAATTAGTCAATCAATCCAAACACCATCCAGTGTCCAATTAAGAAACCACCCTTTGGTAAACAATCTCCGTAACACATTCCACATGTGCGCAACAACAGGCAGCAAATGGAGATAAGAATTGTTTTCATTCTTTTCTCTGAGCTTTCTCACAGCTTCTCACAGCTCCCCAGGAAGATCCTGGGAGAGAATTGTCTCTCTCTGTTCAGAGGATATGTGATTGCCACGGGAGGGTGGCTGAGGAGATGCATGGCCTTGCTGGTGGGAGTCTCTCCCCATCTTCTTGGCGAGTGCAAGCAGGGATTTGCAGGGATGCAGGCTCTCCTGTGGAAGGAGAAGGAGGTGTCTCGGTCTGATTGGTGTTGCCTGCTGGGAAGCTAAGCCCTGGAAAGATTAGCAGTGGGATCTGGGGGAAAATAGCTCTGCTGAGAGAGTGGGAGTGGAGTTGGGAGGGGAAGGATAACGAGCGCTGATTTGCGTTTGTTGTTAGGAAAATTTAGTGGGTTTATTGTTATGTTACACAAAGGAGCAACTGGGGTAATAATTCCAACTTATGGCTGTCCCATGGGCTTCTTGTGTGGCTTTCTCCTTGTGCAAACAGCGACAGCACGAAGCTGCCACTGCCTGTGGCTGCAGCTCTGCCAGGAGAACAGAGCCAGCCCCACTTCCACATCCAAATGCATAAAAATGCTTGAAAGGTGTTTCTCAAAGCCCTCCAGGTGATGTCTCCCATCCAGCTGTCACTAAAGCCATTTTCTGAGTGGCTGTGCCAGTTAAGGTCCACCTGGAGCAGGGAATGTTCTCCTGGCTGGGGGCTGGACTTGGTGACCTTTCAAGGTCCCTTCCCACCCAAACCAGTCTGTGATTCCAAGGGCAGCTCGGGTCTCCAGCACTGGCATCACTGAGCTCTCAGGTCTCTCCTCTTTGCAGGGCAGACCTGGTGGGCACCAGGTTGCCCAGAGTAGCTGTGGTTGCCCCTGGATCCCTGGAAGGGGCCATGGCCAGGCTGGACAGGGCTTGGAGCAGCCTGGGATGGTGGAAGGTGTCCCTGCCCATGGCAGGGGGTAGACTGAGAGGGGCTTTAAGGTCCCTCCCAACCCAGACCAGTCTGGGATTCTGTGATCTCCTGTGACCAGCACTGGATGTGACATCCCACGGGCAGGCCCAGCTCCCTGAGATAAAGACAAGCACAATGAATATTAGACAGTTCCAGATGATTTTTTTCTCATTTGCAACACTTCAGCTTTGCTGTTTTCTCAAGAGTTATTCCTGATTCTCACAGAAGCTCGTGGGAGCAAATTCAACCCACAGAAAGTGGAGTTTTCTTAGTTGCACCTATTTTCCCTTGTGTTTCTGGCACCACATTTTTGTTTATGTTGTATTTTCAAAGAAAACAATGCAGGTTACAGAAAACACAAAACAGTGACACCAGTTTCTGAGAAAACAAGCACTGATCTTACCTGGTTTCTAGGTACCATTATAAATACTGTATATTATTGAATGTTCAGATTGGCAGGCAAAGGGTTAGTCTGTAAAACACTGTCTGACTTGATGGGTAGTAAATATAAAGTGTGAAGATTGCTGGGCTGTGGCAGAACTGCTGACTGCAGAGGATTAGAGTTCTCAGCCCCAGGGATGCATAAAACTGGCACATGCTGCTGCTGTTTTGCTCAAAAAGAGGAGTCCCAAAAATTAAGACAGGTTTGCCAGGACCTGAAATGAAAAGAGTTTTGTTTGATTGGGCTGCTAACATCACCTTGTAACCCAAATATCACAGGCTTGTGCAATTCCATGATAATCCCAATTAAACCAACCAGAAGCAGCACTGGAGCATCCTGGGCTCCAGCAGAAATTCCTGGGCTCCCACATGCTCCATTCTCTCCTCTGTCAAGCCCAGGAGCAGTACCAGCCAGATTGGAAGGTGTTTTTTTAACCAAGCCCATGGTTTGGGCCAGCAGTGAATGTATTCCTGATTCCCAGAGGAGATTTCTGGTCTGCTGGACTTTCCAAAGGAGCATCTCCTGCAGGAACAGCTCCATTGCACATTTTGAGGGGCTCTTCTGTGCCAAGGCACTGAGCACTGAGAAGATGCTCCCATTCTTACAGCTCTGGGTTTTGTCAGACTCAGATTTCAGCTCTCTGTCTGGTTCACATTGAGGCAGGATGGTAATGAAGGGCTCCATGGGGGAGGTGGTGCCTGGAGAGCTCAGAAAATCAGCGAAGGTTTTGCTGATTTGGTTCTGGGCTCCCAGTCCATCTCAGTTCAGCTCAGAAAATCAGCAGCTTTGCTAATTTGGTTCTGAGTTCCCAGTCCAGCACATTAACTGTGTTGTTTAACAGAGAACATTCCTGCTTCCCAAGGAGCTCCAACAACTCAGGCAAAGCGAGCTCACGGTGCAAGGGAGGAAGGCTGGAATCCAGCTGGGATTTGGGGGTGCTGTGGGAGCCTCCTCCTGCTGCCCAGGATGGGTGGAAGCATTTCTTTGGGCTCATCCCTGGGGGGGTTCAGGGCCCTGACCCCTCCCAGGGCTGCTGTGGGTGCCTTCAGACAGGCTCAGGGTGGGATTCAGGGCATGGATCTGAGGCTTGGCTTTCTGAGAGAAGAGCCCTGGAATTTCTGCTCCTTTGAGGTGCTGCAAGGAAGGGAGGAGCTGCAGCCTGCTCAGGATGCACCAGTACTGAGCAGAAACTTCTGATCACATCCATCCTTCTCACTCACCTGCCTCAGTTTCCCACATTTTGGTGCCTGTGGCAGCATTTCTTTGCAAGGGGGTGGCAGATGAGGATGAGGAGCCATTGCCTTGCTCTCAAGGGCCTCTCCAGCATCAAGGAGTCATTTCAAAGGCAGGGCTGGTGCTGTCCCTGTGCTGATGAGAGGCAAGAAGATCCCTCACACGTGTTCTGCTTTGGGAAAGATGCTGTCCCTGGGAACAGTCAATATCTCAAACATTTGATCCTGGCAGTTCCCAGCCCACGTGGGCTTGAGCAGAGCAATTTCTGTGAAGGTTTTTCTCAGTTTCTTTATTCTTCTAATGAGGGTTTTCATTAGAAAAAATGAAACACTGGGCTGTGTGAGTTCCTTTATGTTTGCCACTTTTTCACTTATGATTTTGTTGTTGTGGGGTTGTCGTTTTTTTTTTTAGTTTTTGGGGTTTTTTTCTCTGAGTTAAATCTTTCCCTCTCTCATCTCCCAGGAAAAGCTGTAACAAAATTAAGGTGAGGAAAAAAGGGAAAATTTACTGGAACTGGTTCATGGTAAGTTGCCAGGAATCTGAAAATTACCCTCTCAGACGGTCTGTATTAATTCCCTGATGCAGCAATGATAAATCCTTATTAAAGAGGATAACATAAGGAGATTTTACTGCCTGTAGAAAAACTCCAGGGTGCAAACAATGAGGAAGCCCTTCTCCCTCTTGTCCATGATCCCTGGAAGTGTCCAAGGGGAGGTTGGACTGGGCTTGGAGCAACCTGGGATAGTGAAAGGTGCTCCCCTCATGGGAGGGGGTGGAAATAAATGAAATTTAAGGTCCCTCCAACCCACACCAGTCTGGAATTCTGTGATTCTGTGATCACTTTGTAGATGCACTGTGACAGTGCTGACACCAGCCCTAAGGGGGTGACATTACACTGAACAAAGGACACGGAGGGGAAGCCAGGCAAGTCCCCTGTCCCAGGGGCTGTGGCTCTGCCCTAAACCTCGGCACTTCCCTGCTTGCAGCAGCTCCCCGAGGCCCTGAGGTCCAGCCCTGGGAGCAGAAAGGAATTTAAATGCAGCAGTTTTTGTCCTCTGCCCACGTGGAGCAGCCTGAAGATTCCTCTCACTCACCGTGGGATGAGTGAGGGGCTCCTTCCCTTCCCTCCCAGCCCAAGCCCTGCCCCAGCACCAGGGCAGGGAACGTGTGCCCAACTCCAGCCCTTAATATTTATGTGTTATTCCCAAGATCCCTGAGCTCCCCCTCTCTTCTCCTCTTCTTTATTCATGCACCACGCTGCCTTGCTGGGCTGGAGTGGGAAAAAACACTCTGCTTGTGCCTCATTACAGGGCTTGAGCCAGAGCCTGAGCCAGAGTGATGTGAAGCTGTAGCTATGGAAACTCCCAACCCTTTTTTCTGGTTTGGTGTTTTTGGTTTTGTTTTTTTTGGTTTTTTTTTTTATTTTTTTGAGAGCAGCAACGTGTGTCTCTTTGGAGATCCCTGCCTGCAGCACCCAGGGAGTCCCCTGGTGTCACACAGCAGCAGCAGGAGCTGGAAGCACAGAGCCAGGTCTGTGTCCCCAGGGCAGAGGAGGAGGACTGAGGAGGAAAATGTGGGTTCCATGGAAAGCCAGAGCCCAGGACAGCTCAGGGATGCTGGGGGGAGCTGTGATGCTGGTGGAGATGTCACCAGCTGCCAGCCAGCCACCCACAGCTGGCAGGGGTGGGCAGGGACAGAGGGGTGCTGCAAGGGCAGTGTCTGAGCAGAGATGGGATGAGCACAGTCCTGGGGGATGCAGGTGGGAATTTGGGACTGCTGGGATCTCTGAGCCATCTCCAGCACCCAGGAGGACCCATCTGCTGTGAGCAGCACTCTCCCAACAGGGCACAACAGAGAGCCAAGTGCCCTCTGCTCATAAAGCATGACAGAGGGGTGTGTTGGTGGAGGGCATCCCTGAAGCTCTCGGGTTTCTGCATTTTATTTTAAAAGAGCTCCCAGGATCCCAGCCTGGATCTGTGACTGTGAGCAAAGGGAAGCAGCTCACAAAGACTTTAATCTGCTGAGGATCTTCCCATCCCGGGGAGCTGTGCTCACACCCCCTGCAAGTGCAGAGCTGTTGGATTTCCTGCTTACAGGCAGTGTTCACTGAATGTGCCCTTCCTGCCCAGGGGATCGATGGCTCAGCAGCAGCTCGGGATCGATGGCTCCTGCAGCCCTGGGACATCTGTGGGGTCACCAGCTCAGGCGTGGGGCTCACCCTCCCCAGACACTGCTGCAGGGCAGGCTGGAGCATGGAGCTGCTCCCAGCTCACTCTCACCCCGTGCCTGGCCAGGTGGAAGCCACCTCGTGTGGAAATGGGCTGGGATTTGATGGATTTCAGGAAATCCGGCTTCACAGGCAGAGCCGGGACCAACTCCCCTGTCTGAAAAATGGGTGTTGGGGTAGCAACACTTTCCCTGTCAGGCATGGCCCTGTCAGGCATTTTTTTTTCCACGCCAGAGAGACAGAGCTGCTGGGGTGGCCAGAGCTCCTGAGATGAGCCAGAGGTGCTGGGATGAGCCAGAGGTGCAGGGATAAACCAGAGGTGCAGGGATAAGCCAGAGGTGCAGGGATGAGCCAGAGGTGCAGGGATGAACCAGAGCTCCTGGGATGAACCAGAGCTCCTGGGATGAGCCAGAGGTGCAGGGATGAACCAGAGGTGCAGGGATGAGCCAGAGGTGCAGGGATGAGCCAGGGCTGTGATCCAGCTGTGCAGGAGGCTGAAGGTGCAGCTGGAGCTGTGTCCAGGCAGGGCTCTCTGTGGCTTTGGGCCTGCCTGAAGTAGAAGCCAAAAAGTGCAAACATGAGCTCTGAAGCATGCAGGGCTTTCATTAGCACAGGCCTGGATGGCAGCAGAGGTGATTCAGTCCATAATTTCACATAGGGATGATTCTCCATGCAGAGGCTGTGGCATGTCCAGAGCCACAAATCTCAGGAGCTAAAGCAGCCACAGGGAGAGTTTCTGCTTCTGCTGCTCTGTGTGGCCATCAGAGGGTACCAGGACCTTGCTGTCCCTCTGTGCAGTGTCCCTGGCCTGTAAATCCTTGCTCCCAGGGTGGTTTTGGATGGCAGTGCTGATCACATCCCAGTGCTGATGCCCCCAGGAGCAGGAGGCAGCTCCAGCTCCCAGCCAGGGCTGTCATCAGCTGAGAGCTCGTCCAGTGACTCTGTGAGTGTTTTCCTCATGGTCCAGCAGTCCTGTCTGAGCCATGAAACCCCATTCCCTAGGAGATGGGGCAGCAGGAAGGTTGGAGTGAGCCATTGGAGTCAGACAGCAGCTCCCTCAGGGCTCTTGGAGCAGCAGCTTCTGGTGTTCAGCGTGAGGAGCTTTCAAAATCCATGTGAATGGAGCAATTCTGCAAAGAGTTGTTCTTTCAGAAGAACAAATTCCTTTTTTTTTTTTTTTCCACTTTTGGTGCATTGGTTCAGCAGCATTTTCTGACAATTAAGGCTTTTTGATCTCTCTGACTGTGCCTTTCTGGGGGACTGCAGTGAGCTCTGCGGTGAGATGGTGGAGAGCAAGCACTGCCTGTTCAGTGGATGCAGCAGGGAAAAGTCCTCATCAGGAGTGAGGTTTATATTTGGCTCTCCATGAGCTTTTCAGGTTGGCCAAGGAACGTTTCCAGCCTGCAGGACTGCCCTGCTGGGAGAAGACCCTGGTCAGGTCTCCCTGACCTTTTCCCCCTCAGCAGTGATTGCAGCACTTTATCTCAATCTGCTCATCCCCAAACCTGCTCTCTCTAATGTTTAATATCTCAAGCTGCTTAAGCCATACTCAAGAGGTGATTAAATGATGCAGGGTGGAAAGACAGCACATCTTTCTTTTATCTTTTTTACCTTTTTTTTTTTTTTTTTAAGGAGTTTATGCTTATGTGTGTTTGGGATTACGGCCTGCTTTCCCAGCTGATGGATGGAAATAATTCCTGCTGCTTAAGCAGAGTGGGATTGTTTGGGCAGTGAAAGGTGGGGTTGGGGAGGGTAAAACCCTCTGGAGTGGTTTGACAGCAGTTCTGAGATCAAGGCAGAGCCTGGCTGGTTGTGAGCTCAGACCTGGGGGCGAGTCCATCACTGCTGCACCCGTTCCTTGGGCCTGGATTTTTGGGTTTATCTGTCCTGAACTGATGCCAGTGTAGGGTTGGTGTGCAGGGGTGCACTGGTGGGCATCTCTCTGGATGTGTCCATCAGCCCTGCCATTGTCACCAGCACCTCTCTCAATGTCCCCAGCATCCCCCTCCACGTCACCAAGGCCTCTGCGGATGCCTTTAGGACGTGCCCATTCATTTTCACAGAGGGGCAGAGCAGGGTGGGAATTTTATCAATGCTGAAGTGTCCTCAGTCACTTTGGAATGAGGACAGCAGCACCTTCAGGGTGGCCCCTGAAGGGGACATTCCCAAGGGCAGCATGCAGGTGATTCAGCGATTCCCCAGCCTCTCTCCGTGGAGCATCTGCAGTCATTGAGATTCCTGCCTGCCTGGTGCTTACTAAGCCTCCACGCCACTTTGATGAGCTGTGCAAATATTGTTCCTGTGAGGCGTGATTTGCTTGTGCTCAGTGCCATTAGTGCCTCATTACTGCAGAACACACATTCCCTCTGCCGGGATGGGCAACCCCTGCATCCAAGGAAACCTCCTCAAGTGTGCTGGAAACTCAGGCTGAGAGCTGATCTCTGCTGTAAAAACTGCTGCGAGAGGATCCCCGATTCTGCCATGAAATTCTGCTTTATTAACTTCAGGAAACCCCAGAGTTTGGAGTAGTTCTTGAAGTAGGGTGGATCTCTGGATCAGCCTGAGCCTCCTCTGCTGGGTTTTGTTGTCAATGAGCTGCTGTCACACAGGAATCCAGCCTGGCTGCTCTGGCAGCTTGTGGGAGTCACACCTGATGACCTTTAAAGGTCTCTTTGACCCAAAATTCAGTTCAGTGGCAGGGACACCTGCAGAGGTGTGTATACAGTGTGTCCTTGGTATTTGCAAAAAGCTTACACAACAAAGAATTGTTGGGCTGACATGTGGTATTTAACAAAACACTTTTCATTATAAAATTTGGGGGGTTAATTATCTGTAATACCATTTTTATTTGTGGTTATATTGAGTTATACTAGGAGCAGGCAGAAGGAGCAGCTCAGTGTGACCCATTCCCCACCTCAGCACTGCTCTGGGAGCACTGGGGAAGATTTTCTGGCTGCAAAGAGCTGAGCTGAGAATGGGCAGAGAGGAGAGGAACAATCCCTGGCCCCTCCAGCCCTCTGGAGGAGTTTATTGTGTGTTCTGATTGATGGGGGATACATCCCTGAATCATCTGTGTGATCCTGATGTGCCTCCAGCCTTGGCTGGCACTGGCAGGGCACTCAAACCCTTCCTGACCAGGTGTTGTCCTGCCCTCAGCCATCCCCAGGTGTCCCCTGAGCCCTTCCAAGCCTGGGATCCTGTTCTGCAGAGCTCAGCACTATTCCAGCAAGGTCCTGGCTGATAAATAATTGATCAGGCACTGGGGACAATTTCCCTCTCCAGAGTGTGGTTTCTGCTCTGGGAGCTGAAGGAGCAGGGGCTGTCCCAGCTGCAGGAGGCCTGGGGGGGTTGGTGGGGACTCTCACAGGAGTCTGAGCTGTGGGTTACCCCTGTACCAGTGACAGGGACCTCTGCAGTTGGCTTTAAGTCTCTAATGCCACCAGGAGGGGACAGGTGGATGTGGAATGTTCTGTTCTCTGTTCTTTTACTGTTAAAAGCCCATGACAGTGTTACAGGCATCTCCCAGCTGGTGGAGCCCTCTCTGATGTGCCACAGGCTCACAGAATTCCTTCTAATTCCAGGGATCATCAACAGTGGTACCTTTCAAGGTGGGGAAAGCCCCTCCTGAGTGCAGGAGCTGCTCTGCTGAGGGTGGTGTCAGAGCAGAGATGGGATGAGCACAGTCCTGGGGGATGCAGGTGGGAATTTGGGACTGCTGGGATCTCTGAGCCATCTCCAGCACCCAAGAGGACCCATCTGCTGTGGATGAGCCTGGCAATTTGTGAGCAGCACTCTCCCAACAGGGCACAACAGAGAGCCAAGTGCCCTCTGCTCATAAAACATTCAAAAACCCTTGGAGTGCCTGGAGATGGGGCTTCCCATGGGGACAGCACTGCTGCTGGGCTGGGCAGGCAGGGAATGATGAGATGAGGCTCCTTGTGCTGAGGAGTGCCCAGGTGGCCTTGCCAAAGGGCTCTGCAGTGACCCAGCCCAGCCACAGCCCAGCCTGGCTCTTGGAATCCCTGCAGGAACATCAGCCCCCAGGCCAGGAATGCTGCCCTCAGGAGGGGACAGGGAGCACACAGGACTGATGCAGGCCCTCTGGTTTAAGAGTTTCTCATCTGGAAAGCCACGTTCCTGCCTGTGTTTCTGGCAGCTGCCCTGTCCTCTGGCTCAGTGATGCAAAGTCTCCTGCTGGCACCTTGCCCGGCCATTCCCAGAGCCCAGCTCTTATTCATTGACTGGGTAGGATTACAGGAACTGGGGGAAATGCACGAGGAAGGCTGGATTTGCCACCAAACTGGTGTTGGCTCCTGGTTTATTTGCTGCTTTCCCACCTCCCAGGCTGGTGGCAGTTCCTCCACACCGATGCTCTCTGGTGTTTGCCTTTGGGCAGGGCTGTGGCACTTATGGAGCTCCAGGCTGGCAACAGAGGAGTGCAAGCCAGGATTATCCTGAACTTTACAGCATCAAGGGCTTGGACAGTTTATTACAGTGGGATTTCTTGTTCTGATTCAAGGTCCTGAATGCTGTCTGCACTCGACTCTGGGACAGAAAGCAGCAAGGCCCAGTGGCTTCTTGGGCAACCAGCATCACTCATAGGCTCTCCTGTTTCCCTGAGCTCTTTTTCTTCCTTCTGAGGCAGGGCCTGACCAGCAGTGTCAGTGTCAGGATTCCTGGCACACAGATGAGCTGGGAAGTGGCTGCATTGCCCACCCAGGGCAAGACCTGCAGTGCTGCTCTCCCTGCAGCACACAGGGTCACACTCCTCTGTCCCCCCCCACAGCTGCTCAACGCCACTTCCCACACACAACTTCAATCTCCCCAACCCCATCATCCCCCTTTGAGGTCCTTCCCTTGGACCTTTGCCCTGCAGTGACCCAATGAGCTGTTCCCCCCCCCAGCAGCCCTGAGGAGGGTCAGCCTGGGGGCTGTGCCAGGGTCAGTCTCCCCCCAGAGAGGCCCTTCCCGGGTGCTGGAGGACACCCACGCACTCTGTGCACAAACAGCTCGTCCAGGCAGAGCAGAGCCAGGACAGGCAGGGTGGTGTCACTCCAGGACACGGCCTCCCCTGCTCCCTGCCCAGGGTGGGATGGGTGTTTTCCTTTTTTTCTCCATTCCTTTCTGCATCTTGGCTGTTTGGAAGCGTGGGGCAGAGCTGAGCCCTGCTCCCCTGCACAAGCTGTGAGCCAGGGGCAGGGAGTCACACTGAGGTTTGAGCTGAGTGTCCCTGGGGCAGAGGGTGATTCTGCCTGAGTTTGTCCCTGTGTGTTCACCAGGGTGAGGTCTCAGCTCCCCATTTTTCCCTGGAGCAGGGGGTGATGCTGCCTGAGTTTGTCCCTGTGTGTTCACCCCTGTTTTTCCCTGGAGCAGGGGGTGATGTTGACTGGGTTTGTCCCTGTGTGTTCACCTCTGGTTTTCCCTGGAGCAGGGGGTGATTCTGCCTGAGTTTTTCCCTGTGTGTTCACCAGGGTGAGGTCTCAGGTCCTTGTTTTTCCCTGAGGGTGAGGTCTCAGTTGACTGAGTTTGTCCCTGTGTGTTCACCAGGGTGAGGTCTCAGGTCCTTGTTTTTCCCTGGAGCAGGGGGCGATTCTGTTTGTGTTTGTCCCTGTGTGTTCACCCTGTTTTTCCCTGGGGCAGGGGGTGACTCTCCCTGAGTTTGTCCCTGTGTGTTCACCCCTGTTTTTCCCTGGAGCAGAGGGTGATTCTCCCTGAGTTTGTCTCTGTGTGTTCACCAGGGTGAGGTCTCAGCTCCTGCCTGCTCCAGTGCTGGGCACTGGGAGGGATCAATCCTGCCAGCACTGGTGCCTGAGCTGCCAGTTGGCATTTTGTACCCGGTCTGGCTGTTTTGTCTGAATCTCCACAGGTGAATGAGGGCAATTCCCACATTTCATGGTGAATAGAGGGCTCTGCTGCCTCTGGCTCCCAGGGCTGCTGGGGGATGCAGTGGCAGCACAGAGGGACAAGCTTTGGGATGCAGCTCTTTGCATGTAAGACACGATGTCCCTGTGCAGGCACAGCTTCAGTAGCACCAGCATTCCCTTTTTTTAACCACCTGCCATGGCAGCACTTCCAGCTGGTGCAGAACTCTTTGGAGTGACTTTGTTGCCCTGCAGATGGGAGTTGGGCTGGGATGGGACAGCTGAAAGCCTCATTTATTTAATTTTACAGAAGATTATTCTAAATCCCTGTTAACCCTACAAGTTGGCTTAACTGGGTGCTCAGAGGAACCTCGGAGCAGTTTCCTTTTCCATCCCCAGGTCTCCTTCCCCCCCAGCTTCAGCAGGCAGGATCAGGCTGGTCCACAGGAGCCTCTGGAGCTGGAGCTCAGCTTTTCAGAGCCGGGTATTTGCTGGAGCCTTGGTTTGGGCTGAGCTCAGCCCCCTCAGCTGCTGGGAAGCCTTCCTCCCACGCAGCCTTCCCCAGGGGCAGCACGGAGCCAGGCACAGCTGTGAGAGCCTCTCCCCACCCTGGGCACCCCTGGTCAAGGTGCTGGGAGGTGGAAAGAGGATGATTCCTCATCCCAGCCCTTCTCCTCTGTGATAGGTGAATAATGTGATGATTGGCTCTCACAATTAATAGGCAAATATCATGTATACAGGTTAAGAAAAGTTTGATAGGTTGATAGGTGTGTTTTACCCCCTCGTGGGGTTATTAAGGGACAGCTGAAGTTGGGACATCGTGGGGGGGATGCTGGCTTGGCACTATGGCAATATCTGACCTCCAGTCAGGATTTGAGAGAGATCTCCACCACTGGACAGCAAAGAAGGGGTCGATGGACAGAACTTTGGGAGGGGTTAAAAGGTTAAAAAGGGGAAAAGCTCCATTGTGAGGGGGGAGCACATGGCAGGGAAAATCGTTTGGTCCCACGCCGTAACCTTTTTTCTTTATTCAGTCTTCTGTTGTATTTTTGATAAGGTTTAATAAACCTTCCTGACCTATGAAGGGTGAGTAGCCATTTCTCACATCCTCCCATTCGCTGCTGCTTATGAGAAGCTTCCCCCAGCCCCTGGGTTGGGCTGGGAAGGTTGGGCAGTGCCCAGGGGATGCCCAGGAGCAGAGGCTGAGGCAGATCCAGCCCTTAGTGAACAGTTCAACCTCGAAATCCACATCCTCAGCCATAGCAGGGATGTGTAAAAGCAGGCAGGTGGCACAGGGCTGGGTCTAAAACCAAACAGCTCCTGCAGGACCTGCATCTGGGAATTGTGAAATGGTTTTGCTTTGTAGCAGCACAACCTGTCCTTTTCACTCTGAGAAAGGAGAAGTCTTGTGTGGTCCTCACATTTCACTGAACAGAATTCCTTCACTCAGGATTTTATCCTGGGAAGCTGAAAAGGCAGAGAGAAGCCAGAGATGGGAAAATAATCCTGATCTCCTTCTTTTCTCCTGTGCTGTGCTCATGTGGAATGGGTTAGGAATTGTTTACCTGAAGTGCTGAGCCTGGCTGGGCTCTGGTGTGAGTTGTTTTCAGTCACTGACCAATGGTCACAAGAATTGTGTCAGGGACTCTGGAAAGAGCCACGAGTTTTCATTATTATCTTTCCAGCCTTCTGTAAGGATCCTTCTCTATTCTTTAGTATAGTTTAGTATAGTTTTCTTTAACACAATATAGTATCATAAAATAATAAAATAGCCTTCTGATCACATGGAATCAGAGCATCATTCTTCCCTGCCACCAAGGGTCAGGGTTTTTTACAAGAGTCTTGCATCAGGCCCTGCATGCTCCCAGTAACCCCAGGGCCACCATCCCCTGTCACCCCACAGCACTGGGGACCCCCTTCCTACAGCAAAGGGCTGCTGGGCTGGGGGCAAACAGCCTGTGTGGAGTTACACCCCCCTGCAGCCCCTTCCTGCTGCCTGCCAGGGATGGATGTTGTGCTGGGGGCTGAGTTTGGATGGTTCAGACATCCTTGGTAGCTGGAGAACTCCTCAAGCCCGAGGTCTCCCAGGATTGAGTCTCCTGTGCCTGCTTTCCTCAGAGCAGGGCTCCTGCATACCTTCTCCAAGACCACAGCAGAGCTGCAAAGCACTTCCTCTTACCAGGATATTTATTGCTAAATATATGAATCTGGGAGCCTGCGGAGCGTGAAATTAGGAACAAATGTAAAAAGGAGGTCTAGACAGGAATTGTTCAGCTTATGGGCCTCCACATGCTCTGCTTTCCTCCCCCTTTGCACGCTGGAGGGTTTAAAGCTTCCAGGTATGCAGCTTTAATCAGAGAAGTATGTTTGGGGAGGGGAAAAGGCAAAAATGCAAATGGTCCAGCTCCGGAGGGAGCAGTGGCTGCGATGCCACGTCTGGCTGGGCGCGGCTGGCCAGGAACCGTGGAAATTGGCTCAGTGCAGCCCTGGCTTGTGCCCCGGGGCTTTAATTAATGGGTGGAAAAGCCGGAGAGCCCTCCCTGGCACAGCTCTGCCTGCCACCTCCCATCTCGGCCGGCAGGGAGATGCTGATGCTCTGTGATGGGTGCAGCTCCCATCCCCGAGAGCCTGCAGGGTTGAGTGACCACCCCAGAGCCACGTTCCTGTCCCAGCCCTGCAGCCCTGGCTCCGGGGCAGCGTGGGGATTGCAAATGGGAGCAGCAAAGCACCCAGGGATGGGCATTTCCAGCTGGCAGCTGGCCCAGCCAGGCGCCTCCATCCCTCTTGAAACAGCAGCCAGAGTTTCTAAATCACTGATGCATCCTTTGCAAACCCTTCCCATGGCTGTGCTGCTCCCCCTGAGCCTCCTCAGGGCGTTTTCCCCGAGGAATGAGGGCAGGATTTGGCCTGGCTCTTGCCCCATGGCCGTGGGGTGTGAGAAGGGTGTGAAAAACCCTGGAGCCATCGGGATAAATTCCCTTCCCTCCTCCCGAGCTGCTCAGCAGCAACATAAAACGTGACGCTGCTTTATCCATTCAGCACTCACCCAACTTTAGCAGGACATTAAGTGCCTGAAAATATGGCACAGGTTTGTTTTCTTTGGAAGCAGGTTAAATCCCTGACAGATACGGTTGCTCTTGCTCGGGTGCTGAAGTAATTTGGGGTTGGGGTGGCTGGTTTTTGGTTTAACCTGATAGCACGAGCTGGGAGCCAGCTTTGTTAAAACACTTGGAGACTAGGTGGTCAGGGTAGGATTTCTCCCTTCATTTATGTCTCTCCTGCTGTTCCCAGCCCGAATTGAAATGCTGCTGGAGCTTTATTTGTGCCAGTTTTAGTGGCACTGCCTCGTAGCTGCTGGCAGGTACCCTGTGTCCCCAGCATCCTTGCTGGGCCAAAAAGCTGTGTCTGACCCTGGGGTGGAGAGGAACTCCAGGCCTCCCGTGAGCACTCAAGGCAGGGATGCTGAGACCAAGTCCCTGCTGGTGTTGCAGGGCTCGTGCTGTGCATGATACACAACATCAGCCCTCTGGGAGAGCCCAGCAGGGACAGGGACAGGAAGTTTCTGTGCCAGCTCCCAAGGGGCATTCCAGAGAGAAAAGGGTGCTGGTGGTACCCCAAAACACAAGCTGAGCCACAGCATCTCTGTGATGTCCAGTGACAGCTCAAACATCATCCTGGGGTGCCCCCAGAGCCCCCCAGCACTGTGGTTTGGCCGTGGTGAAGTGGAGGATCCTGGTGCCTGGGACAGGTCCTGCTCTCAGGGAGGGCAGCACCCCACTCCCTGCAGTCCTTAAAAGCTCACTTAGCAGCTGGGGTTATTCCAAATTAAAATACCACATTGTTTTCATGGGGAAAATGGATTATACGCTCAGAGAAAAATGAGTGCAGATCAGAAATCCTTTTTGCAAGGCTCCTTCACCCATCACTGGACCTTTCTGCCACCAGGTAGGAGCTGGGAGAGTGCCCTTGGTGCCTGCTGTTATTTCCCTTGCCTCCCCATCCTGAGGCCAGAACAGACAGATGTGACTCCAGAGCTGCTTCTCACTCAATCTTTCACTCACTCTCATCACATAAAGGTTTCTTAACCCTTGCACCTGCAAGATGACATTTTTGGCAGGACGGGGACTCCCTGGTGACTTTCCACAGCTGCCCAGTGGATCCCGATTCTGCCCCCCAGAGCCCTCCTGGATTTTAGCCCACTTCAGAGGGGGGTAAGCAGAGAGCTTGGGGCTCTGCAGCCCATCCCCTCACCCTGTGCACTCAATTTTGCAGGTGTTAATGGAGAAGAGGGCGGATGACAGCCGGGACCGTGGTCATCACAGGTGGAATATTAGCGACTGTCATTTTACTCTGTATCATCGCCGTCCTCTGCTACTGTAGGCTCCAGGTAAGGCCTGGGGGTGCCACAGCGGGGAGGGCTGGTGGGCTGGGAGCTTTTGGGGGTGCCAGCTGAGCCCCTCCCGTTTCAGTACTACTGCTGCAAGAAGGATGAATCCGAGGAGGACGAGGAGGAGCCCGACTTCGCCGTGCACTCGCACATCCCTCCGCTGCACTGCAACCGCAACGTAGTGCTGACCAACGGCCCCTCCCTCTACTCCTCATCCCCCTTCGCCAAAAAACCGACCCAGAGCCGGCCCAGCTGCCCCAGCTGCGCTCCCTACGAGCCCCCAACATCCTTCCTCCAAGAAGCCCCAACATCCTTCCTCCAAGAAGCCCCAACATCCTTCCTCCAAGAGCCTCCCACTTCATTCCTCCAGGAACCCCCTACATCATTCCTCCAGGAACCCCCAACATCCTTCCTCCAGGAGCCCCCCACATCATTCCTGCAGGAACCCCCCACTTTCTTCCTCCAGGAGCCCCCCGAGGAGCTGCACAACGGGGGTGACCGGGTGAGCTATAAGACGGTGAGCCAGGAGGATCTGGCGCTGCCGGTGTCCAACCTGCAGGCGCTCAACCCCAACCGGCTCTCGGCCATGCGGGAGGCGTTCTCCCGCAGCCGCAGCATCAGCACCGATGTGTGAGCTGCACCCAGCCCCCAGCGGCCTCCGCGGGGCTTCCGACTGGCTGGAATTCGTGGGGGAGTTTTGAATCGGGGGAAAAACAAACAAACCAACCCAAAAAAACCACACACACACACACACACACACACACACACACACAAAATTGAATGTATTTCTGCGGGCTGAGGGTATAAAGGGGGAGCAGAGCAAACTAACTCAAGTGAGGAGTGTGAGGTTTCCCGGCGCTGCGTTGTTTGCTTTTTTTCTTTTATAAAGAGGATTTTGATATTGAGCGTCCTTTTCTACGGAGGAGTTGCCCCTCCTCACCATGGGGCCGGGGGTGATGAGCGGATGATGGGGCTCGTGGGTGGCTGAGAACGGCTCGTGCTGCAGGTCACAGCTGCTGGCGTGACCTGAGGGCCCCAGGATGCGCCCCAAAAATGTCCTCGAGCAAAGCAAGGCTGTCACTGCCCACCCTTCTGCCAGCCTGAGCTGTGCTGCTCCCTGCTGCAGCCATGGGGGTGTCTGTGGGTGGGGGGGTGCACAGCCCTGCACCATTCCCAGCCCATCCCACTGCTCCAGCCAGCTCCTCCTCCTAATCCCAGGTGCCAGGCACAATCCCCTCAGGGTTAGGATGGTGGCTGGGCTTGTCCTGGAGCCCCCCAGAGTGGCCTCATGGACCCCCTGAAGGAGCTGGGGATGTAGAACCTCTGCATTACTTGGTGATGGAAATAACACACAGCACACTTTGGGATGGAGGAATATCCCTCTGGATAATCCAAATCCCTGCTCCAAGTAGTGCCACACACAACTTCTGGCTGAGGGCTCCGTGGCACAGGGGTCACCGTGTGTGTGCCCACCCCTTGCATGCACATTTTTACACACATTTATTTGTCTGGGAGAGGTTTTTTAAACAAAAATAAAAGAAAAAAAGATGCTTTTCCCCCATCCAGCACCGTGTCAAAACACTTAAATTCAGTCAAAACCTCCAACTTGCATTTTCCATTGAGCATTTCCCATGGCTGGGCAGCCTGGCTGGGGCACCAGCTCTGTCCCACGCTGGATCCAGCAGGGACAGCCCTGGGGGAGCAGCAGGCACAGAGCTGGGCCCTGAGCGTGTCCCTCTGCACCAGATGTGCTGCAAAGGAGCCCTTGGGGTTACTCAGAGATTTGGGAGAGGAGCTGCAGCACTGAGGGGCCTCCAGCTCTGGTTTCTCCCCTCCGACCTCACCACGCTCCTTGTGACAGAACTCCCTGCTTCTCCTGGACTGGGCATTATTCAGGTTAAAAGCATCACCTGGGGATGGCTGGCGAGGATGCACAGAGACTCTGATGGCCTCAGGGCTGTGCTGCAGGGGGATTTTCCTTTTTAAAGAGTTCTGGGAAGAAGCAGCCAGTGGCTGCAGCCCCCCTGGCCTCACGGACACTTTGCAGCCCGGGTATTTTACTCTGAACCACGAGGGCTTTTAATTCCACAGGAAACCTTTTGAAGTACAAGTCAGTCTTTGCAAATGAGTATCTTTGACTTTCTGGGGGGGTTCTGTTTGGGGTGGGGAGGGCTGGGGTTGGTTTCTTACGTGTTTAATATTCCGGGCTCGGTCCCTGTGGCCCAGCACATCCCAGAGGGATGCAGCCACTCAGACCCTGCCCCCATGTACAGTTCTCACTGGGCTTTGTTTCCATGCCTTGAGCCCTTCTCTTCCTGTTTTTCGTGATTTCTCCCACCAGCCTTCCTTTCCTCCTTTTTTTCCTTGTTTCTTTCCCTTGTAGCTTGGAAATTCAGCAAATGGTTGGCTTTCACTAACCCTCACCTGGTGATCTGTTGTACAGGACTTTGGGAATCTCAGATTTGGGGAGGGGAAAAAGTCAAAAAAAGAAAAAAATAAAAAGAAATAAATTACTTTGACATGGGTTTTGAGGTTTGTTGTTTGGTAGTTGTTTGGTTTTTTTTTTTGCCCCTGCATCTGCAATTTTGGGGTGTTTTTTGCAAAACACTCAGGAGCTCTCTACTGCTGAGGGGGGTGCACACAGAAGTTTGGGGGATGCTAAAGAGCCTTTGGCTCAGTGTCTGAGGGTCACACCAGTAAAAACAAAGAGCAATAACCCCTTGGGAATTCAGAAAGGCTCTTTTCTTACTGGCACCATATGAGATCTCTTTGCTCCCAAACCTCTGAGGAGCTTCAGGGCTGCAGCTTCTAAAGCCACAGAACCCCAAAGGGCCCCCAAAAATCCCCAAATCCCCCCANCAAATTTGGGGTGTTTTTTGCAAAACACTCAGGAGCTCTCTACTGCTGAGGGGGGTGCACACAGAAGTTTGGGGGATGCTAAAGAGCCTTTGGCTCAGTGTCTGAGGGTCACACCAGTAAAAACAAAGAGCAATAACCCCTTGGGAATTCAGAAAGGCTCTTTTCTTACTGGCACCATATGAGATCTCTTTGCTCCCAAACCTCTGAGGAGCTTCAGGGCTGCAGCTTCTAAAGCCACAGAACCCCAAAGGGCCCCCAAAAATCCCCAAATCCCCCCACTGTTGGGACTTTTCCTTGCATCTCTGTCCAAGTAGCTGTGATTCTCCTGATTTAAAGCTGCTCTGCCTCCCCTGGGCACCAGGAAATCCCCAGCCCCCATTCCAGTGTTCCCAGCACTCTACTACAAACTGGAGAATAAAACAAAATACCACCATAAATATGACAACTTTATTAAAATATACATATGAGTACAAATTAATGATTATATGGATAAAGTTCACTGTCTGTAAACAAATATATTAAAAAAGAGCACGTCTTTTTTGTGATATAAAGTGCAGTTATGTTTCCATATTATATACAATATGTCAGCATCGGGGGTGGGGGGGGGTTGTAAGGACTATGAAACTAACATTTGATTATAAGATAAAATTCTCTGAAAAAGTATACACCTACATATTACAAAAAAGGACTTGAGTTCATTTAACAAATGAGGATCAGCTTCCCACCACGGTAATTCAGCTAAGGAGAGCCTGCAGGTCTGGGGATAAATCAGGAGAGAGGCACCAACCCCATTTTGTGAAGGGAAACTTGCAGAGTTTCCCCATTTTGTGAAGGGAAACTTCCCAGATTTCACACCTTCCCCTTGCCAACCCCAGGAAGAAAAGGGACAAGACCTTGGGTGTAGCTGGAGTTTTGGGGGGGAACCAAATATACACGATTTATGTACAGCTCTGAGCCCAGGGGGCTCCCAACGTCCATCCCTCGACCAGGAGAGGAGTTCTGCTTGTGGGGACACAAAAACCAGGCCAAGAGCATCCTTGTCAGCAGTGTGTGGGGTGTGTGGGCAGCTGGGAGGTGGAGCCCTGGCTCAGGCAGCCCTGCCCTAGGAGTGGGGAGCGCGGCAGGAGCGGCAGCAGGCTTTGCTGTAGTACCAGTGGCTGCACAGGTTCACCTTGATGGCCAAGGCACAGTTGGTTCCTGCCTGGTCCTGGCAGCTGTCGTCTGTGGGGAGAGAAAAAACCCACTCTTTAGCAGGGCATGGAGTGCCTGAAAACGTGGCATGGGTTTGTTTTCTTTGGAAGCAGGTTAAACACCCCTGACAGATACGGTTGCTTTTGCTCAGGTGCTGAAGTAATTTGGTGCTGTAAAAAACCTGATCCTTCATGGCAGGGAAGAATGATGCTCTGACTCCTTCTGATCAGAAGGCTATTTTATTATTTTATGAGACTATATTCTCTTAAAGAAAACTATACTACACTATACTAAAGAATAGAGAAGGATACTTACAGAAGGCTGGAAAGATAATAATGAAAACTCGTGACTCTTTCCAGAGTCCCCAACACAATTCTTGTGACCATTGGTCAGTGATTGAAAACAACTCACACCAGAGCCCAATCAAGGCTCATCAATTTAAGTAAACAAATTCCTAACACATTCCACATGAGCAAAACACAGGAGAAGCCAATGAGATAAGGATTATTTTTCCATCTCTGGGCTTCTCTCTGCCTTTTCAGCTTCCCAGGATAAAAATCCTGAGTGAAGGAATTCTGTTCAGTGAAATGTGAGGACCACAATTTGGGGTTGGGGTGGCTGGTTTTTGGTTTAACCTGATAGCACAAGCTGGGAGCCAGCTTTGTTAAAGCATTTGGAGACTAGGTGGTCAGGGTAGGATTTCTCCCTTCATTTATGTCTCTCCTGCTGTTCCCAGCCCAAAGTGAAATGCTGCTGGAGTTTTATTTGTGCCAGTTTTAGTGGCATTTGTGCCACTGTGTTGAGCAGGCGGGTACCCTGTCTCAAGGCATGGCATGGAAAGAAAAAGAAAATAAACAACTGTGAGCTCATGAGGTCACTTCCCACCCTACACAGCTCTAAACATCACGGGATGAGCAACACCCTCAGCCCAGCTGTGGCTGCCACCTCCCAGGCATCCCCTGGAAAACACCATGGAGCTTCTCCAGAAATGTCATTGTCAACCTGGGCAAAGGCATGAGCAGGTTGATCTGTTCCTTCACACCTGGCCAGGCTTGGAGAGTCTCACTTGGTCCCAGCCCTGAAGCTCAAAGTCTTTGCTGTAAAATAGAGCTCAGGGACTGCTGGGGCCACAAGGCACTGAGCTGTCCCCAAGTCAAGGCCTTCCCCTGGTGGGGATTCACAATTTCTATCCTAAAGAGGCTATTTGAGAAAGGGAATGGGAATCCAGCAGTGTCACATCCAGAGTTAGGGGCAAGTGAGATGCTGGAGAAAGGGATGAGGCCAGAGGCTGCTTTCCTTTCAGTGCAATATTTTCCTTCAAACTCATAGGATTTATACCTTTTTTTTTTTTGCTTAAAATCCATAGGATGCATGGAACCAGGCTGCTCCCAGGGCAAGGGAGCCATGAAGCAACTCCCAAGCTCCACGCCCCACCCCAGATCCCAAGGGAATGGGCAGCTGACAGCACCCAGAGCTGAGCCAGGAGCTGGCCCCAAATCTGTCACCCATTTTCATGCTTTTCTCCCACACTGTCCTTATTCCCAAATCCTATTAAAGGATTAGAACTGCGTGTTTGCTAAAGATCACAGGGACTCTGAGCCAGCAGACGAGTCAGATAACGAGATAGTTACAAATCCCACAGGACACCCGAAGACCAAAAATCATTAAAATGATGGCACAGACAGAACTTCCTCAGCTCTAGCTGGAATCTTACAGAAGCAGCACCCAAATCAGCTCTCCAAAGGCCCCTTTTATCTTCAGGTCAGAGCATGATTCTTCTGAGCTCTCCTCTTAATTTATCTCCAGAAAGAGCTGGTGCACAGCCCCCCATTAGCTGGGCACAGAGGGAAAGCTGTCCCTGGGGTGATTATCCAAACGGGGCAGGGGAAGATAAGATGCTGGCGGTGCTGCTGGAGGGATCCATGGGAAATCAAGGCTGTGGGGCTCACCTGGGGGCTCCGTGGGGCAGGGCTGCAGGTCACAGGTCTGTTTGCCCACCGGCTTCACCAGGGGGTCACAGCCCCGCACGATGTCCTTGCCCTGGTAGCACTTCACATCCCGCATCCTCACGCCAATCCCGCAGGTTTTTGTGCACTGGGGGGCAGAGAGAGGGGGTGAGGCGAGACCCTGCCATCCCTGGGGACTTTTCTGAGCCAGAACCTGCTCACTGGAGATGTTAGGGCAGGAGGAGAGTGTCACATCTCAGTGCCACACCGCTGTCCCCTCACTCTCTCTTTGCTGCCAGCACCATCAGCTTCTACCCAGGGCTGGGTGGATGTGGTGCCATGCCCTGGCTCTGACATCCTCCCTCCTCCTGCTGCCCTTCACAAGGGACCACAAACGAGCTGGCCCAGTCCAGGTGATGCTCTGTGGGATATGGGCGGCCATGGAACCCCCAGAGCACCAGGAGTGGGGTTGTGGGGTCTCTGTGCATCCATGGGGGGTTTGTGGAGCCACTGCTGGGCTCAGCACTCACTGCCTGCTGCCCTTTGGATGCCTTGTGGAGCTGGGATTACAGCAGGGCTGCTTTGGTTAATTACAGGCTAAAAATGAGGCTCCTGGAGCTCACATCAGGGAGGCTGCATCCAGGAGGGCTTGCAGGAAGCCCATGGCTTGGACCCTTGGCCACTGAACTCTGGGTGCCTTTTGGGTTTTGCAGGGGGATGGGGCATCCCCAAATTCTGTATCCCTGGGGCAGCCACCCTGTGGGCTCCATGCTCACCCCCAGCCACACTCCCAGCCACCAAGGAAAAACTAAAAAAAATAAAGCTACAGCTGGCCCCAAACAACCCCTCCCAATCCTGCTCTCCCTGAGCACAGACTGCCCCAGCTGCACCATAGCAGGGCAGGCTGGCTGCCCTGAGCTGCCAGTGCAGCAAAAACACCCAGGGTGTTCCCTCAGGGACCACATCCTGCAGGGACTCCCCATCTCCTGGGGGTTCTGCAGGCAAAGTACAAAGGGATGGGGCAGCACAGCCCTGGGGCCTCCTCCCTGCTCACCTCAGACCAGGGGGTCGTGTACCACTTGAAGCAGGGCCTCTCGAAGCACGTGCTCTCCTCCACGGGCTTCTTGGCCACGTCACAGTCAGCGGGGTTGCGGGTCTTGATCTTGCCATTGACAATCTCCAGGCACAGCACGATCCTCTTCTTCACACCCCGGCCACACGTCGTGTTGCACTGCGGGGTCACGAGCAGGGCATGAGAGCTGCAGCCCCATCCCGACCCCTCTGAGCACCCCAAAGCACAGGAGCTACCTGAGAGCTTCAACCCCATCCTGATCCCTCTAGGACACCCCAAAGCACAGGAGCCACCTGAGAGCTGCACACCCCAACCCAACCCCTCTAGGACAGCCCAAAACACAGGAGCTACCTGAGAGCTTCAACCCCAACCCAACCCCTCTGAGCACCCCAAAGCACAGGAGCTACCTGAGAGCTTCAACCCCAACCCAACCCCTCTGAGTACCCCAAAGCACAGGAGCCACCTGAGAGCTGCAACCCCATCATGACTCCTCTGGGGCACCCCAAAGCACAGGAGCCACCTGAGAGCTTCAACCCCATCCTGATCCCTCTAGGACACCCCAAAGCACAGGAGCCACCTGAGAGCTGCACACCCCAACCCAACCCCTTTAGGACAGCCCAAAACACAGGAGCCACCTGAAAGTTTCAACCCCATCCTGAGCACTCTGGGGCACCCCAAAACACAGAAGCCACATCAGAGCTGCATACCCCATCCCAACCCCTTTGGGGCACCCCAAAGCACAGGAACCACCTGAGAGCTTCAACCCCATCCTGATCCCTCTAGAGCACCCCAAAGCTCAGGAACCACCTGAGAGCTGCACACCCCAACCCAACCCCTCTAGGACAGCCCAAAACACAGGAGCTACCTGAGAGCTTCAACCCCAACCCAACCCCTCTGAGCACCCCAAAGCACAGGAGCTACCTGAGAGCTGCAGCCCCAACCCCTCTAGAGCACCCCAAAGCACAGGAACCACCTGAGAGCTTCAACCCCATCCTGACCCCTCTGGGGCACCCCAAAGCGCAGGATCTGCACTCACCCGCTCCCAGTCCTGTGCCAGCCAGTGTGAGGGGCAGTTCTTGTCCCCGCAGGGGTGGATGGCCAGGGGCTTGGTGTCCAGGTTGCACTGGGACTCGGGCACCACGCGCCCGTCGCTGGTTTTGCAGTACACGTGCCGGATCATCCTGCCCTGCCCGCAGCCGCCGCTGCACTGCAACCACAGCGGGCACTCAGCGCTGGGATCCGTCCCTGGCCCGTCCCACAGCATCCCACAGGGCTCAGCTGCCTCCCCACACCCGCCTCCCCCGAATTTCAGAGGGGGTTTTGGGTTTAAAACAGCCACAGGGAAGCTCAGCGGATCCTTCCTGCAGCATCATCACTGAATCCCAGACTGGTTTGCGTTGGGAGGGACCTTAAAAATCCTCTTGTTCCAACCCCCTGCCATGTTCAGGGACACCTTCCACTATCCAAGGTTTTTCCAAACCTGTCCAACCTATCCTTGGACACTTCCAAGGATGGGACAATCACAGTTTCTTTGGGCAACCCCAACACCCAGCATCTCTCAGGGCAGGCAAAAGGGGAAGCACCATGAGCAGGAAGCCCCAAAGAGGCCAAGGCAAAGGGGACCAAGGATGTGGGTGCAAAATTCAGCTCCCAGTGCCCGGAGCAGCCGGTGCTCCCCGTGCTTCCGTGGTAGCTCTTGCAGAGACTCTCGGTGTTTTCTAGCACTGCTGCTGCCATGGAAACTACTTATTTTTAGCTGATGTGAATGTATCAAAACCTGGGTAAAAATAGCTTGGGATAGAGGGGGTCTCTGGAGCAGAATTGTGCAGGAAGGGAAAAAGCCAGGGGGGGAGGAAAAAAAAAAAAGAGAGAGCAAAAGAGAATAGAAAATAAGGAGGAAAGAAAAATAGTGAAAGGGAGGAAAGAGAAAAGGTGAAGGGGAGAAAGGGAAAAGAGAAAGGGGGAGAGAGGAAAATTAAAAAAGGGAAAAAAGTTAAAAGGTTCAATTTCTGGGCATGGAGCATCAGCATTGCCAAGGAATGTTGTGCAGCAGACAGACAAGAGGATTTTGACACCCACTAAGGCCCTCAGCCAGGTCTCTCGGGGTTTAACCCCTGCTGTACCACATCCCCCACAAGGCAGGAGCCCAGGGGGAAGCAACAGGATCCACTGGGATGCTGGATCACCCCCAGTGTGACAGGATCCACTGGGATGCTGGATCATCCCCAGTGTGACAGGATCCATGGGATGCTGGATCACCCCCAGAGTGACAGGATCCATGGGGTGCTGGATCACCCCCAGTGTGACAGGATCCATGGGATGCTGGATCACCCCCAGTGTGACAGGATCCATGGGGTGCTGGATCACCCCCAGAGTGACAGGATCCATGGGGTGCTGGATCACCCCCAGTGTGACAGGATCCATGGGGTGCTGGATCACCCCCAGTGCCAGGGTGGCTCGGGATGACAGCGCTGGCAGAGGTGACCCAAGAGAGCCAAAGCAGTGGAATTATTTGAGGTCAGCTCCCAGCACACGCTGCCTGCAAGTTTGTTGGAGCTGGGACCTGCCAGGCATGATGAGCCCAACCCCAAAACCCCAGAACCCCAAAACCCCCAGCTGCAGGGACAAGCCAGGCTGCGGTGGGGCACGGTGGCCGCTCAGGTGGCCACGGCGGGGTCTCACCGGTCCCCAGTCGGACACTGTCCACTGCCGGTCACACGGTGGCCCCGTGCAGTTCTTCTCGGCCAGGGGCCGGGCGCTGGCGTCGCAGAGCTTCTCCTCCTCCGAGCAGCGGATGTCCCTTGTCACCACGCTCCGCTCCCCGCAGCGGGCCGGGCACTGCCGGGAGGGGACAGCGACATCAGCCGGGGCTCCCGCGCCACCACGGCAGCTGCGGGGTCGGGGTTGGGGATTTTTCCCCATATTTGAATATAAAAGTCTAAAAGCGCACGCTGGAAATGCACAAATGATTTCCTCAAACCCCCTCAGCAGCTTCAGCTGCATCCTGCCCAGGTGCTGTGCTCTCCAACAGGTGATGCCAGACGGGGGAAAAGGCTCCAGGAGTGCCTGCTCAGAGCTGAGAAGCTTTAGCTGTCACTTGGAGACAGGGTGAGATCTCCCTCGCCTCCTTCCCAAGAACAGCCAGCTCCTTTCCACCTCTTTGGAGAATGTTTTCCCCCCCTAAATGCACAACTGAGATTTTTATGCTGTGGATAAATTTGGCACCGTGCAGCCCAGTGACATTATTTAGAACTGGATTTGAGTTACTACAGTCTCACATACACATTACATTTGCTCCATGCATAACGTAAAGCAGGGAAAAGTGTCAACAGCACAGGGCCCAGACGCACCGTGCCGAGATGTTAATCCTCAGAGCCCTGAAATGTGCTTTTTTTAATGCCTATTCCCCCAGCCAACTTGGCACCCCACCTCTGATGGGATCCAAAGGAGATTAGCTTTGCTGCTGGCTAAGAACAATCTACTCCAGCACTGTCTCAAGCAATCTGTCCCTGACAAAAGCTGGAGGAGAATACAGATTTCTGTAAAATAAACCACTCCAGTTTGCTACGCCGGACAAAATAACGCGCCAGCACGTGCTCAGGGAGCTCCTCTCTACCAGCTGGGAAAGTCAAAACATCCTGCACCACCAGGGAATGCACCAGCCCCTCTGTCAGCTCCAGGGAAATGATGCACACCAGCTTGCAGGGGAATGGAGACATTTAAATTATGACTAAGACGAGTTTTTGGGAGCTTCCCAGGAGGAAGAGTCATATTCCTCGTGATGCAAACCATGGGGCAGGTTGGCACCCACGGACAGCTCGGCTCAGAGCTCATCTGCTCTTGCTTAGATGAGGTCTGTGCTTGATTTGGGAAGAGGCACCCCGAGGAAGCAGCGCTGGTTTGGTTGTTTCCATGAGTTTGTGTTTGTCAGGGGTGTGCTGGAGCTCTGTCCGTGCTTGGGAAGGGATTCAGGGGCACAAACCCTCTCCACAGGTTTTCCCAAGCAAACCAATGAGCTGGAGCCCTCCCCAGACCATCTCCCAGTGGCTTTGGGGACTGGCTTAAGGGACAGCTAGGGAAAGGTTTCATTCTGCATGTGGTGCAGAGGGATTGGAGGTGAGGAAGGGATGTTTATAGGGATGTAATTCATGTGGGAGTCGGGATCACCTTCCTGGCACGTTGGGTTTGAAGGGTTTGCCAAGGAAATACTGATGGGGAGATATAAGCCATGGGCCCTACCTGTGAGTGACCAATGGCCTCCCATCCTAAATGGGAGCCAGGCCTTCATTTTAGGGAGAAAAATATTGATGCACATTGATCCACATGCATTACTGCAGCCAGTGTATCCTGAGAGGCCGATGGCTGCGGGTGGTTATGGATGAGGATTGATGCCTCAGGTTTGAGCTTTTATATTTTTCAGATTCTGTGCTGCTTTAGTGTGTAGTTCTGAGCTTCATATTAGGGGATGGTGAGCTCTGTGCACAGAGCAGGGAGACAAAACAATTCCTGCTCTAGCTGGGGACCAAGGACAAATGATCCAAATCTCAGGCCCAAGAGCACAAACAACGTGGACTCAAGAGAGAAAAACAAGGATGGGACAGCATAACCTAAAGCTGTAACTGGACAATTAATTAACTCCAATATGCAAATGGAGCAAAACTTATAAAAGTGAGAGACCTCGTGACCGGTCGAGCATTTTGTGATCATTTTTGGTTCATCTTCGACCATTTTGGTCGAGCATTTTGTGACCATTTTGGTTCACTTGGTTCAGCTTGGGTGCAGCCCTGGCTGGACTCTTGTGCTGCCCAAGGTGTATCCCTTGAGGACATCCTTTTAAATAAATCCCTACTTCATTCTTTACCTCTGCCTGCTGAGTTCTAAATCACCCTCCCCAAGCCACCAGGATAAATCGGAGATTTTAAAAAAGGGAGAGAAGGCCAGGCTCAGGTGCTGAGCCAGCAGGACTCACCTCGGACCACTCGGACATCTCCCACTGGGGCCCGCAGGCCGGGTTCTTGCAGACCTTGCGCTCGTCGGGCCGGGCGATGTCGGCGGACTCGCAGAGGTCGCTGTAGACGGAGCTGTCGAAGCCCGGCGAGATCATCTTCCAGCAGCGCACGATGCGGAACTGGTAACCCTCCCCGCAGGTCCGCGAGCACTCGCTCCAGCTGCTGGTCTCCCACCTGGGCAGGGAACAGAGCCCGTCACCACCCCCTGGAGCAGCCCGCGGGAGAGCCCTGCCTGCAGGGAGTGTAATCACATGTCCTCCCAACAGAGAGAGACATGGCTGTCCCAGGAAAGTCCTGAGAAGCTGTGGGAAACTTAGAGAAAATAATTCAAACAATTATTATGTCTCTTTCTCTAACCGTTGTTTATAGGTATGGTTCTTCAGAGTGTGCTATTCATAGTTCACCAATAATGTGAGAGGTTTTTACTTTGAGACCAATCAAGTCTCACCTTAGTGAGTCACATCATAAAAGTCGCGCTACTTTTCATTAATTTGCCTTCTGATTCACCTTCTGAAGACTGGAGTGTTGTAAAAAAACAGCCCCTTCTTGGTAGGGAAGAATGATGCTCTGACTCCATGAGATCAGAAGGCTATTTTATTATCTTATGATATTATATTATGTTAAAGAAAACTATACTAAACTATACTAAAGAATAGAGAAGGATACTTACAGAAGGCTGGAAAGATAATAATGAAAACTCGTGACTCTTTCCAGAGTCCCCAACACAATTCTTGTGACCATTGGTCAGTGATTGAAAACAACTCACACCAGAGCCCAATCAAAATTCATCACTTCAGGTAAACAATTCCTAACACATTCCACATGAGCACAACACAGGAGAAGCCAATGAGATAAGGATTATTTCCCATTTCTGGCTTCTCTCTGCCTTTTCAGCTTCCTAGGATAAAAATCCTAAGCGAAGGAATTATATTCAGTGAAATGTGAGGACCATACTGGAGTCTTTTCTTTCTGCCCCTGACTCAACAGCATCAAGGGAGGAGTGAGCTGCAGCCAGGCTGCCAACTCCTGAGAGCTTTTCCCAAGGGATGGGAAGCATCAACATATGCTGGGCTCACCCTGCAGCCCCCAGCTCGTGCCTGAAGCTGAAACCAGCTTGTCAGGAGGAAGGGTGGCACAGGAGGGCCTGGCCCGGTGTCCTCGGTGACAAGTGAGCGTTTGTCACCGTGGGCTCTGCCAGCACATTTCTCCATCAGGCTTTTTGCCCGTGTTTGACCTCTCGTTTTTGCCTGCTCAGCTGAAGCACGGAGAGGACACGCCATCATCACCCTGCAGATGCCAGCAATAATGTCACACAGAGGGGACACACGCTCATGTCCCACCATCACTGTGACTCTGCTGAGCACAAGTGACAGGCTGGAAGAGCTGGCATCTGCTCCAAGCACTGCCTGTCCTTTACTGTCCCCTGCCACCTCTGTCCTGACAAGAGAGAAGCAGCTTGCAATCCAAGGAAAAAAAACATAAAAGGTCACATATTTTACAGTACAGGAATATTATAGCAATTAAAGAATGAGATAAAAATCAGAATGGATCAGAATTCCCAGCTCCTCTGGACGTGGGCAGCCTCCAGGTCCCCACTGCTGCCATTCAGCAGGAGAGCCCCAGCCCTGGCTGTCCCCAGGCCTCACACCCCATCTGGGGCTCTAGGCACAACAAGCAGCCACAGAGATGTAACACATTTGGAGATGACATTTAGAGGTGTCACCCAACTTCAGAAGAGAAATGAAACAAAGGTCTTCCCCCTCCAGATCATGCAAAATTAACATTTTTCTTTGAAAAGCCTTGCCAGCCCAAGCATCTTCCTGTCTGCCCAAGTGCTGGTGGCTACTCCTTGAGCTCCCAGTGCTCCCCAGCTGAAGTCACTGGTAAATCACAGAGCATCTCTTCTCCCTCCCAGTACAAACCCCTGAAACTGGAACAGCACAGCCAGAAGGAGGGACAGCTTTAGGAAAGACTAATGGGAGAACCTAAGCACAAAAAGTATCCTAATGCTTGTTTTAAAAAATGACAGCAAACAGAGATTGCAGTCCCGTGGTGCCCTCAGGGTGGGTGCAGTCCCTGCAGTAGCACCATTCACCCCTCCACATTTTTCTTGCCTCAGCTGCAATCTGCCCTGGCTCTCAGCCCTAACAAGAGAGTTTCCAGGAGATCTTGTACTCCATGTCCTACCTGTCCTCCTTCACAGTCACCTGAGCACTCTCTAGGAGCCATCCCTGCTCCCTGGCATCACTGGGCTCTTGCTTTGCCCAGTTCTCACCATTCCAGGGTGTGGATGCCTGGATTTACTCCTCCTTTTACTCCTCCCATAGTCTGACACCATCACAGCCATAGAACAGAAAGCCCTGAGGTGGAGGGGACCCACAGGGTTCATCCAGTGCAGCTCCTGGCCCTGCACAGACCCCTCAACAATCCCACCCTGGGCATCCCTGGCAGCTCTGTCCAAACACTCCTGGAGCTCTGGCAGCCTCGGGGCTGTGCCCATTCCCTGAGGAGCTTGGGCAGTGCCAGCACCCTCTGGGGGAAGAACCTTTCCCTGATATCCAACCTAAATCTTGACACAGCTCCAGTCATTCCATGGGTCCTGACATTGGTCAGTGGAGAGAAGAAATCAGTGCTGCCCCTCTGTGACCCCTTGTGAAGAACTTGTAGAGTGCAATGAAGTCTCTCCTCAGTCTCCTCCAGGCTGAACAAGCCAAGTGACTTCAGCTGTTCTTTGTAGGGCCCCTCTACACCCTTCACCACCTTCCTTTATCACATTCTCCTATGTTGGCACCCAAAACTTCACACAGGACTTGAGGAGAAGCTGTTCCAGCACAGACCAGAGTGGGACAATCTCCTTCCTCTGCCAGACACGGGTCTGTCCTGCCCAAACCCTCTGTGCCCTGCAAACCTCCCAGCCTCCACACCAGCTGGACAGTGGCTCTGGACAGCCTGGCTCCAGTCTATGGTCACTTGGAATAAGAGCCACATCAGAAGGAAAACTTTCCAAAGGACTTCCAGCTCAAGTTCCTCTCCACACCAACTCTTGCTCCAACACAAGCAAACCTCAGTGAGGTTTGGGATGCTGGAGGGATCACAGGGCTGGGTTTGGGGCACAGTTTGAAAGCCCAGCCCCTCCACCCAATTCACTCACACGTTTTCCATGTGCCAGGCAGGGCAGGATGATCCTGCACTGCTTGAAGCTGGACTTGTTGGGAGCCCCAGGTGCCAGCTCTGCCAGGATTTATGGAAGTTTTACCCTGGCAGTTTGAGCCAAAGCACTCAGGAGGAAGAGATGGAATTAAGGGAGGAGGGATGGGGGTGCTATGGGCCCCTCAAATCCACGCCAACCCTTCCCAAAAAGACATCCAGGGCAGAGAAAGCACAGAGACTCCAGGAGTGCCTGTGCAGGCAGTACCTTGGCTGGCACTCTCTCCCAGCACAGAACTCATGGATGGGCTCGGGCCGGGTCATGGCATCACAGTAGGTGTCGTCCACCTCGATCCCATCGTAGCGAACACACATGGCATATGTGGACATCACTCCTGGGCTCAGAGAGAACACACACACACAGCAGGGTGCTTGGTGAGCTGCACATCCAAACTCTTTTGTTGTTGTTGTTGTTGTTGTTTTTCTGGTTTTAGCTGCATTTCTCAAAACTTCCTCCCCATGCAAAGCCGGAGTTCCTGTCCCGTGGGATGGGTGCTGCTGAAGGAACATCACAGTGGCCACCCCACCAATCTCAGCAGTGTGGCTGAGTTTGGCCAGCTCAGAGCAGGGCATGGCCACCCCTTCCAGGGCTTGCCACCAAAACCAATATATGACTAACACATTTTTATAGGAAACACTCAGGGCCACGAGGCTGCTCAGCAGCTCCCACCCTGCCAGGCTTGGTGGGTGGAGGCGACAACAAAAGGTCCCCAACCCACTCCCCCCCCCCCCTCTCCCTGTGAGTTACACCCCCCCTTTTACACCAGGTGCTCCCCAGGTGCATCCAGAGCTCCAGGCCAAGGCAGGGATGCTGGAGGTTTGGCAAGGAAGGTCCTGCCCCTCCTGCTCCCCCTCCAAGGCAGCGGCAGCCGGTGCCGTCAGAGCGAGACCTTTTCCCCCGCAGCCTCCCGTGCCAGAGTAAATGTTGGGAAGTCCATTCTGGGACCTGGCTGGGGACCAGGAGGCTGCTCTGGCTACAGGTAACAAGAATTGCAGCTCTGGAGAACATATGGTTTACATGAAACTAAAAAAAGATCTACAGCTCTTGACATGGCCTTGCCTCTCTGCGATATGTCAGTGAGAAAAGGCAGCGAGGAAGGAGAAATTTGAGTTAAACCTCTCTCGGCTTGCTGCAAACCAGGGCAGAGCAGGCTGGCCCAGCCAAGGGAGAAATTTGTTCAGAGGGGATCAAAGAAGTCAAAAATGTCCCAGAACATGTGGATGACAGGATCCTGGGGAAAGGGACTGCTCGCAAAGCTCCTGCTGCAGGCACGAGGCTGCTGGACCAGAGCAAATGCTTAAAATGTAAAATCCTTGCATTTGATCTTTTAAGAGATGTCCCTGAGATTGTAAACTCCTCTCTCCCACTCCTTTCCCTCTTTTTAATTCCAGAAGCACTGCAGGCTCTGGATAATTTCAGGGGCAGCACAGACAAGTGCACAACCCACACGCCTGATTCATCCCAAGAGATCAGCAGGACCCCCTAACCAAGGGGTGAGGGAGGAGATCAGGTGCCTTGAAGCTTTTCAGGGGGCAAAAAGGGAGGAATTAATGCAAAAAGAGGGCATTTCTGCCTGAAGAATAGAGGCTCAGTTTCGATATCCCTGGCATCTCTGTCACTGTTCCAGATTTACACCCTCGCAGCCGAGCTCAGGCTCCAGGGTAGAAGGAGTGGGAGAAACAAAACATAATCAAAAAGCCAAATGCTATTGTGTTTCCTGCCAGAGCTGAACAATCTTTAAAATTTCTCTCTGCAGGGGAGCAGCTGAGCTTTTCAAACCTCTTGAAGCTGTCAAAGAGGTGAGGAAGGGGGGAAAAAAGGAGACTCAGGACAGATTTGGGGATCCTGCTGAGCCCCAGGGGGGACACAAAGTGATGGGAAGCGAAGGCAGTGCTCAGAGCTGCCCAGAGGGAGGGTGTTTGGAGGAATGATGGACATGCTGGAACCCCTCCTGGTCCTCAACACACCTGAGAGCTCGCTGGGCTTTGCATGCTCAGCCCCCAGCTCCTCTCCCCACCTTTGCACCCAGGCACAGCAGAGCTGGGTTCGTGCTAAAGCAGAGCTCACAAGATCCCCTGAACATCACCAGCTCCTTCCCATCCCTACCAGACATAAAATGGACTCACACACCAGGTGATTTCAGCAGGTTGTGCAGAATTTGGCTGCTTCTTTTAACTACCTGTGGTGCATGTAGAGCTGCAGGGTTCATGGGAGGAAAGCTTCCACCTGTACATGTCAGCAGCACTCACACCTTGGCCCTTTCTTAACAACTTCAATCTGTTTCTAGCGATAAGCAAACAAAACAAAACAAAACAAAAAAAAGAAAATAAAAGAAAGAAACAAAACAAAACAAAAAAAAGGCATTTACAAGGCGAGCAGTGACAGCCCACGACAGACACACACATCTGGCTGCAGTTCGGTTGGGTTTGGGTTTGGGAGGGGATGTGCTTGGTTTGGCTTTGGTTGGGTTTGGTTGTTCTGATTTTTTGGGAGGTTCGTTTGTTTGAATCAATTTTTTAATTTTTTTTAGTTTCACAACATACCTGTCCTGAGCCCCAAGTAGAATCCCCAGCCCGGTTAGAGGCAGAGCTTCCACTGTCTAGAAATAGAGAGAATGGGATAAAAATACCCACAAGTAGAAACAGTTCAGAATTTAACAAAAGTTTGCATTTTCTGCTCAAATACACCTGGCCCTTGGCACACAGTGACTAAAGGTGCAGTATCTCCTCCCCTGTGTCTCCAGGGCTGGGCAAACCCACTCGTGCTGCTCAGTGCAGCAGAGATTTTGGCTGCTCCAATCTCCAAAAGCCAGCACAGGAGTTTCTGAGCTTGCCCCTCAAAGCCCAATGATTTCTCCACTCTGGTTTTGGTCTGATTTATTTCGCTGGATGTCAAGTGGGGAATTTGCATCTCTCAGCTCCACGCTGTGCTCAAACACAAAATGCCACGGGGAGAGGAGTAACAGAGTCAGCCTGGTGTGAGAAAAAACATTTATCCAAGCAAGAATTGCAGCTGCTCCCCGTGCTGGGAGGGGGAACACCTCAGGGATACTGCACCTTTACAACAAAAGGCTTCGGTTCTGTTCTCATACCTTTGTCCAAACCCTTGAAACAGCTACACTGGAATAGTGTACAAGGTTGTATCCTCACATCCAGTTGTCTCTGGCCTGGCAGGATATGCAGCTTGTATGATTTCTAGGCAGCAGAAGCTCTGAAATTGCCTTATTTAGTTGTTTGTAAGAAAAAGTTGAGGTCCAGCCTATCAAATCAACCTTTAAAAGGACACTGTTGAGAATCCAGCCGTTTCCTTTCTGACCCACCCTCCTTCCACCGCCAGCACTGAGCCTCCAGAAGGATTAAAAACAACAACAATCTCATTTTCCCTGTTGATTTTGCCTCTGTCAGTTTGGCAAATGGTTGCTTCCTGCACTTGAAATGGAACTGAAATGAATGTGACTATTTTTTTTTTTTTTTTGGTGGAAAAATAACAACCTCAGCTCACTATAAATAGTGTTTTATCTGCCACAGCAGCTCTGCCTGGGGACCCACACCAGCTCCTGATCCCTACCCTGTGCCACCAGCTGCCACCCAGCCAGGAGAGGGCTCTCAAATGACACTTGTCATTAAAACATTGTCAACATCTGCTTTTTGTACTTTTTTTTACTTTAATTTGCCTGGAAATATTGCCCAGATCCTCCAGTCTATCCCCTGATCTCCACGGCACCAAAGTAAACCCCAAGTTATGCTGTGACCAGATCTCCTCTGTCTTTAAAAGGAGAAAATCTTCAAAATAAGCTTTATCCCACATCTGAGGACAGTAAACATTTCAACAGTGTCCCTTTCGTGTATGTGATCCTAAATAAAGAGCTTCTATGCATGACAAGGTTCCAGGGACAAGATCTTTCCAGAGGAATCAGACATTTGGGCAAAGGGCAGCTCATTTCCAGCAAAGACAAAATTGTCACTTTGTTCTCTCCTCAATGCAGACAGTAGCCCATTGTCCAACAAACTGGGGGCATTTTCTCTTTGCTTTTAATTTTCCTCTTTATTATGAGCTAGATAATAAAGTCACACATTTGCTTCTCAAGCTTTTAATCAGCTTTTCAAGCAAGATACAGCACCAAAAATTAGCACCAGTCCCTCACCCCTTACTGAGTTCTGGGCTGCCCCTTTTCCTAAAACAGTTCCCATAGTAGAGGAGTAACCCTGACAAATGCACACAAACACCACAGATCAACATCCACAGTCCCTGGCTCCCATTTCAGTGTTTTATTTTGGTTTTTGTTTCTAAGCAAAGGGAGTGGCTCCTGTGGCAGGCCCAGCCCTGGATGCACACTGGCATAGAGAGTGCCTGCATCTGTCCCAGCACATCCCAGAAAGGTTTTCAGCTGCTCCAGGAGAGGAAAAGCAGCACAAGAGCCACCAACCCATCCATCCCAGCTGGATTTGTTCCCAGAGAGGAAATAGGACACCCCACACTGGTGCAAGGTGCTCCTGGGGGCCTCCATCCACACTACAGTGGCTCAGTAAGAAATGAACTCCTCCACCTCTAACCACACTGTCCCCCATGGACAGACACTCCAGAGAGCTGAGCTTCCCTTGCTTGTTCACTGACAGGGAATGGAAATGAACAGAAAGCCTCAATCCATCCCAAACTGATCTTGGGAAGGGTTTGGGAGGTCTCACCCAAGCTCCTGACCCCAGTAACAAACTGGGCCCACAGGGCCTTGCCCTTTCCCAAGGATGGGAATCCCTCACTCTGCCTCACTCCAGGACAAGAGATTTTCCTTGTGTCCCATCCTTGTTTCCTCCAGCACAGTTCTGGCTGTCCCCTCCAGCTCCTTCCCTCCTGGTGGGACAGCTCGAGTCCCCAGAGCTCAAGCTCATGGCACAGCAAACCCCAAATCCCACTGTCAGCATGGGCTTTATCCCCCACCAAACCCTAAATCCCACTGTCAGCATGGGCTTTATCCCCCACCAAACCCCACATCCCACTGCCAGTATGGACTTTATCCCCCTGTGCTGGTGCCAGCAGGAGCCTCAGTCCTGCCCTCAGGGGTTGAGCTGGAGCTCCTCATCCCTGATTCCCACCCTGGAGACCCAGCTTAGTGATCAGAATTACAACAGCAACTGGGCTTGAGGAAATAAATTAAAAGCTGGGGGAAGCAATAAAGGCCTGGGAACAACCAGGCTGTGCTGACACATCCCATGCCACCCTCTGGAAGTGAGGTGCAAGTTGTTTTGTTGCCTTCTTCTCTTCCTCCTTCTTCTTTTTGTCTCCAAACAGAGACACCCCAGCTGCCCCCAGCCTGCCTGAACTTGCCTTTCAGCCCCCCACCAGCAAAGGATGGAGCCAGAAAGGACCTGAGCATCTCTCAGCCTTTTGGCTGGTGCAAAACGAGTCTGGATATCAATGTTTTGATCTGAAAAGTTTGTATTTTTTTTTTCCAGAGAGAGAGGGGGGAGAAGAGGGGACACTGTAGAACAAAACCAAAGGAAGAGCAGGTGGAAAAAATGTCAGTGCTGGGTGACATTCCTGAAGGGGCTTAAATCACTGTTCTCAATAGATGGGCAGCCAGGGACAGTGCAAGGAGCTTTTTAGCACCCAAAAAAGCTGCACTGGAGCCAGTGTCCTGTGATTGTCCTGTAAAAGCCAAGCTGCTCTGAGCTCTAAAGCTCCCTGTATTCCCAGGAGGTAGGGAAGCACTGCCCCCATTTCACAGCTGCTGGGGTAGAGTTTTGGGGGGACACAGGGAGTGTGATGGGGCCCAGGGGAGCCCCAAGGGGTAGGGCAGTCCCTTCCTTGCCCCAGGGCAGGGTAAGGGGAGCTGAGGGCTCTGCCCTCTCTGTCAGAGGATGGATGAAATGCTTGCTTTGGCAGCTGAAGGCAGCAGTCCCAAGCCAAGCCACGAGGAGAGATGATAGATTCAAGCCCTTGGCAACGTTTTCATGTTCTTATCATTAAGAAGTTTGTTGATCCATTTGGCTGCATGGCCATTTTCTTTAGCATGAGTGTCTTTAGCATAACGTAGTGGAAGTTGTGGGTAAATCCAGCTGACTCTAACCAGAGGGAGCATCTGCTCAGGGCTTTGCATCTCCTCAATCTCAGCATCCTATCCCATGTTTTACAGGTCCAGGAGGAGGCTGACAGGAGGCTGGGCTGCTGTGGGGATGCACAGTGGGACCCAAATCCACACCTGGCTCTGGGATCTGGGTACTCCCAAAGCCCCAGTTTCAGCTCAAGGGGCCCAGGGAGTGCTCTGGTGTGTGGCTGACCATGAAGGAGGGCTAATTGGAGGGCTAATTGCTGCTGTGAGCACTGGCCCTATCTAAGTCCCCATCTGCCCACACTGGGAATGAGTTCTGGGCTGGGAATTGAGGCTGCTCCCCAGAGAGCCCTGGGACATCTCAAAAGCTGATAGATACAGGGGATCAGCACCTACCCCAAGACTTCCTTCCACCCTTCTCCAGAGCAAAACCCTCTGCTAAAACTACATTAAGCCTTTCTTTACCTCCCCACTTCTACTCAAACCAGCCATCTAAAGGAGTCCTGAGGTGATGGTCCCAGTATCAATCAATGAGCTGCTGCTGCAGAGCTTTGGATATTCTTGTCCAAGCTGTGACTCCCTGAGCTGCTTCTGCAGCTGCTGAGGCAACAAATCCAGGCTGTTCCTGCAGGGCCTACAATGGAGGTCCCAGTGGCAGGGCCACCCCTGGGAGCTGCTGGAAGCATATTCCTGCCATCCCAAGTGAGGAGGATCGTGGGTGGCACTCGACAGGGTGGGTGAAAAGGGACCAGGACCAACTTCTGCTGCATCAGAACTCGCAGGAAGGGGCTGGGGAATGGGAGCAGGACATCAGGAGAAGGCAAAAGGAAAAGGCTTCTTCATGGCCGTGGCTCTGACAAGAAGCTGTGACAGCAGAGAGCAAGGCCCCAGCTGACAAACATCAGCATGGACTTCGGCATGTCCACCAAGGGGGACATCAAGATTTCCTCTTGCTTAAATGCTCTCATGACTTCCTGCTCCCAAACCTCTGGTCCTTCCTTCCAGATTAACCCCCAACAGAACATTTCCACCATCCCACCCCCACTTACCTCCTGCTTCCAAAGGGATGGAAACCATGCATTGAGCACAGGGCTATTACGAGCCGAGAACAGCAATAAATTGGATTTACTGTAATTAAAGACACATCTCCTACCTTGCTTTGTGGGTTCTGTTCCCTTGAGGGCTGCTCATGGTGACGGTGGCGTTGGAGAAGGGTGTCTCTGCAGAGGTGTTGGTGGCTTTGCCATTGCTCAGCTCCATGAAGGTGCTGTTGACCAAGTAGGTCACGAGGCCGTCGCTGTCCTCGTAGTCCACGTAGAGGCTGTCAACGGGTGACCCCACCGAGTTGGTGGGGTCTCCCTGGGCAAAGATGCTGTTCATGGTCATGTTGAGCAGCAGCTCCTTGGAGTCTGAGCTCTTGCCCAGCAGCTTGTCCGTGATGGCGTTCTCCAGAAGGAACTCCCTGGAGCTGAGCCTGGGCTCAGGGTCTCTGTCGTCATGGTCTGTCTGGTAAGTAGACCTGGTTACGTTTGAATCTAGATTGGAGCCAACAGGGGGGAAACCACAGTGACAACCACAAAATGCATGGAGGCTGGGAGGGAGAAGCAGCCCAGAGCAGCGGGGACGCGCCGGAGCCTGAGCAGCCACATGGGGGGAGAGAGGCAGGGGGTGGGTTCAGGGGAGGGGGATCTCATGGGCTTCTCAAGGGTGTGCAGCTTTTGGAGAGGCTTATCCCACTATAGTGTGGCCAGAGGGAAGCTCAGCACCTGCCAGCACTGCCCAAAGCAATAGCAGGGGTGAAAGGAAGTGCTCTCCTGGCCCCACAGCCCATGCAGCCATGCTGGGAAGGCACTCCAGGCACTTTGGGGGTGGGATGCCCAAGGGATTCAATTGGGAAGGAGTTACTGGGGGCTTTGGAGGGGTGGGAGGTGATGGGAGATGTTGTGATGGGGAGTTTTGTGCACCCAGGGCTCCCTCCTATCCTTGGCATGAGGCAAAGCACAGCAGGGCACCAGCGGGGAGATCTCACCCGGTGTCCACCCCCCACACGCCCCCACCAGAAACCAGAATCTGAAGGGCAAAGAGGATTTGTGAGCGGAGATGTTTTAAAGAACTTTCCGAGGTTTCCAAAACACAAACCAGCAGAACCACCATAGGTAGAAACAGAGCATTTCTCAACAAGAGCTCTGAGAAGCAGAACAGTGAGGCCCAAGTCTCCTCCTTACCTTGGGGTTGTTTGCCCTTCAGTTTTGGCTCACAGTCAATTGTTTCTGCTCTTTCATAGACCTCATTGGTTTCCTGACCTTTGCTCAAGTTTACATCTTCCTCCGTGTCCTGCCTTCCAAACACCTGGTTCTCCAAGTCTATCCTTTCCCTGGAGATTTTCCCAAAATAGGTTGCATTGTGCTGGATAAAGCCCAATGGCACGTCTCCATCGAACTCTCGGCTCTCCTCGCTCTCCGACTCAGAGAAGGTGTAGTAGATGGGCTGCAGATTTTTTGAGTGTGGCTTCCTCAGAAGAGTGTATTCAAATGTGATGGATGGGTTCTTGCCATTTTGATTCCAGACCTAGCAAAGAAATCACATTATTAGTGGGCACAGGGAATTTGTGGCACACAAAGCATGGGATTCATCTTGGACCTGGCAGTTGTGGAGCATCTATTTTGCTATTTCCAGTCTGGTTTCCTTCACAGTGCCAACTTCTCCCTACTGGAGCCCAGTGCCATTTTCCAGGGGTTATTTGGCAGTGCTGCCACGGGGATTAACCCCAGCTCAGGAGCCACAGGTCACACTTCCTGCTTGGCCACTGAGTGACCAGAGGCTTGGGGCAGCCACTTCACAAGACCATCACTTGCAAAGCCACTTTTTGTGGCTTTATGAGGAGCACATCCTCCCCTACAGCTACTACACCCCCTCCCAGCTGAGACAACCTCATAGTGTTCTAATGCTTTTTAAGCACCCAAGTAACCATCCCTTCCCCTTCCAGAGGAGCCTGGGGCTACATGGAAGATGTCAGGAGCTTGGCTCTGGCTGGCTGCCCAGAAGAAAATTAAGGGACTTTTCTCCAAATACCTGGTTTTACATGGTTTGCTTTTGGGAAAGAATTGGGGTTTAAGGTTTATGCACTTGTCTAAGCTCTCTGGCCCAGTATCTTATTTTTGCTTTTCCTGCCAGGTAACTCAGATAAAAATGCCAAGGAGCAGAGGAGAAATTCCCTCTCAGTGCCTGAGGCATCTTCTCCCTGCAGAGAGGAGTTACCAAGCCCACATTCACCACTCACAGCCCTGCCTGAATCCAAGAGCACTGACACAAGTCAAATAGGGCTGGCTAAGGAACTGAGCAGAGTCACTGCTCCCATCCCCTCCTCATGTGAAACCATGGCAGGACTCTGCTCCCAAGCTCACCCCTCCCTCAATCCAAGGTGGATTTTCTCCTCTCCACCATGAGAACATGAGAAGTCAAAGCTCACCATTATGTTCAGCCCTTGGTTTGTGGGTCCCTGGGCAACAATGTACTCGATCCCAGTCTCGTACACGTCCATTGGCCGGCGGTACTTGAACACCGTGCCTGCAATGTTGAAGTTCTTTGGACTGTCCACTTTATAGTTCCCGTTGAAGAAATAGTACCCAGCTTCATCAGCCACAGCTTCAAAGGAGAGAGAACAGTCAGTGCTCTCACATGCAAGGGCAAAGCTCTGGATGCTGCCCCTGCTGTGTTGAGGGGGTAAAATCAGTGTCACAGAAATAAAACAAGAGATTCTCCTACATGGCAATGTACTGGTCACCTGTTTGCAACACACATCATGTGAGGACGTGCCCAGAGTTCTGGGCCACGTGTCCCTTCACACTGAAAACCCCTGGGAATGTGGGTCACACTTGCCCCTGGCTCCTGTCACCCCCTTGGCACCAGCCCAGCAGGAACACTGAGCAGTCCCAGCTCTGCAGAGAGCACTGGCAGGTGGCCAAGGGCAGGAGCTGCCTCCTTGGGAGCTGATGCCCCCTGAGCCAGCAGTGGCTCAAGATGCCACTGATGCCCCCTGAGCCAGCCCAGGAACTGGTAGCCACATCAAGCCTTTTTCATCCGTAGAATTATCCTAGAATGGTTTGCATTGGAAGGGACCTTGGAGCTCATCTCATCCTACCATGGGCCAGGACACCTTCCACTGGACCAAGCTGCTCAAAATCCCATCCAGCCTGGCCTTGAACACTTCCAGGGATGGGACAGCCACCTTCCAGAGGCCACGAGCCTCTGAGGCAGCAAATGTGCTTCTCTTTGGCAAGTCTGGATTTTCCCACACTGCTCCTGAGCAGCTCTGTCACCTCCCCCATGAGATGGGATGGGTGTGTGGTCACCAACCTCACAGCAAGGCCACATGTAGGTCACATCTCCTTGGTGCTGTTGTCATTGCACATTCCCAAGGCAGGGCAATGTTTGGGGGATCACCAGAGAGGTGAAATCACTTGGCCATCTGTGATCCAGCACTGGGGTGTCTGTCACACCCCGCTGAAATCCCAGTAATGTTCACCAACATTTCCTGCTCTAAAGCAATCAAAGTGTTGACAAACACAGCCCAGGTGCTCGGTCTGCAGAGAGGAGCAACATTCTGGCTTGGACAACACGGATGGATTTACATTGCCTGTGGATTTAACTCATGTCTGCAGCAAACAGACTCGCTGATCCTTGTGTGGGTCCCTTCCAACTCAGGATATTCTGTGATTCTATGACAAAACTACATCCAGCTCTGCATTGGAAAAAGCATTAGCCAGCATAGGCATGCATCCTAGGGAAGTACCAAGAGGTTATACACACCCAGAACATCTGCAGACTTTTTCCGTTCCACTATCTGGATATCCCTCGCTCCGGCGGGAATGTGCGTTACCAGGGAATAGCCTACGGGAAACCACGGATTAACGAGAGGATCTTTGTAACCAGTGATCTGAACCAAACCCTCCTCAGGCAGAGCTGCAATCTATCCAACACGCTGGCCTGGACCCACATTTTTAATGAGCTATGGATTAAAAAGCCCCGACCCTTCGTGCTTTAGGCTGCAAACAGGAGCTTATCGGTAATAGGAAAGAAAAATGTGTGAATTGTGTCCTGGTTTATGGAGGAAAAACACATCCAAGGGGGGAAAGGATTCAATTCCTACATGCACAAATATCATGTCTATCTAAATTGGTGTTTATCTAAATCTGCAGATGGTTTTATTAGCTAGAGAACTGTTGTGTGGTTCAGTATTGATCCCTGTGTTAGCCAGCGTTCCCAAAACCCCAGCAGGAGATGGGAGCTGGTTTCTCCTCTGACCCCCACTTTGCTCAGCACCAGACAAGAGATGCGACAGGACAAGTCCTCCCACAGCACTGAAGTTCCTGCAGTTTGCTCCATCTCAGAGAGCATTAATCATAATTCCTGAATTAGATTGTTATATTTAGGACACGTAGGTTCAGCTGCTTTACATCACACTGATTTTTGAAATCCTGGTCTTTTAAGATATTGTTGCTTCCTGTTATTACAAATCGTTTATTTCTAGTCTTACTGGGTCATGAGTGTCCTGTTTTTGGCTAAATGACTAAAAAAGACTAAAATAGATACCAGCCTCTTGCATAACCCTTTTGCACCACTCATCATCAGAGACCTCTGGTTTCTGAAACACCACGCAAATTTCCTGGTTTGTTTTTGTTTTTTTTTTAAAGAAGGTTTTCTCTGCCCAAACTCACAAGCGGCATTAACACGCATAGAACACGTGGGAAAAACTGAAATTGGGCAGTTGGTAAGACCTGAAAGCAATTTACCAAAAAAATGAGTCCATTTTAAACCCAGCCTTCTCAACTCAAACCCTCAATCCCCAAAGCCTTACCAAGATGAGAATTTCCTTTCCGGTAACTGCCGGTTACATGGGTGCAGCTGCTCCCATCTCCTTGGCAAACTCCACATTTATCCAAGGTGTGGGTGGAAAAGAGAATGCCATCACAGCCAATGGGCTAAAAAATGCACAGACAGAGCGCTGAGGGTCAGGCAAACGTCGCACCCATTGCGATTCTCTGAATGCTACTAACAAGATTTTTGCTATAATGTTTAACAACCTCACATTTTCCAGACACGCAAACCCCTCGGAAATCCGTGTATTTGCAGGATGTTCCATCCCTGGCCTGAACCATTAGCTGTCTCTGACCATCCACAGTGGTGCAATGAAGGTCACAGGGCTTGCTAGAAATGTGAACATAGTCATCTAAGGGGAAAGGATATAAAGAGAGATTCAAAAACAGCAGAAACACCACAACTTTCATCCTACCCAAGCCAGCGAATCTCTGCCAAGCTAAACAACACAAGCAGCACAACTGCAGAGCAGTGAGAGTTCAGAAGTGGCCATCTCTTGTGTTTCAGGATAAGCAGGAGATGGCCCTTGGACAGTGTGACAGCCTTTGCACAGCCTGGCAGGAAGAGATGCCCCAGGGGTGCCAGGGGCATCAGCAGCACCAGCCCAGGGCAGGCGCTGAGGCAGCAGCACTGCTGTGTGCAAGGACTTGTGCATTACACAAAAACGTGCATGTGCACTTAGCAACCCTTGATACATGAGTTAAATTTACACATATATTATTGGAAATACACGTGTAAGACTAAATTCAAAACCATAGCAACTCAGAGGATTTTATGATCTATAACTTTTCCATAAATGTTTACCCAAGATGGACTTAATTTACCCTTTGCTTTCTGCAGACAACAACTGGCTGGCAGCACCCACCAGCACAGTAATCCCACATTTTATAATATTTACAGGAAGTAGATGACAAACCCATATTTGCATCAGAGCCCTGATGCCAAGTGTTTGTCTCCACCAACTCCTGAGCAATCAGAGACCCACTGGCCTGCACACCCAAGCAAGGCAGGATCATTGTCAAAATATTCTGCTGCAAATCCCCCAGGAGCTACATGAACTCCTGCCCAAACACAAAACAATTCCTGTAACTTCTCTGGTGAGTCAGCTTGAACAGCAAATGTGTTTAAGGAAATTGTCACCTTCAAGGGACAAAAGCCACCCAGGACAAATAGCTCATGGACCAAGTTCTACCTCGCTGACCCTGCAAAGGCTGGAGAGCCAGGGGGTTGGTACCCAGAGAAATTGATTTGATGAAGATAATTGTTCTTGGGTATGTACAGAGATTCCTAAAACAAAGTTGCAGTAGATCCCATCTCTATTTTTAGGCACCCAAATGTGAATCTGAAGAATCTGAGCTCAGGAGCCTCCCTAGGAGACAGGTCCTGGCTCTAAAGCTCCTCCATGGCTTGTGCTTAATGCTTGATTTTGATGGGAGTTCAGCGCCTAAAAGTTCAATAAAATCTCAGTTTCTGAGTCCCAAGTCATTTCTGCAGCTCTTGCTCACCCCAGATGATCTCAGTGACCGACTGCATCTTGGTGACATTTCACAGAGCACACAGAGGGCGTGGGAGAGACCAAATATCACTGAAACAGCACAGCCAGCAATGGCCCTGGCTCAAAGGACACTTGTCCGGGTGAGCCCGACTGTCCCTGCCAGCAGAACCCATCACTCCCTGCTCTCACATCCTCCTGCAGCCTCTGTTCCCTGGGAGCTGTGACCAACACAGGCTACAGACATGAATTCATGTTGTTATTTAATTTTCAAGCTACCCTGCAGCTGCCAAACAAGCCTTTGAACTTGGGAGACAGCTGATTGTGCCTCCAAAAAACCACTTTAAAACAGCAGAGGAGGAGCCTTCCTGCAGGCTGTAGCATCATAACTATCAAAATATTTGGCTGAGCATTATGAAACACACAAAGAATGTCTTGTTACCAGGATATAAAGGTTTCCATTGATACGTTCTGCCATTATACACATGGGAGTTAAATGATGAGCACTGCTCCTCTCGAAAGCTCCTTCCGTTCACAGGGCACTCCTAGAATGGGATACATTAACATCCTGACGGAAACAAAGTGCGGGAAAGGTTTCTGGCACATCACCACCAGCTGCAAGGAGTGTTTCCATCACCTTCCCCAGCCAGGCCACATCCTCCTCCTCCTCCTTCTCCTCTTCCTCCCCCCACTGCAGGACCCCACTGAGAATTGTTGCCAGAGCCACTCTGTGGTTTTTATGGCAAAATGCCCAAAGCCCAGACACTGGTGATGGGCAACAAAGAAGGGAACCCACAGCTGCTTGGAGGGGCAACAGGGTGACAGCTACAGGACAAGTGGTGTCCCCTCTCCAATGGACCCAGAGATGCCACACATGACTTTCCCAACAAGACAAAGGATATCCTTACTTGGACTTTGCAGAGCTGGTATCTTTTGGATGTTCCAGTGCAAGTTTTATTAGCCAGCCCACTCACTGACTTCCTTCTGGGTAAGGAAATGGTGGTTAGATGGGGGCAGAAATTGTTTTCCCTTGTTTAACTCTATTTACTCTCTGTAAATAGAGTGTCCACAGAGCAGAGCCACACAGAGATCCTTCAGTGTCCCTGGAGCTGTAGCAAAGGTCTCTGTGGCTTTGCCACCTGCATCACCAACTATTCCAGGAGGTATCATGGGGTGAGGGCCCGGGGACAAGGTTTACAAAGTGGCTTTTGGCAACCACGCTGCCCAGAGAGGAATCAGTGGGTCCCCACCCAGCCCTGCACCAGGGGCTGCTGTGGCCCAAGAGAACAGGCCCAGTCTGTGCCTGCTGCCCCTCTGCACCAACCCCTGCTGGAGAAACTGCAGGGCCAGCACAGGAATCACTCAGCTGGTGCTCCTGGCAGGGATGCCCAAAGCTCAGGAAATCCCCTCCTCCTCCAAAGCAGGGTTTGTCCAGGCACATTTCCATCAGTGCTGCTCTGAGGGGTGACCTTTGGGGTCAGCCAGCTGCAGAGCCCCTCCCCAGCCCATGGTGCTGTACCTCTGCCTCAGGCAGTGCCTCTCCTGGGATTTGACACCTCCCCCACAGGTCCTGGTGCACGCTGTCCACTTGGTCCACTCTCCCCACCAGTAGGCAGTGACATCTGACCCCTCCTCCAGGCTGTTGGATGTCTGTGTCAGGTCCTGCTGGGAGCACGGGGGAAGGAAGAGAAGCAGGAGTCACATCCAAAGCTCAGAGCCTGTGTGGGGACACTGAGGGACCCCTCCTCCCCCAGCCTGCCCCCCTCGACCCAGGCATTGCCTCCTCCAGCTGAGGTCAAGCCTGAGGTTTCCATCCCTGCATTCTTGCAATTGTGTTTTCATTACAAAATTGGAATGAAGTGGCAATATTTGGGATTCCTCAGGAAAGGAAATTCTCATTGTTTCGCTCAGTTGGCAAAACTGAGCTCCCAAACAACCCTAAACTCTCCGAGACTCTTGGTGCTCTCTGACTCTTGCTCCTCAGAGAATTCAGGGAGCTGCAGAGCCAGCTGCAGCTGAAAGCTCCACTGGAAGCTTCAAGAAACCCTTGCAAAACCTCTCACCAGCAGGAGAGCAGGTCAGTGGGTGCCAGGGGGTGCCAGCAGGGTGGAGGAGCCTGTGTGCTCTCTTTGCAAGCTCAGGTTTGTCACTTCAGGAGGGTCCCTGACACCCCCACCTCCCACCCCCTGTCGTGGCCATGCATCAGAGGGCAGAGGAACTGCAAATAGTGCAAAAAAAGTAAATGAAAGCCCAGCCACTGCAGGGAGTAAGGAGTGATCCTCACCCAAGAGCAGGGCATGGCCCTTCAGAGTTTTTGAGATGCTCTGTGAATGCTCTTAGCCATGGTAGGCACAACCTAGGTTAAGCCCAGACTAAAGAGTGAAGGCAAGTCAGAAGTCCTCACAATATTTGAAGACCTGGTGCATGCACAGAGCAGCTCTGCAAGCCCAGGGGGTTCCCACCCCAGACACCAGAGCATTTTACAGTCCAGAGAGCCCTCCCAAAAACGTGATAGCCTTACCTGAGCTATGACAAAGATAACATTGCCCACAAGAAGAAGGGCCAGGGTGCCTTTCAGCTGCAGCTGAGCACTGACAGAGATGCTGCTCCACCTCCACTTGGTTATCTTCATCCTAGAAAGCAACCAAACACTGCACTAAACACAACTCCCACCCAGCCCCATGCCCAGCAGCATGGACTGCTTTGCCTGGGTTCCACAACTCTGCTCCAGCATTCCTGCTCAGCTCAGTGGCACCAACCACCAGCAACTGCATAGACCTGAGCCTGAAGTTTTATTTCATTAATAGCAGCATGAACGTGGTACAGGTTCACTTCCCAGCTTGGTTTTTATCTGTCAAACCACAATTTTGCACTGGTTTCCAGTGGCTGCACCTGACACTGCTCCAAGCCTGCCTTGGAAGAGAGCCTGGCTTACACCGAAGCACAGTGAGTAGCCAGAAGTGTTCCTGGATCTATAAAAGCAGTGCATTTAAATATCCCCATTTACAGGACCGCTCCTGGAAGAATGACATGAAAGGCTTCAAAAACAAAAAAATGCAATTAACGGACATTATTCCTCCTTTTTTCATTTATTCCACTCCAATTCCCCTCGGTTCCCAGGGAAGACGCCTGTTCTTACAGAAAAGACACGACCCACAATTAAAGAGCAGAAATGAAGTATCCCAAGTGTCAGCCTTTCATCTCTTTCTCCATCTGCCTCATGAAAGAGAGTAACCCAGAATGGCATTTTCTTAAATAAAACCCAGCTCAAAACCACAATACGGTTTATTGTGAACCTCCCTGCAAGAGCCAGAAAGGAGCAGGTTTCAGGAAATCATGCTTCCAGGCAATCAAAGCAGCTCATGTCTGTGAGGAAAAAGAAAGAAAAAATATCCTCCCCGAAGCTAATTTCCCTTGAAAAGCAGCTAGACAGTATCTTTGGGAAGCAGGGGGGTGGGAGAGGTGCTGCTCCTGGGGAGAGAGGGCAGGACTGCAGACCTGCAATATAAAGAGCTTCTTTCCTACTCATTTTTGTTTGGGTTTTTTTCTCCTTGCAAAAGTCTTTGTAGCGGTTTTGAAATCGCAGAATTGCCGGCAACACCAGCCCTGCTTTGCTGTCTGGCTTAGAAAAATTACCAGAGGGCTTCCAGGTCCCCAAATCCGCTCTGCAATCGCCCTGGGGGAGAGGTCCAGCATGCTAAAGAGACTTTCCAAGAGGCAGATCCATTGATTAATGGGAGCCCAGAGCGCTTGGCCGGGGATCCCGTGGACAGGTGGCTGAGCCTTGCCTTACACTTGGTTCTCATTAAGGCTCCCAGACACTCCTGACTCCAAGCCAATACCAGAGCGCGCTCGGAGTTTATCCTACAGGCGCTCGGCGCTGCGCGGTTAAATGAAGGGAAAATTAAGAAAGGGGGGAGGGATGTCGCCGAGCAGCATCGCGGAGCCGATAGCGGGGCAGCCCCGCACGGGCGATGCGGGGCCGGGATGCGGAGCGGGGATGCGGGGCCGGGATGCGGGGCCGGGGATGCGGGGCCGGGGATGCGGGGCCGGGGATGCGGGGCCGG
>WBNO01019321.1:216675-281665 GCA_013400575.1 Peucedramus taeniatus
ATCCGTGCGTGCCTGTCTTTCCTCCAGACCCCCTCCCGGGGGACGGGCGAGCCCGTCCTATCAGCCCTAGAACTGGTGGCTCCTATCAGAGCTCCCACCCTCCTCCCCAAAGCCGCAGCCACAAAGGCGCTTGCTCAAGCGCAGCATTCCTGCTCCCCGTGTCCCGGGAACAGCTGTGCCGAAAGGATGCCGAGAATCCCTGCGAGGCTCCAAGGAAAAGATATTAACGCAGGGGGGGAGCAGCAGCGATATAATAAAAAGTCATAATAAAAGAGAGAACCACTGAGTGGATTAGCAGCCCAAACGCCGCTTGGCTTTTGGTTTCCTTTCCTCCAGCTTCTCTGCGCCGCACGAATCCGCTCGAATTCCTCCAACCCGGAGACGCTCGGCTCCTGAATTTCAGACAGAACTCCTGGAGGTGGCCAGGCTGCAAAGGCTGGGAAATGGAGCTGCACTGAACTCCACGGAGGGCACGTAGGCACTGGCAGCAGGCGTTGGGGGCCGTGTCACACCAGCCCCCCATGTCTGCATCCGTGTGCCCCCGTGGGGGAATAAAAGGCAGGTTTGGAGTTTGGTGCGTATTTCTCAAGTGTACAAAGGTTGTAGGATACATCTCACTGTTTAATAAAAACATTGTCACATACTAGTTCTACCTTCATGGAAATGCAGAGCAAATAATAAAATAATGCAAGGGATCCACAGGGATGACCGAGTTCAGCTCCTGACCCTGCACAGGACAGTCCCAGGTCCTACCTTGGCCACCGGAGAGGGCAGATCAGTGCCTGCCCCATCACTTTGTGATAAAAGAAGATGGATTTTCCCTGCTGGACTGCTCCAGCAACACTGACCAGGCTCGGTACAGGGACAGCAGGATGCAGGGGTGGGATGTCCCCACGAGGAGCGAACAAATGCAGAGTCTGAGCTCACCCACCATGCACCCAAATACAACACCCAGCACAAGGCTTGCAAGGACAACATTCCCTTTTACTCCTTTGGAAACACCCGGGACAGTTTTGGGGGCACAGAGCATCTGCTGCCCGGAGCCACCGGCTGTGTCAAGAATTCGGGACGAGACGGGAGCGAAGGCGGCGGCTGTGCCGGTGGCAGCTGTTCCCTGCCCGCAGCCCTCCTGCCACGAGGGCATTTAAATTTTAAAGCACACTCCCCGCTCCTTTCTCCACCATTCCTGCCCAGCTCACACTCACCCTGCTCCCGGGAGCTGCTGGCCCACGAGGCACCCATGGGTTCGCTGGTGGCCAAGCTCCTTCTGCCCACCCTCAGCTCCTTGGTCTTCCTCCCCACCATCAGCATCGCGGCCAAGCGGCGTTTCCACATGGAAGCCATGGTTTACTTCTTCACCATGTTCTTCGTGGCGGTAAGAAGTTCTCAATTTCCCCTCTCCCTGCATGTTTTGTCCTCCCAAATGCCCCCCATACCACTGAGGAGCTGATTCACCCAAGAGCATCCAGCACAACCCCTAAAATATCCTTTTTTCAGTGATTTCCCACCGTGTGTGGTGCTGAGCAGCTGATTCTCCAGTTTAGGATGTCCTACAGCGTGGCCTTGCAGAGATTTAGTGGTGTTTTATGAGTGAGATTAGGGAGAAGGTCTGGGTGCAAAGAGCCTTGACTGATTTGCAATGCTTGGGAGCTGGCTTTTCTCTTTGTTTTACAGCTACTAAGTGGCCATGCTGAATTTGGGCTTTAAATTGCCTCCAGAATCTCTTGCTCTGCCTCTGTCATTTTAGCCAAAAGCACATAGTAGTCAAATTATTGATTTTGCAATTGCCAGCTGGGGATGGGAGCAATGCTGGAGTTTCTGCCCTGGCACAGGAGAGACTAAAACATGCTGAATATAATAATAATTAACCCTTTGTGGGTTGAAACGTGTGTTTTACCAGGCTATGATTCCCTGGCCTTCCTTTGTGTGAAAATAACGAGTGAAGAAATGTCTGTACATGTATAAAATATTCCTATTCCTGCTCCCAGCCATGTGCTGCCCTGGGCTTTGTATTCCTGCTGACTCCATACAGACACCAGCTGAGCACCCAAAGCAGCATTCCCACTGGAAAAAATCTCCTGTTTGACTACATTTCAATGATCTGCTAAAGAATATGGAGGAAACAGCTCAGCAACCCAGCTGATTGCATTTCCTACTCATCCCCATCCATCTCAAGGCATCTCGTGAGGGTTGGTACGTTCCTTGTACAGAGAAACTGAGGCAGGGAGTAGATAAAGTGTGAAAAGCTCTTCCACAGGGCTCAGAATCAGGCTAGTGTCCTATTAAGGATCCACAGAACATCCTTGACCATTTGAGCTGATTAAAGCACGAGGCAGGGGGAGAAATTCTGCCAATTCTATAAAAACTACAGGACCAGTTAATATGAAAACATCCTTGAGCCCCCTGCCCCAGCTCCCCAGGGAAGCCAGACATCTACAATTTCATTTTGCACTGGCTCTGTGTCTGCTCCATCCCCCTGAGAAGTCAGTAGGAAAATTGGCACGTGTTTCGATGGGAGGTGGAACAGGTCCTCTCCGAAGAGACTGAAGAAGCAAAATATCCCTGAGTAGGGAAGGGAAAGAAGGGAAAGGAGGAGAGGCAGCTGCCAGTGTGGTTGGAAGGGCAGCAGCTGCTGCTGTTGCATTTTTTGTAGCATCCCACTCGTCCTCCAGCAGGAGAGCTGAACAGAGCAGTGAAAGCACATGGCCGTGGCAGACAAGTGCCAGGAACACGCTCTGCCTTCCACCCTTTCTTCCCCCCAGCTCCAGACTCCCTGAGCCCAATCTCAAGCAGGGAGAAGAATTACAGCCGTGGTGCAATCTTTTCTAGAAGCTGCAGCCAGCCAGAGGGCTCGCAGCAATTCCCATTATAAATTATATCAGCATCCCCACTGGGCCCTGACAGTGAACAGCGTTCCAAGGGCGCCCGGCCAAGAGGAGCAGGGACTTCTTCAGGAACAGCAGAGCTCACTGGTGCTGCCACTACAAAACCTGCAGGGCTGAGGAAAAGGAGAGAGCCAGGCAAGCACTGGGAGCTTTCCTCTGATTGCACTGGAAAATGTCTCTTGGCGTGGTCTGCATTTATGTTGCATGACAATGGGGTTTTTTGCAAATAACCTAATCAATGAGTTAATGGGCAGGAACTGGAGGTTTTTAAGGGAATGCACTAATGAGTGAATTCCCCAGTATTCAGAGTCTGGCCATATAAACCCTGTTTAGCCTGGACAGTGACCTGGCATCCATACACATTTCATCAGGACACTCATTCTGAATTGTTTTACAAGAATCTTTCGCAATAAAACCACAACCCCAGAGTCCTCCTTCTTCTGGAGAGGCCGTGCCCCAGCGCCCAGCTCAAAGCAGCTTGATCATCAGATTGCAAATTCTGGCCAAGAGGCAAATTAAAGCCTGCCTTAGTTTGTACTAAGAGAGAAGAATGCTGATTCTTGAGCAATTTGCAATCGGGAACAATGACATTATCACTCAAATATATTCATTACTGCATATCAGTGACACTGCTCTGGCCTGGCTGGCCATCCTCTCAGCAGCTACACTATTTCAAACCAGTTGATAAGAGCCTTAACCTTGCTGGTATGTGGGTAAGAAACTGGTTTTCTAAAAATTTTTTTTCTTTTTGAATAGTTTTACCACGTTTGTGATGGCCCCGGGTTATCAGTGCTGTGCTTTATGCGCTACGACATCCTGGAGTACTTCAGCATCTACGGAACAGCCCTGTCCATCTGGGTGTCCCTGATGGGTAAGAACTGGTCTGTTGTGGCTCCTGAAAGCTGCCCCACTGGCAGGAAGGGCTGGATTTGTCAGGATGACTGATGGGACAGTCAGTGGGGACAGTCCCCAGAAATGCCTCTCACTCCGAGCTCCACCTGAGCTGCCACTGAAATTGTCCTTTGTGGAAGTTGGTCTGTGCTATGGATTAATCCAGTTTTGTATCATTAACACCTTGGAAAGTCTTTGTGATTGGTGGGGTCCAGACATAGAACTGTCCTGAGTGGTGGCTGGGGACGTTTTCCTCCTGGAGATAAAGAGCTGTGGCAACCTGCTGGTGGTGTTGGTTGGGTGTTCCTCTGCCTGCACCAGCTCTCACAATGTCCTCTGCTTCAAATGACAGTAACACACTGGCAGCCTTGTGCTGCAGTTCAAGGCAGGACAAAACTCTGAGATGACTGAGTCTGAAACCTCATAAACCAGGGAATTTCCCATTTCTCCTTGTTTTCCCCATATTGGGTCCATCAGCTTGTCTTGCCTCGCTGACAGGCATTAAGAAATGCAGAATCTCCCACTTCCCTTGGTAGCATGAGATTCAAAGTGGTTTAGTCAAAACAAATATAACTTCCTGCTTTATCAAAAGCCTGGTCTGGTCTGATGGGAATATTATATCTGCTTAGAAAAAGCAGAAATTTATTTAACTTCCTTTTTACTATAAATCCCACCCCTTGCCCTGTTATTCAGTTTTCCTTTTCCCACATTTTCTTCACTCTCTTTTTCCTCATTTTGTTCCTTATTTGCCACTGAAACAAAATATAATAGAAATGGAAAAAAAAAAAGAGAAAGACAAAAAGTTCAAACCTATCATTTTCCCATTTTGTCGCCATGATTTTTGGAAGGATGTGAGTATTGATGGCAGGAGAAGAGAGCACAGTCAGGGGAGAGAGATGTTCCAACAAACAAAAGTTTTGTTTGAAAATTTGGACCATTTCTAACCAGTGCCCACTCCAGACAGAGTTTACATTTCTCCCCACAATGAGCTGGAGTCAGCACTCCAATGAACAGCCCCAAAATGCCCACAGGACTTTCTCCTCTGCCCTCCCAGGGATGGTGCAGGACCTCCAGCAGGGATGGGGTTCCTGCAGCCTCAGAGCCCAGCACAAGCAGGGGTAGCACCCCTCAGCTGGGCAGAATCATCCTAGGGGGGATGCAGGAGCACCCCCCTTCTAGGCCAAGCAATAGGATAAATTTTCCATGCAGAGAAAAATGTGTGGGGAAAATATTACCCTTAGAAACGCCTCTGTCCCATCAAAATGTGAGTCCCAAGGGGGGCTCCCCCACTGCTCAGGGCACCTCAGTGCTCTCTCTGCTCAGCTAAAAAAGACAAAAAGGCAAATCATTTCCAAAGGGCATTTTCAGTGGATAACAGCAGTGTCAGGGTAGGTCAGAGCTGATCCAGACACTTTGGCTCCTTGCAGCAAAATTCAACTTGATTGCTTCATTATTGCGTTCAGAAACCTCGCAAAAAATACAAATCCTGGACTAGGAGGTTTAAAATATTGACCCGCTGGGAAACAACAGAGATTAACATGCGGACATTATCCCTTAGCCAAACTCCCTATAAAAGCACGATCCAAGGACATGGAAGGTGTGGTGACTGAAGCCCAGGGAAGCCTCTCAGTGTGGCTTGTAAAGCCCGAGTGCACATGTGCGGACGCAGACCCTCGGGCAAACTTCCCGGAATGCAAATCCAGGACAGCCATAACACAGCTGTGCAAGCTGGAAAAGCATGGAGCCCACTGGGATCCATAACTTTTATCAGTTATTACCCCATTCTGTGCTAAACAAAAGCCTCTAATAATTTACTCACACTGGCGACTTCCAGCTTGCAAACCCCGGGCAGGTGCCGGCGCGGCCGGGCAGCTGGGACCCCATGGCACCAGCAGGGGAGTCCCCCTGCACTGGGGTGGTGGAGCCTCTGCCAGAGTGAGCTGGCAAGTTTGGGAAGGCTGGAGATGTAGGATGAACCCAAGAGCTGATCGTGGGCTCGCAGGGCATGAGGGTTTTTGCAGTCGCCTCTGAATTCTGGGTCAAGAAAAAGGGAAATTATAGAGTGGTTTAAAGTGGGAAGGGTTTTTGAAGACCATGTTGTTCTACCCCATGCCATTGTCAGGGACACCTTCCATTATCCTAGGTTGCTCCAAGCCTCATCCAACCTGCCCTGGAACACTTCCAGGGATGGGGCAGCCACAGCTCCTCTGGGTAGGGAATCTCCTTTAAGCTTCCCCATGCAACACTGAAATAAAACCCCAACAAACAGCTCCTAGACCCACCACTCAGTGCCTCAGGATGGTTTGCTTTGCCCCATGTGCCTCAGTTTCCCCAGCAGTGTGACATGAGAAGAGCAAACCAGACACGGATACAACCCCAGGGCAGGGAGGAAAGACCCCAGGAAGGCTTTAGGGGAACAGCTGAAAAAGGGGTGATGCGAGCTGGTGCTCCCTGTTCTCTGTCCCTCAGCCCTGGCAGAGTTTGACGAGCCCAAGAGATCGACCTTCATCATGTTTGGTGTCCTCACCATCGCTGTGAGGATCTACCACGACCGCTGGGGCTACGGCGTCTACTCGGGCCCCATCGGCACAGCTGTGCTGGTGATCACGGTCAGATGGGTATGTGGGGCACTGGAATGGGCTTTGTGGGCTGCTCCTGGTGGGAAAAGGGCTGAACCTTGTCCAACCTGTGCCAGTGACTTCCTCCTCAAGATGCAGCTCTCAATCTCACAGTGATTTCTCCTTTAAACTGAGCAGAAGGCAGGCAGACAGCAGCCTTTGTGATAAATGCCAGATTCGATCGGTCTGAGCAATCTACCACATCTCCTGTCCCTGCATTTCTAATCAGGAGGAACGTATTTATGGAGTTTTTACAGCTACTCAGAGGCAGAGGGATCTGGTAAACTGCCCCAGATCCGGGGAAGATGTGGATAAAACCACAGTGATAAAGTGGGGAGGAATCTGTCTGCAGTCTGCCTGAATCCAGCTGGGACAGTCGGGCACAATGCTGCAGTCTGTGCCACACTCACGGCACGTGCTGTGGACCCAGCTGGGAGTGAGGTGGGGGAGCCACTGCAGGAGTGGGCAGGGAGCAATGGGATAAAAATTGCAGAAAGATGATGCCAAACATCGTGGAAATACAGTGGTGCAAGTCTCAGTTATAAACTGTCACTAAGCCAGCAGCTAAAAGCAAGTGGCCACCGTGGGGAGGGGATGGGCGAGGAGGAGTCCAAGGCACGGGAGCACCCTGCATCCTCCAGTCTGCAGATGCTGTGCTGGGATCTGCTCTTCCACAGCTGGGTTTGTGAGGGCACACACTCCCTGAGCTGGCTTTGGGGCTGAATATTAAAAAAAAAACAGTGTTATTACAAGGAATGAGGGTGGAGCAGCCAGCTAAATCCAGGTGAATCCACTCGGTGTGCTCTCTCCTTCCTCCCAGCTGCAGAAGATGAAGGAGAAGAAAGGGCTCTATCCTGACAAGAGTGTCTACACCCAACAGATCGGTCCTGGATTCTGTTTTGGGGCGCTGGCGCTGATGCTGAGGTTCTTCTTTGAGGTACCTGTGTACACACTCACCCTCCCTGACTCTACAAGGTGTGAGGGACATCCCCACTCACACCACAGGGCTGTGTCCAGCCTTGCACAAAACCCAGTTCAGGCGTGGGGCTCCAGGGGTGGCATGGTTGGGACAAGGGTCCCTCCGTGCTGTCCCCATCCCCTGATTCATTCAGAGCAGGTGTGGCAGCAGGTGGCACACAGGGTGGTGCTCTCTTTTCCCCGCTTCATTGAGTGACAAGGACGAGGATGTGCTTTCCTCAGGCACACGTGGTCCTCAGAATGGCTTTGTCAAGTCAAGCAGGGTTTTCTGGAAACTGGGCACGGGTGACTTAAGGACACCTCGCAGCGACGCGGCAGGGACTGGATGCAGCCCAGGCATGGCCGGATCCAGAGCTGGCTCGCGCCAAAGAAAAGACTCTCAGTGACTCCCAGGGGCACTTGATCCTGTGTTTATATCCTTCTGCTCCTGCTGCTGGCCAGTCCCCCCGTCCTGCTCCGAAGGGTCCCGCCGGGCAGGCGATAACCCCCCGACACAGCTGCCGGCCGTGCCTGCGCTCAGCCCCGCCGTTACGGCTGCTCTGTGCTTTGGGAGCTGCGAGATACAACCTCACAGGCATCCCCAAGGATTATTTTTCAAAGCATTTAGTAATTGCAAATTCTAGCAGAACATAAAAATGTCACTTAGCAGAAGCCGCCTCCCCGCGCGCCCCGGCCTCGCCGCCGCGTCCTTTGCGGGGTAATGAAACACTTCATTCAAGAATTGGGAAATGTGCAAATTAGAACGTGTTAAATCCCCTTTGCTTTAGGGTTTTTTTTTCACTGGAAATCCTTTCTTCTCTGACAGCAAAGGGAGGCAGAAGGTTCAGGAATCTTTTTTATCCCCTTCCTTTTGGCTACTTGTAGAAATTTAATGTCGCGCACCTCGCCGCTCCCGCTTCTCACCGAGCTCTCCCTGCCCGCAGGAGTGGGATTACACCTACGTGCACAGCTTCTACCACTGTGCCTTGGCCATGGCCCTCGTGCTGCTGCTGCCCAAGGAGAACAAGAAGGCTGGGAGTGCCGGGACCCCCGCCAGGCTGGACTGCTCCACGCTCTGCTGCTGCGTCTGAGCCGCCCGGGCAGGCCGGGCACGCGCGTTCCTGCTCCTGGGTGATGGAGGGCTGCAGCCAAAAGGAAAATGTTTGCCTGCTGGGTTTTGCTCTGGCGTCTTTTCCCACCAGCTCCGTGCCCGCTCTGGGATTTTCTCCCCTGGGAAGTTTCCTGAGTAACCTGGTCTAGTGGAAGGAGTCCCTGCTCATGGCAGGGGGATTGAAACAAGATGGGCTTTAAGCTCCCTTCCAAACCATCCTGTGATTCACCTTTCCACAATCAGCCCTAGCAAAGCCTGCATTTCCAGTTTGGTACATATCCATACTCTTCCTGGAGGAGCACTCAGCTGGGCTGTGACCTGTCCCCTGCCCTCCCAGGCCATGTCACCTTCTCCTCAGCTGTCCCGTGCACTGACCTGGCAGGACCCAAGTTATCCCCCCCGTGCGGGTTTGCCCAGCCCGTGCACACAAAGCTTCATTTGCAACACTCAATTAACAGAACCTGTATTTTTTGTGAGATATTAACTATTTTATTTATGCATTCTCTTGATGTAAATAATACATACTAACAAAGACCTTGCCAGTGTGCAATGCCAGCATTTCTTCAGCGGGGCAGGAAACTTTCCAGTTCCACTCAGCTCAGTCGAGGGCAGGTGCCAGTTCCAAAGCAGAGCTCTGGGCACAGCCACCACAGCCCCTCAAACCTGGAGGGACCTGCAACACTGGGCACTTTGTCCTTGCAGACCTGCAGGCACAGGCAGCAGGTGCCTCATTGGTATGGAAAGTACATGGAAAATGAGAGGCAGAGAAAAGAAGCTCCTGGAGGGAGGGGGGAGGGCTGTAAGCCTATAACATCTCCTCTAACAGACTATTTACTATAGCAGAAGTGTATGATTTATTTAGACTGTCTGGGAAAAAGGCCAAGACTATATGTCATGGACAATTAGAGCAGTATTGATATACAGAGATGTCCACAGAAAGCCCACATTAAGCCTGGGTTCCTCTGGAAGAGAAATCCACCCCAGTCATTCATCAGAGCAACTTCCTGCGACGGGGCAACAACCAAAACTGAATGAGCTTCCAACAAAAATAGAAATGAATTATGAACCCCCAAGCATCCAAGAGTCACTGGCAAGCGGTGGCACAGCTGATGCAGCTGCATGCAGAGGCAGAGCTAGCAGAGAGCTTTCAGAGGGTTCCCCAGCACCTAAACCAACACAGCTCCATTCCTTCCCAGCATCCAGCCCCTGGGATGTTTACAAGATGCTCTCAGGGTTTGCGTGCAAGGCTTTCCTCGTTGCTTGCACGCTACTGGAGCTCTTTGCCATGTAAGGTCTGCTCAGGGTGGCCCCAAAAAACAAGCCCAAGTGCTCTGATTTGGAGTGAAAGAAGTAGCTCAGTGCTGCTTACAAGAGATGCCTCTGAGGGTGCACAGCAGCTTCCTGAGGGGTCACCCCCGTGGGCATCCCACGGCCACGCTGGCTCTTCCTGGGTGTTTGTCACCTCAAATGCAATACTCAATGCTGACCCTACTCAGGATTCTGACCAGCAGCCACTGATCAGAACCTCCTTCACCCCAGCAGCTCATTTTGGGACTGTTTGCTCCCTCCTGGGCTGCAGTGACAGGCACAGCCCTGCAGCAAGCCCTGGGGACATGGGCACTGTGGGCATGGTGAGAGCCTTGTGGGAGTCCAGAGCGGGGAGGAGGGCACTGGGTGACCACAACACCCAATTGGGGCTGAGCATGAGGGACCAAAGGTTGGCAAGCCCCATGCAAACAAGGAGAGCAGGTTACCTGAGTAGATAAAACCTCCTGCTCCCACCTGCCACATAGTCAGCTGCAAAAAAACCCCAAATTGTCTTGCACACAGCAAAAGGTTTACTTTGTCCCCTCCTCTCCCTGCTGATGCCCCAGGGCGATGCTCCAGCTCTGCCAACCATCCATCCCTTCTCACCCCAATGCAGGGCCAGCACCCACCCAGCCTTGGGGCTGACACACACCTGGGCACACCCACAGGCTCCCTGCCCTGGCACCAGCCCCGAGCTGATGGCAGCACCCCAACACCAAAGGAAGGTGCAGGGCTGGATCCACTACCCTGGGCAGGATATCCCCTGCAGCACCAATGCAGGGAAATATTATAAACATCTACAGCAACGTAGACAAAACAGTCTCTTGTAACCTTTTAGCGCTGCCGAGAGCTTTGCCTGTAAGAGCTCTTGAGCCCCTGCCAAAAATTCTGGCTGTTTTCATAAGAGTAGGTGTTTTCGTCTAAGGTGCAGTCTGAGTGCTGTGACCTTTGTCATGTCTGCTACTGAAATTTCCTGCTTCTCTGTTATTCTCTTCTTTGGTAAGACGATATGAAACCCAAAACTTTTATTGCCCCTTTTAAAGTGTCTTTATAGCTCCCCGTCTACTTCATATACTGTCTTACTCTTCAATGCTGGGATATTACTTATGGGATCCGGGCTTGATGCTGCAAAAGGCATTTGGGTTTCACAAAGCCCAAACCGCCTGGGCTTTTTTAAGATCAGCCAGAGGGGGGGGAAGAAAAAAAAGACAGAAAAAAGGAAAAAAAGGAATGAGAGGGGAGGGACTGGGCTTTCCGCTCCGGAGGCATCGGCATCTGCTACCAGCGCAGTCTCCCCCGCCTCTGCCAGGCCTCCCCGGGCACAAAACCCAAAATTTGCTTTGTGTCTGGGTCAGCATGGGGTGCCCACGGAGCCCGTGGGGATGGCATTGCACAGCATCTCTTCCCCTGCCTCCATCCCCTGCCAGCTGTGCCCCGGAGCTGGCGGCTCAGATGTGGCCGGACAGCACAGCTGGTGCCAAACCCGGCGTGCAGCAGCTGGGGCACATCTGCCCCAGAGCTGGCACTGGGGAAGGCCAGCCCTGCCTGGGGGGCTCAGCCCTGCTTGGGGGGCTCCCATGCACCCCATTTCCCAGCCCAGTTCTGGTATCAGGACTGACACATAAAGGATGTGTCCCTAGGGAAGGGTCGTGGGTGCCAAGGCTCCCTGCTCCCAGTCCCGTCCCTCAGGCTGTGGAGTGTCACCTCCCTGTCATCCCTGGTGACAAAGATCCCTTGGGATCTCATCTGCACACTCCCCAGCATCCCCACTGTAGTGGGAGCAGGGATCTGGGGTGCCAGAGGGGAGGGGGCTGGTGGAACTGTCCAGGGGACATTCCCCCACACTTGCTTAGGGCAGGGCTGGCAGAGGAGGGAATCAGAACCTACTCCTGCTGGAGGGGAGGCTTCCAGAGATGTCTAGTCAGGCTCAGTGCCAGCTAATCTTCCAGGCAAACTTTATCCAGATCCTTTTGGCTGCAGAAAGTGAAAAACCAGCCAGACCCAAACGTAAAAGCCTGGTTTCTGCTGCCAGCTGCATGGGGCACTCCAGAAAAGGCCTTATCACCATGTGATTTTGAGAGACAGCTTTGGGTTTTCTTCCTCACACTGCTCTTCCCTCCTCACCCTCCCATTGTCATTCCTCCATGCATGTTCAAGTGGTGAAACCAGCCAGGTTAATGCAGATGGTGGGGCCAAGGTTTTCCTTAGCCCACTTAGAAGCTGTCAGGCCACAGTGACACCACCGCACTCCAGAGTGGTGCTGCTCCATCCTGAGGCACCAGGAGCTCATTGGGAGCATCCTTCTCCCTGGAATTGCCAAAGGAACCAAAGTTTCCCCTGGAAATTCAAGAGTGGTGCTAGGAGCTCTGTGGGGAGTCCAAGGGAGAGCTCTTGCCCTGGGGTCCTCCATCACCCTCCAGCTCTGATGTGCCTGTGCCCTGTGAGAGGGATAAATCAGATCTGCAGGGGCAAAAGGAAGTCACCAGCCGTGTCCTACACAGCTCTGGGACTCCACAGTCCCAGGACATGGTGCAGATGCACTGTGAGAACCCAGCCTTGTCCATCCCTGGAAAAAAGGGAGATGGAGCAACTGAAGCACCTATTTGGGACCACTTGGTATCTCTCAGCTTTGCTCCAGCTATCAAAACCTCAATGAACATCCTTTTGGGTGTAAAAAGAAGGTCTCCTGCTCTGCTGAGCAGTCAGAAAGGACACAGGAACAACAGGATGGAGTTAGGGCAGAGATAACCACAGCAATCAGTAACGTGGCACCTCCTGCGAGGGTACAAATCTGCCTAACCCAGCATTTAGAGGAGAAAAAACACATTAATGCATCAGGATTCTGATTAAAATGCCACACAATGGTCCAGCACATTTCTCTTCTCTCTCAGGAAGATTCCCAACCAAACTTTCCAGCCCAGCTGGTGCAGGCAGGGCAGCCCAATCCCAGTGCCACCGGCAGCACTGGGGTATTTTTGGGACACTGCAGACAGACTGAGCCACTCAGCTCCACTTGGGGTGTTTTGGGGCACAGAGGAGCTCAGCTGCAGCACCACAGCCAGCCTGGTGTCCTGTAGGGAGCCACTCACACCCTCCCAGGTGTCCCCTGTCCCAGCAGCACCAGACATGGACGCGGCTGTGGACTCAACCCAAGCCACCAAACCCCGGGGCAAGGCAGATGCAGCACAGCCGGGCCCTCTGAGCCCTTCCAGAGATGCTTTCCCAGCTGCAAAACCCCACTCCAAGCCCAGCTTTGGTGTCTCCAGCCTCCCCACTCCTCCAGCAGAGCAATCCCAGGTCCAAGGTTTTCGGTTTAGGCCAATCTCCCAGAAATTCTGTCATCATGCAGTGCATCACGCACACTGCCGGATCCGCATTACACAGAGCATGGCTCCGCTCCAGCACCTCTTAAAGGCAGTGGAAAAACCCTCCCTCGTAGGATGGGAGCTGGCTCAGGCTCTGTATGATCTGACAGATACCATGGAGTTGTTCTAAGCTGGGAATATCTCGTGGCCCCAAAGTTTCTCCTGGAAAGGGACAGGGCAGGGGGTCTGCAGAGCTCCTGGGGAAAGCTCCCGACCTCACAACCGCCTCTCAATGAGCATTTAATGAGCCCTCGTTATCTGATCCACGTGCTCCAAATGCAAGGAAAGCGCTCAGGTTTCCAACTGCACACATCACCTGATGCTCATAAAATGAGCTGATGTGTCTGGGAAGCCCCAGACCCAAAGAAACATTATTTAAATGGAGGGGGAAAAAAGTCAATTGTGCTTTAAAAACACCCGTGTGGGCAGACAGGGATGGTGGCTGCTTTCCTCTGGTTTTCCAGCGAAGCAAATGTTCACTGATAAAACTCACAATCTCCTTATAAAGGCAGGATCGTTTTGCCTGTAAAAGGGAAGGTTTGAGGGAAGTTTTACACACGTCTCTACTCTCTTTATGTCTTTATTTGCATTTTCATTTCCACAGTAGTGGAGCTAATCTGAATGGAGCAGGAGCGAGGGCCCAGGTTATAACCAAAGTATCAGGTAGCACCTTCACATCTGGAAGGGATTTTGACACAACTTCTCCCAGACTGTTACAGACAGTTTAAAAGCAAAATCTGATAAATAGCAAATGTTTAACAAGTCAATAGGAAGCTGCATTTGCAGGAACATGTGGCTCAAGCCGGCCTAGCACGGCCGCACTGCCAAGGCCCTTCAAACGCATCCGCACACATCCCCGCAGCACGCTGGGCTCTGCCCCGGCCCAGGCTCACTTACAGGGGGAAGGATTAAACACAGATGTGTCTTTGTATGGCCAGACATCCCCATCTTCAAAGCCTGAGAGGGTCCCGAGCCTCCCTGCTTTGGTGGCAGGGACCGACTTCTCCTTCCCGGCCTAAACCGAGCCCTGCTCGTTTCCCTGAGCCCCCAGCCTGGTGTTTATGGTGGGAAGGGGACAAAGGGAGCTGAAGAGGCCAGGAAAGCTCTTCAGAACAACCAAAGAACCCCTTGTCACAAACCTCCTGGTGTGCTGGGCACTGCTGCTCCTGTCACAGGAGGTTTTGGGGCCAATGAGGCCCCACTCAGGGCACTGCACTGATAGTCACAAGCACACGAGGTCTCCCCCCATTTTGCCCAGCTTGGGATCCCAATCCACAAGGCAGAGATGGATTACCACCCCTTTTTACTAATTAACACCTTTAAAACTCCTTTTCCAACCCTTGGGAGTCACAGCCTCCCCAGGACAGAGGTCACTGGCCACAAAGGCAATGCTCTCCTGAGAAAAAGTGCCACAGGACACAAAATCTTTTTCAGTGTTGCAACCCTGCCTGGTTTGGGGAGACTTCACTCCCAAAATGTGGGAAGAGGCATTAAAAGGGAGAGAATTATGCAAGGAGGGGGGAGCAGAGGGGGAGACAGAGGAATAAGAAGTGACCAGGAAAACCACCAGAAACCCTCCAGGATGCCTGCCTATATTTAAAGATAATGTGTCCAGCCCTCTTGCCAAGTCCCACTCATTTGGAGCCGAGCTCATGTTTTGGATTAATTTTAAGGCAGTTCCTAAAGCATCTCACTCACACAAAGAATTTTTGCCTCCTTGGCCAAGGTGACCTTTTAAAAAATCTCACTCGCTATTTTTCAACCTCTCACCCATTTAAAATTGTCATTGCCCGGGTGCTGCTGGGGCACTCAGTGCAGACAGTTTGTGTTCTGGCATCCTCCAGCCCCACAGAGCATCCTGGGTGTGAGGATGGGGAGCCAGGGAAGGATTTCTCTGCAAATCAGAGCCCTTCCCTCATCTGTGAGCATCACTCAACCAAGCACTGAGAGCAGAAATAGCCCCTCCTGCAAACCCACATCTCCCCAGGCAGCCACCATGGGCTGCTTGAAAGTTTTCCCTTTAAACTCTTCCAGATACTGGGGGTTTTGAAGAAAAATATTGTGTGAACACCTGAATGTGCCTTTTGTCTGAGGAATTGAATTACAGATATTGCCCCCAAATGGTGACTGTCCTTTTGCATGTGGGTTTTGTGCTCTGAGCCTCCCCAGAAGGAGCCACCTCAAGATGTGCTCCAACTGCTCAGTCTCTGGGAGGATTCATCCCAGAGGTGTCATTCCCATCTCCAATCCACAACACAGAGACAGTTTTGGAGCAGAAACATGGGAAGAGTCATTCCCCAAACCTCCACCCAGCCCACCTTCTCACCCAGGCATCTGCAGCATCCTAATCATCCCGGAATCCAAAGCGCGTCCACTCGGGGATTTCAGATGCTTCCCATTCAGCTCCAACATTTGCAAAATGCTCAGCCACTGACTCACAGAGGGCCAGGACAGCCACAGCCCTCACTGCACCATGGCAGGACTCAGCACACCAGCCCAAAGGGGCTTTTGACTAAAAAAAAAAGGGATTTTTGGGAACCAAGCAGCCCTAGGGACCACACAGCCTTCCCAGCACACCCAGGGTGAGTGAGCAGGGTGTGGGGCATGGAAGGGGCTGGTGATCCCGGTTTTGCTGGTGATCCCAAATGTCACACTGGGGTTTTGAGGGAGTCATCAGAGCAGTGGAGGGGAAAAGCACCATCTGTGAGGGATTGGGAAGGGGGAGCTGCAGGGAGAGCTCAGTGTGGGGGTGCAGAAGCTGCAGGAAGGGAATCCAGAGGCTGCAGGGTGTCAGGAACCACTCAGCTGCTGCTTGGGCTTTTGGGAGCAAAACAGGTAGGGTCAGACACTTTCTTTCCCTCACACCTCAAGCCCTGAAGATCAAGTGACAATAGCAGTGATCAGAAATTGTCCCTTTGGCTGGAAAAAAAACATAAATCACAAGATCTTACTGTTCCCTGCATCCAGAGACACCAAAAGCAGCATGAGGACATCTCTTAGGCCCTGGGGGAACTCAGACACACAGAGGCAGCCACAAAAATGAGACAGATATTTGGGGTTTCAGTTAAGCACAACCAGCAAGAAAAGTTGAGCTTGGGTTTGACTGGATTTGGGAGATGAAGTTTTAGGGCAGCTCCATGGTTTTATTTAAAGCAGTTCAACCATAAACTCATCCCAGGAGGGAAATGCAAAATTTCAAGGTGCTTCTTGTGCAATAGATGCTGCTCCCTACTCAGGCAGGTCTGGGATAGTGCTCAGAGTTTTGCTACATCCCTGTCCAGGCTAAAGGAGAGACCACACACAAAACGTTTTCAGGATGCCAGCAGCTGTGCACAAAGCATTTGGTTTACATTAATTATGTCTGGACAAAAAAAATAAAAGGGGGAGAGAAGGAGAGCAAGCGAGTGGAGAAGGCAGGAGGGATGCAGGGAGGCTTCTGCATGGTGCTGATAAGATCTGCTCTGATCCCACCTGGAGGTCACAGCATGTGCTGGGTGTCTTAACACCTCCTGCCACCCAGAGCAGCCCTGTGAACACCTCAGGGAATGCCAAGCACAAACAGAGCCCTTGACACTCTCAAAAATTCATGGGACCCTGTCCCCTGAGCTTTGCTCTCCTTCTGCTTCCTTCTTTCTCCTTCTCTGAGGAGAAATGTTCCCAAGAAAGCCCAAGGAAGGCAAAGCAAATTCTGCAGCTGGCAGCTGCCAGGGTGGGAAGCAGCACATGAGAGGGGAAGAGGTGGATGGTAAGAGGGGCCATTAAAACCGGGAAAATCCCCTTTGTTCCACAGTTGTGCAGAAACCCCAGCAGAGGCTGCACAAAACCCTTCCCCATCTTCTCCCCAGGGAGTGCTGTGAGCAGTGGGGACTCTGCAGGGTCAGGAGCCCCCAGGGATGGACACCCTGTACCAGCACAGACCTGTGGGCCCCCTGTCCCCTCCCCAAGAGCAAAGGAGCTTGGTGAGGAGCAGGCTGAGCCTGCCTTGCCCTGGGCAAAAAGGCTGCATTGATCAGATCCTCACAAAGTAAAACCCACCATGAAAGGCCCATGATGCTGCTCACTGGGGGAGAGGGGAAATGCTGTTCTCACCCCACTGGCCCAGCCCCAGGCTCAGCAGCACACAGGGGGACATCAGACCCAACTCCCAACAGAGGACACCTGCCTGGGCTGAGGGGCCACAAGAAGCTGCCTGTGACCTCCAGCAGCTGCATCCCTGCCATGCCCTGCACATCCTCCTGCCCCACATCCCCATCCCACACATCCTCCCCAGGCTCTGTGTGCCCACTGGCACTCCAGCAATCCCTGAGCAAGGAGTTTGCTGTGACAGGAACTGCACAAATCCTAAATCCATCCCCATCCCCCAGCAGCCACCCAGCCAGGTCTTGCTCCAAAACAAGTGATGTCAGGTGGCAGCACTGCCAGGCACAGGCAGCTGGAAGAGCTGTGCTGCCATCCCAGAGGACTGCAGTGGTCAAACCCCTCCCTGGAAGCAGCTGCCCCCTCCCAAAATCCGCTGCTCTGCGGGGCAGCCTCGCTGCTTGATGAATTTTGGCGTTGCAGCAGCAGCAGCGTCTCAGGGGGCCCAGCCTGCGCACGCCAGAGCTGGACTGACCCATGTCAGAGGTGATTAATTTATCAGGCTTTTGGCACCCACCGCTCCCCGCCAGAAAAACAATATCCCAAATTCCAGGCCCTCCCGCCCAGCAGATGTGTCTGCGGCCAGGGCGGCCGAGCCAGCCCAGCTCGCAGGAGCCGCCGCGGGGATGCAGCGCCCGAGGCTCCCGTGGTGCAGGCTGCTTCCCATCCCCACAGGGAGCCCACGGCAGAGCCTCCTCCGAGAGCAAAACCCGGCGCTTTGTGCTGGGCTGCCACCCCGTGGGTCCAGCCTTTCCCCCTGAGGAGGAGCAGGATGATGGGGTGTCACCTCACCGAGCCCTCCAGCCCAGCATGAGCAGCACCGTGGTGTCACAGCACTCAGCAGCCCTTGGAGCGTGTCTGGTTTGAAGCAAGCAAGCACTGGTTCAGGCCTAATTAAATTAGCATTAATCTGTTATCATCAGGAAAGCATGCCAGGCCTTGAAGGGACAGATGAACGAAGCTGTTGTCCTTAGTGGAGAGGGTCAGAGGATGGGGATGGGGCTCAGCATCGCTGGGGGTGCTGCTTGAGCCCTGAACTCTCCATCCCTGCCTCTATCAGGGTCTAGAGCAGGAAATCAAGAGGGCAGTGATATCACTCAGATCCTGCAGAGCACTTGGATGTCGGGCAACCAAGAAATGGGAGATTTTCATCCTCTGCCTCCATTCTGCTGCCTCCCCCTGGGATTCCAAGGAGGAATGAGAGCCCCTTTGGAGCACAGGAGCAGCCAGCCCCTCTGCCTCCCAGCACTGGCCATGGGGAGACCTGTTCCTGGCCCAGCTCTGAGCTCACCCTGACGTCAGGGCGAGAAGTAGAGAGAGGACACGGGGAAACAACCCATTACTTATCCCCAAAAGGTCACTGAGCACCTTGGAAGGAGCTGGAACTGGATCCACATGGCCCAGAGGGGGCCAGTGTCTCTTCGAAGGAGAGGTTTCACAATTCATCTCATTTGCTCGCTGTGGCATTTTCATCACGGTAGTTCGACTTATGCAATTACATAAAAAACATCTAATGAAATCTCGGTGACACAAAACATGAACGTTTATATTGGCCTCCCCGTGCCGCGGAGTTGATTTTGGCCGGGCTGTCCAGACAGACATTCTGCATTCTTCAGAGATTAAGCATTGAAACTCTCCGGAGAAACGCAGCTGCCCGCTCCCCCTGCAGCCGCGCCGCTAATTCCAACCACATGGCTCTCCGGCCGGGAAAAGGGAACGAATCCTTTCCAAACACACGGGCACCACCGGGACCCGTCACCCCGGGCACCCCCCGAGGGCATCCCGGCCCTGAGCACTCCGGGATGCTCCTAAATGAGCAGCGCAGCCAGGCTGAGAGCCGGGATAAAGAAGGTTCTACAGTGGGATTGTTGTGGAAATAAGAGGAGGAATGGGTAATCCGGAGTTATCAACCAGCCTTCAGAAGAAATCGATGAGCCCGAGAGGCTCTGGGCAATGAAAGCTTCACCCTGGTTTGGTTGTCACCTCCCCACTTTAAAAGTTCTTCTGCCTCCCATTAAAATTAAGCTGATCTTTAAAATAAAGGGAAAAGAAGCAGAGGATGAGGCGTGGAGGGCAGGGAGTTTGTCCTCAGCTGTGCACAGGATGCTGGGCAAGGAGTCACAGCCCTTGGGGTGGGGACAAGGGGAGCAGATAACCCATCCTGACATTGCTCCATCACCCCTGAGGTGTGGGTGAGCCTTGAGCTGCTCCAGAGCACAAACAGGGGCCACTGGGTGATGCTGCTTGTGGATGGCCACAGCACCGAGGAGCAGTGACCTTGCTGTCACCAGCCACCACAAATCCCTGCTGCCACCATGGCCATTCTTGTGTTTAAGGCTCAGAGCAGTGATTCCACTGCAAATCCCCATCTCTGTGCCTGTTGTATCCATGGATGGGCTGTCCAGAAAGGCAACTGTCACACCAGGTGACACCACCAGAGCAAAAGCCACTGCAGCATTGTTTGCAGAGCTCCAAACCCTGCCCAAGCCCTCCCTGGTGTCCCAGGACAAAGCAGGGCAGATCCCAGCCAGCGCCAGCTCACGCCACCAGCAATTTCTCCAAATATTGGTCAGTTCAGGGACAGAAACCAACACTGGCTCACTCAGATGTGTCCACCAGGCTCCTGCCCCACACCACTGACCACAGCTGGAGCTCTTGGAAAACCCCAAACTGTCCCCTTTGAGACAACAGAGGGTCTGAAGCACCAAACCCACCAGCCCCAGTCCCTTGACCAGCACCCTCATCTTAAGGGCAGAAAATTTTGACATGGGCAAAACAAGGTGTGAGGGGTGAAACTGCTGCTGGCACTGACCCTGCTGGGGTGTGGGAGGGATCCAGCAGTAACAAGGAGGGGCTCAGTGAGCAGCAGCCCCCTCCCTTGGGGCCTGCCCACATGGGATAACTGCAAAGGCTCCAGCTTTATCGCCCTGCATGGAAGGAGGAGGAAAGGCTGGAGGGGGGGAAGAGGGAGAGGAAAAATAGCCCCTTATTCCACTTTCTTCAAGGAAGCATCCAGCCGTCCAAAAAATTTAATGTCATATTTTAGCAAGAAAAACAGCTGTTGTGGTACTTTAAGGCCCAGCATATTTTGGCCAGAGCTGCATGTTGTGGATATTGGCTGAGTCAAGGTTAGCTGTTAAAAGGCAGAAATTCTAGACCCGTATGAAGAAACATCGCGTTCCTCTATATTCAGATAATATTTACTTCCAAGCCTGTTTTGTTTTGTTTTCTTCTCCCTCCTGGAGCGAGGCCTGGCCCTGGGGCTGTGGCTGCCCTTGGCATCGCTGCTCCCTGGGCAGGACAGAGCAGTTTGGGAGCAATGGGAAAAGCAAGGGGGGCTCAGCCTGGCATCTCATACTTGAGCTTCACCCTCTGATTTTCAGCCCTGCCAGGCTTTGTTTGAGCCATGCCTGGTGCACAGGGACAGAGAGAGGGACAGGAGCTGGGGTGGAGGTGGCGGGTCCATCCCAGCAGCACAGGCACTCACAGGGGGTCAGTCACATCTGGATGGGGACACAGGAGATGCCACTGGTCCTATGGCACAGCAGCCACAGGCCTTTCACACTCAGTTTCAGTCAAAATTTCATTCCTCCCAAGGGGGAAAGATGCCAGCAAATCCATGGCAGGAAAAGGGGGAGTAAGGTCCCAGGCCATCAATCCCCTGTTCCCCAGGAGGGGCAGCTCTACCCTGGGTAAGAGAGGGTAGAGCTGCCCCTCACCAGCTCAGACTCAAAGCAATATTAACCCTACAAAAATATAGTGTAATTTTAGCACAGTGTTTTGCAGCTTTATCTTTTTATAACTTTGTTCTGTCAGAGCAAATCTATTTCTAAGTTGTCACCCGTTTAAACACCTGTATCCAGTGCTGTCCCCAAACTGGCCATGCCCAGGCTGTCAGGGGACAGGCAGGGTACAAAGGTCTTTGTGAGGCAGCTCCTTCCATCTCCCACCGGTGCTGTGAGAGCAAACAGAGCTCCTGGGGTGAGCAAGGTAGGACAGGGGTGAATTTCTACTGGAAATGAAACCCTAAAAACCCCAAAAAGAGGCCATGGAGTCCCCAGGTCCCCAGACCCGTGCGAGCACTGTGCCACCCAGGCTGGAAGTGACTCATCTTCTCATAAAGCTGGTTTGCTAAGGAAGAAAGAAAAGCTTTTGCCACGAAACAATTCCTCTGTGCCTGCCAAGCTCGGCAGGAGCAATCCACGCTGTCTCTGCTTCCCTGGAGCACCCCACTGCGGTGCCACCTTCGGAGCTGGACCCTCATCTCCCTGCAGCACCAGGGTTTTCCCCTCCACTTCCCACCCCATGCCACGCCAAACCCTCACCACAGAGCCACTAAACACAGCCCCACACGGATCACTAAACCCAGACGCTTGGAGAGGAAAGGCTGCGGGTGAAAAAAAAAAAAAAAAGAAAAAAAAAAAAAAAGGATTAAAAAAAAAAAGTCCAAGGTGGAACCGCAATGTTTATAAAATGGGTCACTGAATTATACATAAAAATATTTTCCTTGTGGATGCAATTACTTCCTGGACTTGTTATTCCACAGATGCTTAAGTTCGCCTCAAGCAGCTCCAATAAATGCTTTACAGTCTGCAAGATCAACAGTAGCAGCGCTGGAGCGGATTGAGCAGCGCTGGTTCAAATTTGTCAGAAAACCACACAGTGTTTTCATGCGCACGTTTCAGAAACCCAAACAAAACCATTCCCAACCGTCGTGCTCCCTTTCCTTACGCTTCTTAATGGCTTTCACATGAGCTCCTCCAGACACGGGCACAGCCCCAGGGGCTGCAAACACCCAAAAACTCCAGAGAGCTCCCGGGAGGGGACAGGGACTGAGCGAGGGGTGGCACCTGCCATCCCTGCTCCTGGATTTTCACATCCCATCCTCCTGCAAGGTCTGGCTCACCCGATAGGGACCCGGGGGGCAGCGGGATGTGCAAGGGGCTTAGGAGGCTTTCCCAAGGGAAATGAATTTTGGGGTCAGCCCTACCTGCCGGGTGACCAAGAGTTCAGGGGCTGCAGGGGACGCGCGGCCTGTGGGGTTTAAAAGTGCAGGGACAGCATCCCAGAGGAGCTGCAGGAAAGCTGGTGGGAAGGGAAAGGAGCTCCGTGGCATGGGCACATGGCTCTGAATTAACTCCCATGGCAAGGACACGTTTTTTGGGTTTTTTCTCCTCTGTCCAGTCACAAAATTGAGAGAAACTCAAAGTCATGAGGATTTTTCTAATGTACGTAGGGCTTGCCCTAAAGGGCCCTGAATAAAATCCTGGTGCACCATGAGCTTCCAAAACCCCCAATAGATATTTAGTGTCACTTTCAGTGATATCAAATAGGAAAGCAATTGAGGGCTGGGGTGTTGGGGACAGCCCAGGATCACAGGACAGGGCACTGTTTTGCCATTGAAATAATGTAATATCTGCCCAGAAATCCTCAAGAGTCACTGCAGGACTAACAGGTGGCTGTACAAGATTATCCCATTTACAGATCTGCAGCGGGGCAGAAATGTGCTTTCAGGTCTCTGCTTTCACTCCAAATTTCATCCATGAGATTTTCTGACAGCAGGATAAACAGGTTAAAAGGTGCCCATAAAAATGGGTTTATCAGAATCTCCTGATTCTTCTGCTTTGAGGATGCAGCTGCCTCCCACTGGCCCTTGCATGGGAATCCCAGCTCATCTTGGCCTTTTAATTGGATATTGCAGCAGAGGGAGCGAGAAGGCAGCATCAGGTCTGCCCAAAGTCCCAAATTAGCCACAAAATAAATAAAAATTATTTAACATTCCTGTGCTGGATCCCAGCCAGGGGATGCAGCAATTCAGGAGATGGGGATGCAGTCACCAACAAACGAGTGCAGGGTCTGTGGGTCCCAGTGCAAAACTCCAAGGAAATGGCTGTGGCCAAAGGTGGGAAAAGGGGGACCCTGCCCCTTGCTCCTGGGGATGGCCCTGACAGGTTTCTAAATGCCAAAAGCATTTTTCTTCCCAAGAAAAAGCAGCTGGGAAACACCACAGAGAATGCCCTGCAGTACATGGGATTTCACCCCACTCATCTCCAGCTCCCTAAGCCAGCAGTGCCCAGGCTGGAGGGGTCAAGGTGTGACTGAGGGCCATGGGCAGGACAGGGCAGGGACAGGAGGTGCTGGGGACAGCACAGAGAGCACCCCTGGTACCCCGTGCCAGCCCCAACAGCAGCTCAGTGTCCCCAGCTCCCGTTGTCCCCCGGGCTCAGCCTCCCACACAGCCCCTGTGGGCTCTCCCTGGCTGCTGGCACCCTCCAACCCCTCTGCCCCACGCCCTGGCACCCTCCACCCTCCCAAAGCCTCCTGATTTTGCCATTTGGAGCCGCGGGCGCGCTCCAATGTGTTCCTCATTAGGAGGGGCAGACAGCCCAGTGTGAGGCTGAGCCCTGATCTCCTTTCCAGTTGGTATCCATCAGCAGATGTACAACAAGTGCTGGGATATTTTAGTGGGCATGTGTGGGACACAGCCACTGGGTTGTTTTTTTTTTCCCCAGCCAGGGGGGATGGATAAAATGCCGTGGCTCAAGGCTGTGATGGACAGCAGGTCCAGGGAAGGCAGCTCTGCTGTGGTTTATTTTACCAAGGGCTTTGCTGGAAGAAGTGGTGATGAAGTTAACAGCCTGCGAGCCATAATTGGCTCACATTAAAGCAAGGAAATGATATGTTTTGTTTTCCTCTTTTTTTTTTTTTTTTAATCATATTAAACAGGCAAAACCCACACAGAGCCAAAGAAGGAGCAGGCAGCAGCTCTCAGGAATTTAGGGGGGAGATTTTTTGTCCCAAGTGTAAAGAAATCCAGTCCTTGCCATCAAAGAAAAAGTTACTTCAACTTCAAAATACTCAGCAGAAGTGGGCAAGGGAAGGGGGATCAAAAAAATCCAGGTTGTGGCATCACAACAGGCACTGCTCCAAAGCCTGGCCCAGCAGCTCCAAAGGGACACAGCAAAAAAAAAAGTGTAGTTAAAATTCTTCTTCAAATAATTTTATTTATCCTGCCACCTGCCAGCAAACACTGGGTGTCGAAAACCTTGCTGGTGCCTCTGGATGTGCAGGAAATTTCCTGCATTTGTTCTTAAAATTCAATTTTTAATTGCATCCTGACGTGGGCTGAGCCTGGCAGTGGCAGAATTGTCATCCCAAGGTCACAGGTCACCATCAGCCTCTCAAGCCAGCCCTGGAGACATCCCTGCAGGGATTCCCATGGATGTGCAGCCCTGAGCTCACCAAGTTCTCACCCAGCACCCAAACCCTGTCCTGGCTCAGCACCAGGACACTGAGAGCCAGCAGGGCCCACCCCAGCTGGAAGCAGCCACATCCCAGCTCATCCTGCCCAGTGCTGGATTTTGAGGAAAATCCAAAAGCTCAGCATCCCTGGGGACACCCAGCCCTGCGTTTGTCACTGCACAGGTGACCCCAGCCACAGCATCCAGGCAAGGCAGGACACATCCAAGGGGTGCAAGGACATCCAGGGATCCCTCAGCCTTGGGGACATTCAGGATCCAGAAGAGCATCCTGCCCTGACACTGCTCACACCCAAAGCTGTCACAGTGAGTGACAAAGTCACCACATGGCACAGGAAGGGCTGGAAACCCACAACCTTTCCCCACGTCCCCTTTTCATCCACTGCTGCAGTTTCACTTGTACCCACAGCCACTGGAATTTGTGGGTCAGGGGATTTCATGGGACCTCAAAAAAAGTCCCACAAGCAGGTTAAAATATCCCACTTTTGGTACATTGCCCACGCAGCTGAAGGGCACACACACATCTCCCAGCTCATCCCAGCTCCTCAGGTAGCCAGGTTGGAAATGGGACACTAAAACCCCTCACTGCAAGCACAGGGACATGAGCAGCTCTTCCATTTGCATGGCAACAAGGAAATCCCTCAAATTCAACCATTTTCCAACTCATAAACAACAAAAAACCCCCAGATAACCTCAATGGGAAATTCTAATTTTGTTTGGAAATGTCATTTCCAAATGGCACATGAGAAATCACACTCGGACCCAGCCCTGCTGACAGGCAAATATTTATCCCCACAAAATTTCCACATAAACCCATCACTTTTGTCAGTAGGTCTGGACACTGGGAGCAGAGTGGGAAGGCAGGGAAAGGGGAGCCAGGAGGCACAGGGAGCACCAGCCCTGCCCAGCAGGTCAGAACCACAGCGAGTCCCTCCCAGATCTCTTCAAGCTCCTCCAGGTTCATTCTGAAGCAAGATGCAGATTTTTCCAACGCATTCACAGCAAAGATTGAATAGGATTTCAAAGCTAGTTGCACCTTTTTTCCAATACACTCAGCCCATGCCAGCCTCCCTTCCCAAAACCTGCAGCACTCCATCATTCAGCTCCGTGCTGCAGCGAGGAGGATCCTGTCCCACACACATTTCTCAGTCTATCAGGCAGAGCTATTCCTCTGCTCTGTGTTTGGATGCTCACAAAGCCATTACCATCCCTCGCATGCACATCCATCATCAGGCCTTCAAACTCCAGAATGTCCCAAAAAAACTATTTTCCACTCACCATGCAGCCTGCCAGGCTCTGCTCTTCTACTCTGCGTTCCTTCATCCATCGAAAGATGTTTCAGCAAGTTCAGAGTCCGACAAAATAAACAGATGGCAGCCTCAAAGGTGGTGATTTTCTCCTCTGGGGGAGAGTGGGGTGAGGGACTCAGCCAGGGAAGAGCTGAGCTCTGTCTGCCTGCTTGGAAAAGCTAACCTGAGCTCCAGGTGCTGATGCCACGGGGAGCTGGGGGTGCAGGCTTTATTTTCCAAAGCTGTGGGGTTTTGGAAAGCTGTGGGAGGAGCAGCTGGAGCTGCCTCCTGAGCTGGGAGTCCCCCAGTTGCACCTCCCAGGGGTGTATCCAACATCAGGCTAGACCCCAGCAAGAACCCACCTTCACCCCTTGTGTCCCCAGCAGCCACCAGCCACCTCCTGCATGGCTCTGCAAACCCAGCACACGCTGATTTGCAAGGAAATATTTCATCATTGTTCCTCTGCACCACTCTGGTGGATCCTCAACAGGGACCACGCTCCCCAAAATCATCACTAAACAGCACCACACTTCAAACCCCAGCTCTGCTCCAGCCTCAGGATGTGGGGGATGCAGAGAGAGCCATCCCTGCCCCAGCCCAGGGCAAACCAGCCCCGGGGCTGCCCCGACCCAGCACAGACACCAGGCATTCTTCCATCCTGATCCAGCACTCACCAGCTCAGACTCACTGCAAGATTTATGAAAGGATGTGGCCAGATGAGTGATAGAGATGGATAGCCCTGAGGAGTGACTGATTTCTCCCTTACAAGAGGGATAGAAATTAATTTATGAATTGGGTTAGTTGAGTTGCCAAGTGGCTTTGATGCTGGTTATTTTTTTGCATATGCTCGTGATCTATCTCCCAGCTGTTGGAGGGGAGGAAGGTCCTGGGGAGCTGGAGCAATGCATCACTCAGCCGAGGCAGCCAACAGCTCTCAACAAAACCAGATTGCCCTTTAATCAGCCAGGGCTTGCTCTGCTTTCCCAAAGTGGGCACCTCAGCCCTCCCCAGCTCACCCTGGAGCTGTTATTTGCCGCTGCCATGTGACATGGCCAAGCACAGCCCACCAGACACAACACTGCCACCGAGTCTGCTCTCACCTCACCCACCCCTTGTCTGTTTTGGAAAGACCCACAGCAGGTCAGGGAGATCTGGAGCAAGGCGGTGGATACTTTATTCTTTACCAAAAATTAGCTTTTAGAAAAAAAAAGACACCAAAGGGCAAGGGCAAGCACTAAAGGCAAAAACCAAAAAAAACCACCAAAGGGCAAAGATCTGGAGCAAAGTTGTGGATACTTCATTATTTACCAAAAATGAACTTTTAGGAAAAAAAAAAACACCAAAGGGCAAGGGCAAACACTAAAGGCACACACCAAAAAAAAAACCACCAAAGGGCAAAGATCTGGAGCAAGGTGGTGGATCCTTTATTCCTTACCAAAAATGCACTTTTAGGGGAAAGAAACACCAAAGGGCAGAGTGAGAGTGTGGTGCAAGGACCTGTTCCATCACACCCGAGGGACCCCTTTCCCTTTAGGGGACACTCAGGGACAGACCTGCCCTGAGCCAAGAGCAGCACAGACAGCAGCTCCCCCTGAGCTTCCCGGCGTTACAGGTGCTTGGAGGGTTTTCAAGACACAAAGTAATTTCCTGCTTGAAGCAGCTGACAAATCTGCACAGAAACTGGAGAACCCTCTGTGTTTCAGGGATGGATGCTGCAGAATCATGTGGTGGAAGCCAGCCCAAATTCATGGAGCAAAGTGCAAGCAAGGGAGGAAACTGATGGTGCCTGCTGATGGAAGGGGAGCCCCAGGCACAGGGACCAGCTCCAGGTCTGTGGTGACCTCCCTGCTCAGACCAACACGGAGCTGAACATTTTTTGGATGAGCTGTCCTGCCCACTCCTCTGTCCCCCCAGTCCATGACCTTTCTTCCTATGGGGAAATCAGAGCCACAAGTGCCTGAGTCAGCTGTAAATCCCCTGCAGGATCAGGCAGCAAAGGCAGCTCTTGGTGGCTGCAGAAGGAGAACGAGCTGGCACAGAGGGAAGACACAGCAGCTCCTGGGGTGTCACTGCAGCCCCCACTCAGGCTTGGGGGTGCAGAAACCACCCACATGTTCCAAAAAGCACCAGGGCCCAAGGGGAATGATGAAAACAAGAGGAGCACTGCGGTAGTTTGGGGAAATAGAGCTTTTGCTAATTAAATCCAAGTGGCTCTGGGTTCAGAGCTAGAAAGACACAGACTAAACCCTTTCCTACAGCAGAGTTTGGACCTGCAGATGTCACAACACTGCCCACAGAGCCCTGAGGGGTTGAGGGGATCAGGGTGAGGGGGCAAATGCACCCAGAGGCAGCCTGGGGTCTACCCATGTGGCAGAGATGCTGCTCTGCCCTTTTCCATCCTCGTCACTGCCCTTCATCCCTGTCCTGCTCCTTGTGCCCACCCCATGTTCACCTCCCTCTGCTTTCCTCTCCTGCCTCTTCCCCACCTCTGTTTTACACTTCAAACCCTTTCCCAGGGTGGCTCTGGAGGCTCCCAGTTGGGAAAATCCCAGTTGGGATTTTCCCTTGTAAACAGAGGCAGCACTGGGCCGGTCTGACTGGTACCAGTTCCCCAATGGCAGAGACGTGGCCTTAGCAAAGGGACACTTCTGCTGGTGAGCACAGCTCTGTGAGGACCATCCCAGCAAGTGTCACAGCAGGGGGAGGGTTTGGTGTCCGTGGGGCTGGGCAGGGTGAAGGCTGCAGGCCACCTCTGTCACCGTCACTGTCACCTCGTGGCTCTCCTCCTGCTGGTTTTCCGGCCCCCCCAGTTTCCTGCTGAGGGGCAGCCGGGTGTGAGCCCACGAGGCACAGATTTCTCTGATTAGGCAACGCCAGGCAGCCTCTCCCCTTTCGCTTTCTGCTCCTTTTCTTCCCCTTCCCCTGGGCAGCCCCAGCATCCTCCCCGAGCGCAGCAGCACCAGAGCCCCGCTCGGCCATGGGGGACCGGGAGCCCCTGGTGAGGAAAACGAGCTCCTCGTACCGCACCTTCCCCGAGAGCACTGCCAGGAGGCTCGACAAGGAGTACCTGAGGTGAGGAGCAGGCTGGGGCAGCAGGATGGGCAGAGGTTGGGCTGTGCCCCCCATCCCGAGGGCAGTGGGCTGGGGGGAGCTGCGGGAAGAGCTGTTCCATATTCCTGCCACTGCTGAGATGCTTTGAGACGGGATCTCATCCTGCCCAAAGGGGCCGGGTGAGCCCACTTGGAAGCCTGATGGGTTTGTGTGGTTTCTATGGGTGCATGAGGTTCTACTGGGGGGCACAGGGGCTTTGAAAGAACCTTTTCCTTGCTCTGCTGGGATGAACCGGCTGCCACTGGTTCCGTGGTGCCACCCAGCTCCAGCTTCTGCTTTCTGGCTTTGTTGAACCCCCTGAAAACTGCCTGGCACAGAGAGAAGCACTAGCACAGAGAAACCCCAGCAGCCTGAGGCTGTGCAGAGCCATTCCCCAGGAAAATCCCTCCCTGGGTGTCACCAGAGCCTCGGCAAAGGCTGGGGGAAGCAGGGTTTAAGTTTCTGCTGGCACCCAGCACGTCCGTGTCTCTCCGTGCCTCCCTCAGGAGCCTCCACAACAAGCGGCTCTACCTGGCTGTGTTCGCCGCTGTCCTGGGCAACTTCAGCTTCGGCTTCGCCCTGGTTTATCCCTCGCCCGTCATCCCTGTCCTGGAGGCTCATCCCAGCCCTGCGCTGAGGCTGGACCAGCACACAGCGCCCTGGTTCGGGGTAAGGAGCGGGGTTACCCCTGCCGGGGTGCGGGCAGAGCCGGGGGATGCCAGGCTCACACAGCGCCCTGATTTGGGGTAAGGAGATGGGGGACAGGATGGGGCAGAGCCGGGGATGCCCGGGGGGATGCCAGGCTCACACAGCACCCTGGTTATAAGGAGCTGGGGTGGCAGGATGGGGGCAGAGCTGGGGATGCCCCGAGGAATGCCAGGCTTACACAGTGTCCTGGTTCAGGGTAAGGAGCGGGATTATCCCTGTCAGGGTTCAGGCAGGGCAGGAGGATGCCAGGCTCACACAGTGCCCTGGTTATAGGGAGCTGGGGAATAGGATGGGGGCAGAGCCGGGGGATGCCAGGCTCACACAGCGCCCTGATTTGGGGTAAGGAGATGGGGGACAGGATGGGGCAGAGCCGGGGATGCCCGGGAAGATGCCAGGCTCACATCCCCTCTCTCTGCATGCCCCGCAGTCGGTGTTCACGCTGGGAGCGGCGGCGGGAGGGCTCAGCACGATGCTGCTCAACGACTGCCTGGGCCGCAAGATGAGCATCATGTTCTCGGCTCTGCCCTCGGCGCTGGGGTACGCGCTGCTGGCCGGAGCCCAGGGCCTCTGGATGCTGCTGCTGGGCCGGGTGCTGACGGGCTTTGCCGGCGGAGTAACCTCCGCCTCCATCCCGGTAAAGTGCCAGGGGAATGCAGGGCAGGAGGTGCTGTGGATGGGATGGGGAATGCAGGGCAGGAGGTGCTGTGGATGGGTGGGGGTTGCAGGGCAGGAGATGCTGTAGATGGGTGGGGGTTGCAGGGCAGGAGATGCTGTGGATGGGTGGGGGTTGCAGGGCAGGAGATGCTGTGGATGGGTGGGGAATGCAGGGCAGGAGGTGCTGTAGATGGGATGGGGAATGCAGGGCAGGAGGTGCTGTGGATGGGATGGGGAATGCAGGGCAGGAGATGCTGTGGATGGGATGGGGAATGCAGGGCAGGAGATGCTGTGGATGGGTGGGGGTTGCAGGGCAGGAGGTGCTGTGGATGGGTGGGGAATGCAGGGCAGGAGGTGCCAGGGATGGGCTGGGGGTTGCAGGGGTTGCAGGAGGTGCTGTGGTGCCCTGGATGAGCTGGGGGATGATGCTGGGGCACCCCGCTGCTTTTCAGAGGCATCAGCAGAGCCCCAGGGCTGTGTCTGGGTGGGTGGGGATGGGGAGGATGCAGCAGCTCAGCACCAGGGGTGGGGAGGGTGTACCCGCTGTTGGTGCTGGACTTCCTCGCCCGCAGGAAAGACAAGGCAGGACCTCAGCCCCTGCTCCTCCCAGCAGTTATTTCCTCCCAAACACCCCGCTGGTGTTTCACACAGAGGGGAAGGCAGGAGTTGAGTAACAGAAGAAGAGGGAACCTCTTTCCAGTAACGGAGTCACTGGAGCCCTTCTCGCACACCGGGGGAGGAGGGAAGTGGTGCTGCTGGCCAGGCTGTCCTCTCCTCTGGCCAGAAGCAGCTGGACCCATCCTGTCCCCACCCCGAGAGGGCAATTCCCCAGCAATTTGGGTTTGCTCTGGTCACAGGGTGTGACTGGGAGGTGACAGAGGGCAGGAGCAGTGGGTGACAAGGGGATGTTGCAGCTCTGTGAAGTGTGTGTTGCCCCTGCCCAGGTTTACATCTCGGAGATCTCCCACCCGGGGGTCAGGGGGATGCTGGGTGCCTGTCCCCAGATCATGGCAGTGCTGGGCTCCCTCGTCCTGTACGCTCTGGGCAAGTATCTGTGTGCTGTCTCAGTCCAGGGCAACACTGTGGGGAGGGGGAGCTTAAAATAAACAACCTTCTCAGCAGGTGAGGGCTTGTTCCCCTCGTACCCACCACCACAGCTGTGCTGGGGGGCTGGACAGAGTCATTCCTGCCCCTTGCCCTGGTGTGTGTGCTCTGAGGGATGAATCCACAGCCCACCTGGCCATCCCTGTGCCCACAGATCCAGGTCCTGATGAGGTTTTGCCAGGGCTCAAGTGTTGTTGTAGGATATGGAATAAATGATGTGGTTAATAACTTTTTTTGAGGTAAAAAAGGGCTGTTTATTAAAACTTGATTTTAAATTACAGTTTCTTGAAATGTTAGTGTTATTGGAGGGTGACAGTGTTACCTCCTCAATGTTATTGGGTAACCCAACAGTTTATTAAGTTGTCTCTTATAAAAGAATGTAAATAATAAGTTATTTATATAAAGTGTGTGAGAAAGTTCTGTATAAGAATGTAAACATTAGAAGGTTTTAGAAAAACTTGAAAAAATCAGGATGACACTCAAGGACAGCACACAGTGATATCCCTGAGCATCACCTGCCAGCACATGCCCTGGTTGCTGCAGGATCTTGCTGGATACTCAGATTTGCTGGAATTTCCCCATATCCTACTGCTGGAAAAGTTGCTGTAATAGGAGAGAATACATTCAAGATCTTTTTTTTTTATTATTACTATTTTTCCTACTCTGTTTATTAAATGAAATAATTGGGGTGCCCAGGTGGAGGCAAGGCCAGGACACCCATTCCTGAGTGGTTTTCCCCTAACTGTGCTGCTCTGGCAGGGCTGCTCCTGGACTGGCGCTGGCTGGCCGTGGCTGGGGAGGTGCCAGTGCTTGCCATGGTCCTCCTGCTCTCCTTCATGCCCAACTCGCCCCGGTTCCTGCTCTCCCAGGGCAAGGAGGAGGAGGCCCTGGGCTCCCTGTGCTGGCTGCGGGGTGAGGACACAGATTATGCCCGGGAGTATGAGCAGATCAAGGACAGTGTGAGGAAGCAGGTGAGGAAGCTCAGCACGGGGAGAAGTAACACGAAAACTGCAAAATCCATCCCCTGGGCAACTCCTGAGCCACCCTCTGGATGCCAGATGGTTCCCAGAGGTGTTCTCACTTTGTGTTTCTGCCTTTGTTCCCTCCAGAGCCGTCGGGTTTCCTGTGCTGAGCTCAAGGATCCCTTCCTTTACAAGCCCATCCTGATTGCAGGGGGAATGAGGTTCCTGCAGCAGCTCTCGGGGGTCACCTGCATCCTTGTGTACCTGCAGCCAATATTCAAGAAAACATCTGTCATCCTGGTGAGCCCTGGGCTCCAGCTCCTGCTCAGGCTGCCTGGGCCTTCAGTGAGGGCTGCCCAATGCTCCCACTTCCCTACAGACAAAAAACCCTCTTTGAAAGGATCTGCCCTGCAAAAGGCTGAGGGAGGATGGGGAGCAGGACTGGCCCCACTGTGTTCCTGCTTCTCCTCTGAGTTCAGGCTCATCATCTCCAGTCTCCTGCTGGGAGAACAGCCTTGGCCAAGCCATCAGCAGCTGTAGGAGCCTGTCCCTTTGGCCAGCTCAGCTTCCCCACTGGTTTTTTGCAGAAAGCAGAGTATGATGCAGCTCTGGTTGGCCTGGTGCGTCTGTCCGCGGTGGCCATCGCTGCTGTGTCCATGGACAAAGCTGGGAGGAAGATTCTCCTGTTTGTATCAGGTATGGCTCCCTCCACTTCTCCCACTGCCTTCCCAAGGGAAGCTCTCGCTGAAGGACTTTCAGGAGCTCTGCAAGTGTGCAAGAGTGGAAACTTCAGCCCTGCAGGGCTCAGGAAGGGAGGCAGGGAGGTCTCTTTGCCTTCGTGGTGGTTCAGCTCCTCAGCAGGGGCACTCCCAGGAGCTTGGCATGGAGAGGATCACTCACTCCTCATTCTCACCGTGCTGCTGCCTCTCTCCACAGCTGGTGTCATGTTGGTCTCCAACCTGACCATGGGGCTCTACATCCACTTTGTGCCAGCTTCTCACAATGGCACCGTGGCCAACACCACCCTGGTGAGCTCTGCCAACCTTCCTGCTGAGCCAACAAACTACATCACCCTCATCCCCCTCCTGGCAACCATGTTCTTCATCATGGGTAGGTGCAGAGAGCACAGGACTGGCCCCCAGCCAGGGGAGGGTGTTTCTCATCCAAGGCAGGGTGATGTGGAGCAAGGAGATTGGGTTTGGAGGTGGAAGGAAGGCAGATGTCCCTGGAAGAGCAAGAAAGGTGGCATCTGAAGTCACTTTGAGGAATGACATGAATGGAGGGATAATGATTGCTGGGATTGCAGGGCAGGATTGCTCAGGGTTCTTCTGCACTCCTGAGTGACCTTCAAAGCCTGGCCTCTTGCCCTCTTCCCCTGCAGGTTATGCCATGGGCTGGGGCCCCATCACTTGGCTGCTGATGTCGGAGATTCTCCCTCTCAAAGCCCGTGGGGTCGCCTCGGGCCTCTGTGTGGTCGTGAGCTGGCTGACAGCCTTCACCCTGACCCAGTTCTTCCTCCCAGTCGTGGTGGGTACTGCCCAGGGGTGTCCAGCAGCCCCTCCCCAGCCCCTCTCTGCACCAGCTCACAGCTGCTTTCTGCCCCACCTTCCAGAACACCTTCGGCCTCGAGGTGCCCTTCCTGTTCTTCGCCATCATCAGTGCTGGGAACATCTTATTCACAGGCTGCTGTGTCCCTGAAACCAAAGGCAGGTCCCTGGAGCAGATCGAGGCCTTTTTCAGGACTGGCCGGAGGTCCTTCCTGAGGTAGGAGCTGCCCTTGCCCAGGCTGAGGGCAAAGCAAATTTGTGCTGCTGGAAGAGGAGGCTGGAGCTCCCTGTGGGAGAGGAAGGGGCTGCAATGATCGTCTTGCTCCGGCTGTAGAAGTTGCCAGCTGGAACTTTACCTTCTCCTGCTGTCACCCAACACTACCTGCCAACCCTTGGGATGGGAGCAGGTCACCAGCAGGGCCAGGCTGGAGATAAAGGTGCCCTGGAAGAGTAACAGTGTGGACAGGAGACCGTGGCTGTCCTTTGCTCAGCAGCCTGAGGGTCTGAGGGCTTGGCTGGAGCTGAGTTTACAGCTGGAGCCTCTCTGGAGAAAGTTCATCATGTAGCTGCAAGAATAAAATGGTTTTGCCCCCAACTGCAAGACATTGCCTTGATTTGCAGAGAAAGGAGGGATGGGAGAGGCACAGCAGGACTGTGGCAAGGGGAACACAGCAGCCTGCAGCTCCCCAGAGGAGTCTCAGACACTCAAGGACCGTGAAAGAGGCAGAGCCAGATCTTTTGTATAAAAAGCTGCCACGTTTTATTGCTCTAAAAACACACATTACACTAGAAGCCTAATGAAGAAGATCAAATACAGTTCACAAAGAAAACCCAGGACAAAAGAATGGGAACAGACAAACATCCAGCTGTAGTGCAAGTGATTCCCTGTGGGAAAGACACAGTGAGTACTGACAACACTTTGTGCTGGGGTGGGTCCTCCCCTCCGTGGGGTTTGACCCACCCACAAAGAGGGAGGTGGATGTGCCTCCACCTCCATCACTTTGAGATTTCAACTGCATAGTTAGTAGCAAATCAGTCTTACCCCTTTCCTGTGTGTCCTGCAAGATTAAGAACTTTTTCTAATTATTTTTTAGAGCTAACCCGAGGTAAAGCACGGCTGCAGGAGGTGGTTATGGCTGTGAGGAACAAATGGCCGTGCTCAGTCCAACCTGACTCCTCCCAAAAGGGCAGAAGCACAAAGGCTGAGCTGGGACATGATGTACCCAAGCATTTGTCCAAGCTCCTGAAATGCACTTGGCACCCCAAGGGCTATTCCTGGGACATTCAGCCTGCTGTCCTGAGGAAGCAGGGGGTAAAACAGCATGTTTGAGGCAGCCCTCCAGATGTGCCAGCTGCCATTCTGATCTCCTGCAGCAGGAGATGAGAAATCACCTAAGAGAGGATGTGCTTTATCACAGCATTAATTTAAAACAGCCTAGGACAGAGGGAGAGTGGTGGGCCAAAATAAAAAACACAGAAAATATTCAGTATTAAACCTACCCTTTGCTGCTGAGACCCTTTTCCAGAAAGATGTTCAGCCCTGGCTGGAACACAACTTTTTCTAAGCATGGCCTGACTACAAGAGGTCTCAAGAGCCTCTGGTTTCCACTGACTTTCTGAAGATCAGGATTTCTGGCAGCCCTGTGCTCAAGCATTCTCTTTCTCACATGGCTATGGACCAGGTCTTGATATCTTCACTTCAGTGAAACCCTTCCCTGAAGACAGTGGATGTTTTTTCCTGAGGAAAAAATGACAGAGATGAATTGAGCTTCCCAGGGCTCAGCCTAAGGAGGAAATGCCCCTCTAGGAAACGAGGTTGGACTCCAGCTCCTGAGAGAACCTTGCTGGAGGAGCATTTTCTCAGTGACCTCCTTCCTTCAGCACAGTGAGTCCCAGGGCTTCTGCTACGTTTGGAGTGTGAGAAATCACAGTGGCTCTTTCCAGAGGTAGAATGGTGTTTTTATTCACTGCACACACAGAGAATCAGTGGGTGTTACAGAAGCAGCTCCTGCCCAGGGCAGTGAGCTCTGCTCTGCTCCTCAGGCCCCAGGGGACACAGAGCTGCCACACACGAGTGGCAGAGGCAGGGAAGAGTGGCACAGGGCATAAATGCTGCCCTGGTGACTGGTGTGTGACAGGCCACTGCTCCCTTCCACTCTGGGTGCCAACAGCTCGCTGTCCTCAGCGTGTCACCCCCCTGAGCCCTCACAGCATCTCCTTTCCAAGGCCTGGAGAGCAGAGCCTGCTCCACAGAGCCCCTGTGGATCAGCCATCCTGGATGGCCTCAGCAGGGGTTGGGTTGAGCCTGTGAAACCTCCAGAGCAGGGTTTGAACTTCATTCGTCCTTGCACAGCTCCAAGCACCCCTTTAGAGGGTGCCTCTAAACACAACTAACAACCACCATGCACTGGCATTTAACTACTGAGATGCTACTCTACTCTAAAGCTCCTTCCAAACAGGCCCACGTGGGGGTGAGACCATCCACTGACTGTCACCACAGCTCTTCCAAGCCATGGGTGCTGTCACCAAGCCTGTCTGCAATGCTGGCAGCATCTGGCTTGGTTCCAGCTGCACCAGGCAGCCAAAATTCCCAAGGGTTCCCACTCCAGACAGGCCTCTGTAGGAGTCACCACCCTTGGAGCACAGATCTGAGACACCTCCAGAGGTGACAGGCACAGACACTTCAAGCCCTGTGGCCAGAGGCTCCAGCTCAGCTCTCTCAGGGGAGTCTCTGAGACAAATTTTCAGCTTGGGGCTGAGCTTTGCCACCCACTCATGGTGGCAGATTGATGCAGATTTCTCCCTTGCCTCAGCCCCAGGGTCAGACCCTGCTGCCACAAAACACTGTGACAGCACTGCTGGGACTTCTGCCTCAGTGCCAAGGAGCAGAGTGGACCCTGCAGGTGCCCTGGAGCAGAACCAACCTGCCCCAGGGACCATGGCAGGAGTGGCAGATGAGGTTCAGAGCAGCCTGGAAGTCTCAGCACTTGAGCTCTGCTTTGCCTTTGGCCTCCTGACTCTAAAGCTACTGCAGAACTACTCACAGAGCAAAGCTGCCACTACCAGAGACATTGACATGCATCAGTCTGCAACATTCCTCTACTAAACACTACAGAACTCCCCACATCCCCCTGAAATCAAAACATGTGCCCACTCCAGAGGTTATTCCCACTGGAGTACCCCCATTCCTCCTGCAGAATCCATCCCTGCAGGCAGCAGAAGGCTGTGGGCCAATTGTCCCTGCTGGGGGCTCCAAACCAGCACAGCTTTTAGGGAAAAAAAGCTGATTTTATGGAAAAAATCCAGGCTGGTGTTGCCTGCTCTGCATCCCAGACAATGGGGGGTTGGAGCAATCCCAGTTCAAAGGTGTGGGGAAAGGGGCTTTGCACAAAAAAGGTGCCCAAATCCAGGAAATCCTGACTGGTGGGAACCCTCCCAGCTCCTGAGCTCCAGGGAAGAAGCAGCAGCTCACAGGAGCTGGCAGCTTGAGGAAGGGCAGGGTCTAAGGAGAGTTTTCAGCATGGACAGACCCCTCTGACAGACAGCACTCAGCCTCCAGCAGCATTTCTCAGAGCACAGCTCAACCCCTCTGCACCCAAGGATTCACACAGGGACACAGAGTGCTGGTGGCTGTCCCAGTTCAGCAGTTACAGCCCAGTTTTCCTCCCTTCTCTCTCCCAGAAGAGGGAAAAACACAGTTTGTCAAGCTTGTGGCCCAGAACAAGACAAAGGGGTCAAAGGACAGCACGTTTTTTTTTGAAGAGTCTGAGAAACACTCTGAAGGCTGAAATTGGATTTTGCAGCAGCCAGGGCTGTCCCTGGGTTCAGAGACCCCTGGTGAAATGAGGCAGCCCTGTGAAGGACAGGAAACAGAGCACTCCTTTCTCCTATATCCAGAGAAAATGAGTCCCATCAATGTATTTAAATAACTAGAAATAAATTATTCCCCTTTTTCCTAATCAAAACAAAAAGCAACCATATAAAAATCAAATAAATTAAATTCCCCGGGAAAAACTGTGATGAGAAGAGGGGGATCTGGACTTAGTGAGCAGTTTTGTACTGCATGGTACAAAGCAAACAGAAAATACAATGTGAAAACCACAGAAAGAGCCTGGAATAGCAAAGTAAAACATCCCAGCTGTCCACACTGAAATGGTGCAGCCTCCTCTCTGTTTGCTCAGGGAAGATGTGCCACCTTCCCATACAAAACCAGCTCAGGATTGATGCAAAAAGCCACAATCCCAAAGACAAAAGCTGTGCCAGGCAAGCAGAGCAGGTCCCTTCACAGAGGGATGCAGGAGCAGAGTCCCAGGCTCACGAGGCAGGAATGCTCCTGCACATCAGTGACCCTCACACCAGCAAAAAATCCCACTTGGCTCAAGAAATAACATCCTCTTCAGCTGAGGTACAGCAAATATTGTTTCCCTTCTGCCCCAGTAAAAGAGTGAAGCTTAAGAAAAGTGCCCTTATTAAGACAAAGTAATTAATTCTCATAATTCAAGTAAATCACAGTCACTGCCTGCAGCTGTATCCAGAGGAAGCAGGGACTGTGCATTGGAGGTCCCAGGATGTGCCCAGAAGCTCTGGCAGCTCCTCTGCAGAGAAGGATTTTATCTTTAGATGGGTTTTTGCTGAAAATCCTTTCCTGTGCAGTGATGCCTCCAGTGTTTGATCCCATAATTAAAATAGTGGAAGAAGACCAAGCTTAAGCACCAGGGGGTTTTGCAAACTCTGGTGTTGGAAGGGCCATCCCAGGGATGTTCCTAAACACATGGAACCTGCACTGGCAGGTCCTCTGTCCCTCCTCACCCATCCAGCCCCCAAAAAAAAAAAAAACAAAAAGGCTGGGAAAGCAGCACTCAGAGAGCCAGCACCTCTGCAGCAAAAAGAAAAGAAAATCTTAAAAAATAGGGGCATTGTTTGGGTTGAGGAGAGAAGGAGCAACGTGCTGAGGTCTGGCTGCTGGTGTGAGGAGAGGACACAGCCTGCCCCAGCCCCTGAGATTTCCAGTTGCTGCAGTGTCCAGGGAAATCGTGGTGTAGCAGGGAGTGGAGAGGACAGAGGGAAGGGCAGAGTGGATTTCCACATCTTCACCATGTCAGTGTGCAGGAGATGCTGCCCCGAGCTCGTGTCCTTCAGAGAGCCTGTCCCTCCAGGCTCCCCGTGAGCTTCTCCTCGTCCATCTGCTTCTGCTGCTGGTGGATCCGGGCGTAGGAAATGGCATCTCCCCTGTGGAGAGAAGGGACAGCGTGGGGATGGCAGAGATTGTCCCAGCTGGGGCCTGGCTCTCCGTGCCAAGGGGTTCCAGGGGTCAAACCACACTCGCTGGCCCTCCCCAACCCCCAAAGCTGCTCTCTGCCCCAGAGCTGGGCCCATCCACCCAACAGCTGCAGAAACAAGAGTGGGACCCTCAGAACTCCCAAAACTCAGAGCTTCAGCAGCCCCCAGGACCTTCCCTCCCGGGGCTCTGAGATGAGGGAGATTTTCTCTGGCCGCGTTGACACCCTAGCACAGTTTGTGCACGAGGAAAGCAGAGCCTTAGGGAGGCAGATGGGGCAAGGGCTGGAGCACTCCATCTCCCTTTTCCCTGCCCTCCAGGAGCAGCTGGACCTCTCTTACTTCTTTCCCAGGGCCGACAGACCGTAGAGCACCCCGGTGGCGAAGGCGATGGCGTTGCCCAAGAGCGTGGTCAGCGTCAGGCTGAGCATGACAGGGAACACGGCCATCCTGGAAGACAGGGGCAGCCCTCAGAGAGGGGATGCTCCCCACGGGGTGCAGGGATGTTCTTTGCCCACCAGCAGCCCCCAGGAGCATCCTCACCCGCAGTAGAAAGCTGCTTTCTGCCAGGCCCGCAGCCTGTCGGCCCTGGCGGCCACGGCGTTGGCGAACTCGATGAACTGGCAGCAGAAAGGGGCCTCACACAGGAACAGGACGAAGGCGTTGAGCCTCCAGAGAGAGCAAACCAGAGTTAATCCTGCTTTGAATCACCAGAGTGGGGGTCAGCAATGCCCCCCAGGCCCACAGAGAGCAGACACACCATGCCCCGTGCAGGTGGAGGGAATGGTGAGGCTGGGCCCCGCTCTGCTCCTCCCACTTCTTGATAATTTCCAAATTTCCAAGCCCTGCTGCCCCAGACTTATTTTGGACAAGGTTATCTCAGTATTTACTTAAAAATGCGTAAAGAAATAACATAAACAGAATAAACTTAACATCTCAACCTGGAGCAATGGAGCAAGATCTGGCAATTCCCAGAGCCTATGGATGTTTCACTCCCATCCAGCTTTGCCCCCCTCAGTGGGGTCTGGTTAACAACACCTCCCTCCCAGCAGGAAAAGGAAAATAAACCCTGCTCACATCATCCACACGCCGGCTGCGATGTTCAGGGGGTTGATGGTGACACAGTTCCAGAGACCAGCAAAGGCACAGGCTGGAAAGAAAGAGGCTTTCAGTGACCACCATGACCCTGCATGCCCTTGGCCAGCACCTGTGGGCACTGCAGGGCAGCACAGGATGATGGGTGGAAAGGTCTGGTGGCCCAAAAGGAGCCTGGAATGCAGGGAAGAGCTCTCCTCTGGTATCCTTTTGCTCTGAGTGCTGTTATAACAATTATTTCCCTTGTGTAGAACAACATTTGCTTCCATGTGGAGTCCAGGACGTGCACCTGGGTTTTGTGTGCCAGGGTAGATAAGCAGCACCAGCAGTTTCCACCTCTGAGCAGCACAGGGCAAGTTCAGCAGAAACATGACTTGCACACAGGCAAATAATAAATACAGCAGAAAATAATAAAATACCCAGCCTCTGCCACTCACTGCTGGTTCTGTGCAGCTTCACCAGAAATGGGCAGAAAAGAGCCGAGTTTGGGTCTCTGCTGACACAAAAGGAAGTGAATAAAGCTCAAAATAACCCCAGTGCTCCTGGCTCTGTAAGTCAGGGAGAGGAACCAGGCAGCAGCGACCCAGCTGAGCTGCATCCACCTCCCTGCTGCCTCATTAAACTTGCAGAGTGTTCCAGGCACCTGATACAGCCCCTCCCCTCTGCCAGGGCCAGAGCTGGCACCAGGAACTCGAGCCCAGCTGGGAGGGCAGGAGGCACACTCAGCAAACATCATCACACTGCAAAATTCCAGCTAAAATGGATCCTATTGCCCTTAAAGGCTGTCTTGGGGGAGGTGGAGAGCAGCAGAGTCTCTCTCTGAGGATGAGACCAGCCCTGAGTTGAGGATTTTGGGTGTCTGCTGAGGGGATCCCTGAGCAGAGCTGCTGTGAGCAGCCCTGACCTTCAAAAGTCTGGCACATGCTTGCAAGGTTTCTTTTAAGCAGTTGCTGCTGAATCTTCAAAGTTTCTTTAAAAATAGTTATCCTTGTTTACCAGGCTGGGAAGCAGAATTGCAGGCAATGGCAGGACAGACTGAAGGTCATCCCATGAGCAAATGACCTCCTGGTCTTAGGAAATACCAAAAAACGTTATTTTTTAACACTTCCTAGAACTAAATCCACAGGACCCAAAATCTTTTGGAGAGTCCTGCAAGAACAAGATCAGCTAGCAGAGGGGATGTGCCAGAGGATGTGCAAATATCCATGATCCAAGGGCACTTCTCACCCTCCCCTCCCCCAGATTCTGGTGTCACTGTCCCCACACTGCAGGGGAAACTGAGGCACGGGGCTGGGATGATCTGTTTGAGGGCACACGTGTGCAAACAGTTGGAGAGGAGCAATGGCAAGCAGGATTCCTGGGAGCTGTGGGCAGCATGGAGAGCAGGGCCCAAACCAGGGGGTTCTAATTCCCTGTGAGCACCAAACCCTTGGATGCTGATGGAAGAGGAGCTCAGGGGAAGCACCCCAGGCTCGTGGCACTCGTTGTCCCCCAGGAAAGGACATTCCTGACAATAATGCTGAGTGATTTTCTGGTACTTTATAATTAGCAGAGCAGCAAAACCTCTCAGCTATCCCCAAAACACAGCCAGGGCCAGGGCAGGATCCTGCCTTGCTGTGCAGCATAGCAGAGCACAGAGGTCCAGGCAGTTCCCAGCAGGTCTCCAGCACACAACAAACCAAGGGAAGCAGAATGTTCTTTTCCAAGCAAGTTTTTTTCCCTAATCAAACCAACCAGGGGTTGTTTTGCCACGTTTCTGGTTTGGTTTTGTCCCCAAACACTCCAAAATAACCCTGCAGCACCGTGTCCCTGAAGTAGCCTTGGCTCAGCAACCAGCCTGGTTGCCAGAGGACTAATGACCCAGGAAGCAGAGCTGAGCAAGCCCCACGTCAGCAGGAGCAGCAGGAAAGGAGTCAAAGGTTTGGGATCACAGGAGCACTGCCCCCAGAGCTGCTGCCAACAGCCACAGAACGACTGGGTGACCTTGGCTCTCCTTTGCAGAGCTGCTTGTCCCACACAGCCTGGTACATCCTTGTCCAACGGGGCAGGAGCTGATCCCACCCCTGCCAAGCCAAAGATTTCCTTTTAAAATATTTTCTTTTCAAACAGAGGCCTCACAACAGGGTTAAAACACAGATAATGCTCAGTGGCACGTAAGCTATGGGAGACAGACAGCTCTGCCACTTGTTTAACTGCTGTCCCATCTCGAATCTCTGAGGAAGCACAAATAACTGGGAGCTAAAATGAGGGGGAAGAACACCCTTCCCTACAAAGACTCTATTCATTTCCAGCAGCTGGTCACTGTCCTCAGCACAAGCCTATTTTTGCTCCTAGAGTGTTTTACAAAAGCCACAGACTCTCCTCATCCCATTACAAACAGGAACACAAGGAGAGAAGGGACTTGGCCAAGGTCACCAAGCCAGCGTGTGCAGGAGCCAGAAAGGGATCCTGAACCTTGTCTGTCTGGTTCTTGCTCCAGCCCTTGGATTTTTCTGGCTGAAGCAAGCTGTGGCTGCAGGTGTTTGCATGTGGCAGATGTTGTCTGCTGGTTTCACCTCCACTAACGAAGTTTCTCTTCCTTTCTGAGGGAATTTTTCCTTCTGTAAGAAATAATCCAGCCCTGTAGCAGCATTACAATCCAGTTGCTCACAGTCCTTATAAATTAGTTCTGTTCTTTCACAGAGAGCTCTGAGAACAGCAGCAAACTCCAGCCTTGCTGGTTTATTCATCACCTCTTCTCCAAACCATCCACCTTCAAAGAGGTGATGCTGAACAAGCAGCATTTTGAAGAGGAATGTTGGTAGCACGAGGCACTGGTTGTTTTTTCCACAATCCCCCTTTTTCCTATTCATAAGGAGAGTTTGTGCCTCGTTCTCTGCCTGATAAAGAGACAGTCAGGGCTCCAGAGCCAGCTGTCACTCCCCAGATCTTTGGCAAACCCTGTTAAGAACCTGGCTCTTCTTCCAAAAGCTTCTCCCAGACTCACCCAAAGACATAAAACTCTCATCTTTCCTGTAAAAACAAGCCATGAGGTCGCAGAGCCGTGAACAAAAGGTTGGGAAAATAATCCAAGTATAATTCAGCTGCTTTGAAACACAAAGACAGAGAGGGAAAAAGAAGAAATTTGCACTTTCAAGCCACTCAGAAGCTGCTGTAGCACGAGGCTGGCAGTGCCACCAGCTCTTCACCCTCCATCCACATCACCCCGAGCTCTGCACGGGATAAAACTGCAGGAAAAGCATCGAGGCTCCTGCTACAGCCACAGCCTGTGGGAAAGACTCTGCTCCTCTGAACCCCCACCTGGGACCTGCTCCACAGACACTTCCCAGCTGGTTCTCCTGGCTGCTGGCCGGGCCAGGAGCGCGGGGGCCTCCGGCAGGGCACGGGGTGTTCAGAGCAGTCCCACCAAATCCTGTCACACCTCCAGAATTTCAGCACCTAGCACATGGAACGATGAGAGCAGCACATGTTTTAACAGCCAGGCCAAAAAGGGCTTTCAGGAGCCTGCCCAGTGGTACCACGGGATGCAAATGTCAGCTCCAAAAACATCGAGGGGTTGTGCAGCCCAGCCCCAAGGCAAAAGGCAGGCATGGGAAAGGGCAGGCAGGGGAGAGGGTGATCAGACAAAAAGCTCCAGCTGATGGAATAAATCAGGGCTGATTGCACTGGCTGAGAAACCTTCTTGTTTAACTTGAAGTTGTGGACCTGAAGCAGAAGAAATTCTCCATCCTGTGCTCTGCAGGAGATCAGACTAAGCGGTCATAACAGTCCCTCCTGCTTTTAAGAGCTATTAATCTCTCCACAGAATGTAGCAAAACAGCACTCCAGGACAGGCTGATTTCTGGCAAAGTTGCTGAGACTCTTTCCCTGGGAAAATTTTTTTCAGCAGCAGGTAATTCTGAGCTCAGCCAACTCACTCTGTGTCTGCAGCTCCGTTCTCTGTGTCCTACCAAACCCCTTAAAACACACAGCACAAACCAAAACCATTCTTCACCTCCAGTAAAACCCACGGGCAGGCCTTCTGCAATCAGCAACAGGAGCAATGCTCTGACAGTCAGGATGGGGGGAAAAAAACCAAGTTGTAGGAACAGATAAACACGCAAAAGTCAAACAGGATAAACCAAACCCCGTGGCCACTCTTCCAACCCTGACCTGACCCTCATGAGCCTGGTGCTCATAGTAAAATCATCTAATTTGCCTGCCCACAGGCCTCCTGCAGCACCAAGGGCTCAGCTGCTGCTCCCATCACTGCCAGGGAGTGAGTGCCACATCCAAGAAGAACCTCTGGGATTTGCAGATTGCCCCGTGACGTCCCCGCTGCTGGGTGCCAAAGTTCAGCAGGCTCAGTGAGCACAGAGCAGATCCCTCATGGGCAGCTGAGCCCACCCTGCTTCAGACACAGCCACAGCTCTCCCTTCTGCCCCCAACGCCACAAACCATTGCCCAGAGCTGGCACCAACCCATCACCCCAAAAACCCCTCACGGCGACACAGCCCCCCTGAGCCAACGTGACCCCAACAAAGGTGGCAGGACCCCGCCACGAGCTCTGCCATGCAGGAGGGGCACCAGAGGGGAGGGGATACTCACACATGCCCCCGATGACCCCGGCAATCCTGCAGAGCCACCTGTACCACCAGGTCATGCCCTCATCGGCGGCCGCTGCCTCTGGGGCTGCTGCTGCTGCTGCTGCTGGGAACTGCTCATCCTGCGAGCTCATCTCCCCCTGCTGCCGGGGGCTCAGCGCCCTGCTGCCCACCTGAGCCCCCAGGTGTCACCCCCTCCTCCTGCCAGCCCAGGGGACAGCCCTAAAGCCAGGCCTGGGCCTGTCCCAGTGTCGCCATGCAGGGCCTGGCCCCCCAGGGCTGACAATGGAGGGTGGCTGGCTGCAGAGCCGTGATGCCAGCGGGCCTGGAGCTGCTCCACGGCTGTCTCGAGCTGCATTGTGGGTCCCCCCCGGCAGCAGGCAGGGCTTTGGCTTTGATGTCACTCGCATTAAAAGGCTGTGGGCAGAGCTCTGCCGCTCATATTCATCAGCACAGGCACAGCCACGCATCTCACAGCAGCTCTGGATGCCCCCAGGAACAACTGGGTGTTGTTATCCAGGCAAGGCAGTGTTTGCTTTTCCAGAAAGGGAAACAGGAATCCTCACACTGACGGGAACTGAACGCTGTTGTAAAATTCTGCTCTCCAGATAAGAGGGTTACGTTCCCCTTATCTGACTGGAATCAGGTTTTCTCCCTAGAAATGGGAGCAGAAGTGGCACTTTGCAAGTAGATGCCCCAGCTGGCAAGCTGGTGGTGTCCAAATGGGACAGGGGAACAGCCTGAATTCTCCTAAATGATGAAGGCAACAGCTGCATTTTGTGCAGATGAACGTGGAACACAAGCAGAGCCCAGCTCTGCACAGTCGATCTGGAACAATAAATAGCAGTGAGACTTGGGATCCAGGGCAGAGTGGGAAGACAGATCCCATCTGCTAAAAGGTTACAAAAAAGGGATTAAGGAAAGGATGTCTTTTCATTACCATCTCCTGTCAGACAGGAAATGAAGGCCCAGGGCCTGCATCACCCACGCACTGCAGAGGGATAGCTGATGTATCCAGCTCCTCGAGGATCTCGCTTCAGGAATCTGTTTTCTGGCTCCTCCAGGAATGGAACGTAAATCTGGAGGCTGGCAAGCAAAAAACTCCAGGCTTAACCAGCAAAAAAACAGCTATTAATTAAGAAGAGTATTTGTGGTTGTAGAAGGATGTCAGAGAATCCAACTGAGAGAAAGCAGGAGCAGGGTTAAAACTGCCCAGGCAGAACCATTTATTGCATCCAGCATGAAGAGCAAGTGCAGATGTGTCCAGCCAGGCTCCAGGTGCAGAAAAGAACCTTTAAGCAGTATATTGTGATTTTGAGGAGGATGACAGATTTGGACCAAAGCACAGACCAATGTTCATGATACTAAAAAAAAGAAATAACCTAAAAAATTCATTTAAATGAAGCTTGTGTGAATATTTGTCACTGCTCTAAAATCTCTCTTCCTGCCACAGCTTGTCCATGCAGCCTCAACCACAGCTCTTGTCAAATAAAGACACAGATTGATAGCACAGCTGCTGTTCTTATCTGAGTAAGTCAGACCTGCCATCAAACCTGGCACCGATTCTTTTATTTTCTCACAGAAAAGAAGTGGTGGTATCACTGTCAGATATCCAACAGCAGAACCACAGAAAGGCTGGCTGGGGAGGGACCTCAGGATGTCATTTAGTCCTCCCACATAAAGCCAGCTGTCACCAGGGCTTGCCCAGGCCAGCAGTGCCTCAGTTCAGCCAACTTCTGAAAATATTCAAGCTTTGAGTGACCTGTCCTAGGGTGGCACTGCCCACCCCACACATCTCCTTGTGCTGGCAGTTTATCCTCATGCACATCTTTACCTTATTCATTCCATTCCAGAACTTCACTGTGCCTCAGTTTTTAGGGGCATTTACACTGCAAGGGAATGAATAAAATGGCTAAAACATCACTCGTGGTGTACAGAGGTTTATGCTGGAACACCAAGGAATCAAATGAAGTCTCCTAAAAGGTCCCACCACATTACAGAGGCAGGACCCTGACACACTCCAGTGCCCAAGTCACTCCCTGCAGACATGTAAAGTGCATTAATGCCAACCAAATCAGACAGAAAGGAAGATTTGCTAAATATTTGGGGGTTACATGTCTTTTGTGTGATCTTATCAAGACTGAGATCCCAAAGGAGTCAGCAGACATTGTTCTTACTCAGCAGATGAAGAAGCAGTTGCAAGAAGAACTGTGTGCTGTGAGCAGGCAGCAGTGACCAGCTGGGCTTTTCTCAGGGCAGTGCTTTTATTTGGGCTCAATAGCATGATATTCAGCCCAGAAATGGGTTCTGTGATCCTTAACATTTTCATGGAATTCAATTTCAGCTTGGCTTCCTGTTGACTGCCACAGGAATTGCTGCTTCCCACGGAACACCACCGTCTTCATGGTGCTGACATCTCGGACCTGCAGGAAGAAAAACCAAACCATTTCATCTCAGCAGGCCAGACATGAAATAAATGCTTAAAAAATACTGGAGACTTGCAGATTGGTCACTCAGGGAAAAGCTGTGCTACAAAGGTTAGAAGAAATAGAGTAGAGATCAGAAATTCTCATTCCCATCAGAGATGGGAACACAACAGAGATCCGAGGCCCTGATTTGTGACTCAATTGTGCATCTGGATGCAAATCTCTAATGGAGATGAGTTTGTTCCCATCCCAATCATCCCACTGGGGTTCCTGCCTGCTCACCAGGATGTAGTTGAAGTGAGTGTGGTTGCCCTCAGGGCCCAGGTCAGTGTTGAGGGCACGGATGGAGATGCGCTGCCGCGGAGCCACCGTGATGAAAGTGCGGCACACCACCCCCTGCCTCTCCTCAGGCAGCTGCACAGGATTCACTATTTCACCCTGGGGGCCAAACAGCTGCTGGTCACAGTCTGACAGGGCAAAGGGAGAAGAGAAAATGGCTTAGAGAAGTATCCAGCACCTCCAAGAAAGAAATCATTTAAATTAAACAAAGGCAGAACAGTTTCTTTAGGGATTTTCATCTAGGGACCTTCAAGCATCAGCAAACATCAGTGGGGGTTTGCTTTAAAAACAAAGGGGGAGTCCACAATTAATACTGATTCCAACACTCCTCAAGAAGGGCATTGTTGGCTGCTAAAAATTAAGCAAGGTTTCCATAGATTTCCATAGGCAACCACCATTCATGGAAGTCTGTGGGCCTTAATCTAAAGCAAGAGCAAAGCTTTCAGTACAGTACCTTGGTAATATTTTTTGGTTGCAGTTCTGCTGCTGTACTGCAGAATGACCCCATTTCCTGGCAGCACAACACGCTGTTTCACAATCAGTGTGTTGGTTCTGGAATTTATCAGTGACAGAGGGAGCTTCCTGCAGCCTGTCCGCCACATCATTCGCCCAGAAAACAGCAGGACCTCACCTGGAACGGATGAGCACAGAGCCTAAAACACTTTTCTTTTAAGGAAAAACCACAGTCTCTCTTAGACAGGTCTGGAATCAAGGAATTTCTGCATCTTGTTTCTATCTTATCAAAATCTGTCATGAGAACAGGCCAGTTAACAAATCTAACTGCTGATTCCAGCTAGAGGGTACAATAGTTTTATAACAGGCCAAAACAAGCAGCTTCTTTAACCCCATAAGCTCCTTTTATCTCATATCTACCAACAAAACAGGTAAGAAACCACTGTGTGAGGGGAGGACAAGCAGCATCTCCATTTTGCTCCATCTGGCAACAACTTGGTAGAACAGGAAAACTCAGTAAAATGATTTCAGAGATTACAGAGGCCCTAAGGCAGCCAGAGCTTCTCAAGGCACCAGAAAAAGTGCAGCCTGAGATGCAGCTTTGCCAAAGGGCCAGGCTGGACCCCAGAGCTCCAGGCAGTACCTGCACTGCAGTTGAGGGAGCTCTCCAGGATGGTCACTGAGATCTCCTCCCTCAGGGGACGCCCGATGGCCACCGTGCAGTCCCTGCTCTCCACTCCTGTCATGTTGATGATGCCAGTGGCATTGAGAAACAGGTTTCCACAGACACCTGGACAGCAGAGACAGCTGAGAAACACACCCAGAAGGAACTACAGCAAAACAATTCCCTTTGTGGCACAATGAACAGATAAGGTTACATATTCTGGGTAAAGCACAGGAAGAATCATAGAATGCCAGAATATCCTGAGTTGGAAGGGACCCACAAGGGTCATGGAGTCCAACTCCTGGCCCCAGCACAGGACTACCCCAGGAATCACACCATGTCCCTGAAGCCTTGAGCTGCTGTCCCACAGGCTCCCAACTCAGAAGAGTTTTGGGAAGCACAGGGAAGCGAGTCATTGTTCCTAGCTCAGCTAACATGGATGTGCTGGAACAGCAGCTTTTCCCTCCCAGCCAGATGCATTCCCTCCCATGCTCCTGTCCCTGTCTGGCAGCAGGATCCCCACAGCCCAGCTGCACACAAGAAACTCCTTTTGGCCGTGTTCTCCTCACCTCCACCGGGCTTTGTCTGCTCCTGGGGCCCAGCAGACAGAGGCACATCCAGCTCCTTGTGTCTGTGCTCTGGGGCAGCTGCAGCTGTTGGCAGGTGTGTGACTGGTGTCACTGGCTGCAGCTCTGCCCCAGGGGACTGGGTCCCCTCCTGCTCAGGACAGGGCCCTGCAGAGCAGCCACGCACCACGATGGCCTTGGGGAAGCGGCGGCAGAAAAGGGGGTTCACGGGCTTGTGGGTCAGAGAGCTGAGGCAGAAATCCTGCCTGGTCTGAATGCCATTCCCACAGGATGTTGAACACTGCAGAAGAACAAACCCACAGGCTTTTATCCCTGCATTCCAGTTGGTCTTTGGAAAGAAATGCATTGATAAGCTCATGCATGATCTGGGGGGGTTCACTTATGCTCTTCTACCACTTGCCCTGTCAGTGCTCTTGTTCCATCAGCTATAAGATGCCCCACCTTCCAGGGGACCTTCCAAACTATATATTTAAATTGCAGAACCACTTCCTAAAAAAATCCCAAAATATCTGCATTCCAGGAGAAAACATGCCAAAACCATTTCTAAGCTGCAGCCAAAACTTGAGCTGAGGAAGGTGGGAAGCAAACCTACGAAACACAGGGCAGTGGAAAGGATGGAAAACATCCCTGGAAACAGTTTAGCATTTCTGTGGGAAGCCAACAGACAAGGCAGAAGTTATTTCTCCCCTGCAGCCTCCAGGGAAGGGAAGAGCTGGAAAACTTCTGCATCTGAAGGGGAGCAGGTACCTCTGACCACTCGCTGAAGCTCCACTCGTAAGAGCACGTGCGGATGACACAGGGGACACTGGTGAGGGGCTTCTCTGCCACAGGGCACAAATGTTCCTCCTGCAAGACCTCCTGGCCATGGAGGGTCTGCACACAGGTGACCAGCTGCACTGCTAAGCCCAGCCCACAGCTGGAGGAGCAGGGCCCAGCTGGGGTTACCTTCCACCTGACAGGGCAGGGAGGACAAAAAGTGAGTTAGTGATGAATTCCCCACCCACCTCTCGCTGTAGAAAAGGCACTGCAGCTCCCTCAACCTTTCCTCCTTCTTCATCCTCTGCCTCACATGGTCTATGGTACTTGGAATGCAGCCTGGAGCAGGTTTGGGGTTGGATACTGAAGGCATTCCCATTTTGCCAGGAGCCCAGAGATTTCAAATCCACCCCGAATCTTACTCTGTGTCCATCACCACCCTCCCCAGGGTGACACACACAGGCTTAACTGCAGAAACAATCTTATCTCCCTCCAAAACACACACACCACTGAACTCTCAGATCAGGATCAGACCCAGAGGCCCTGGGAGTGGCATCCTGTAAGAAAAGTTCCAGTAGCTTTCCAGTCCCCCAGCAAATAGGGCAGGGCAAGCTCACCACAAATCCTAAGGAAAGTGCAATGCATTTCCTCCAGTTTTCAGAGCAGCTGTTCCAGATTCTGAGAGTATTTAATACTTGCTACTTTTCTTGATGTTCTGTGGAAACTGTACAGCTGGCAAATGTGTCACCACCTTTTGCAGCTATGGATTTATTCCTGCTTCCCCAGAGTAACAAGGGATTGAGAGGTTTTCAGTTTTTCTCCGGACTCAGACTCTGAGGACTGCACTTATTTCTGTCTGAGATGTACCAGCACAGGAAAGACTCTGAGTTTGCAGGGTATGGAGCAGTGCTACAGTTTTTGCAGCTGGCTGTGCTTCCAGAGTAGGGGAGAGCAGCCTGACACTTCCTTTACCATGTCCCTGCAGACAGAGAGAGAAATGAGACCCCTCACTGTCTCATTGTCTCCTGGTAACTGCTTTACCTTGGTGGGCAGGGGTTGAGATCACAGACTTCCACCCTGCTCTCTGGCTTTGGCACTGGCTGACAGTTTTCTTCCTGGGTTTCTTCTTTGGTGTCAAAAGCCACACAAACATAATGCAGCTGAGTTTTACCTAGGAAGGGAAGCAATCTGACTGTGTGGTTTGGATGCAAGGGTTGAAAATAGGTCAGAAGTGTCACATCTGTATGTACAAAACAAGCAAACTCTGCCCAAGCCATGGCACTCTTACTGCACTCATTCCCCCCCACCCCCAGCTCTGAAGCACAGCCAGACCACCCTCTAATTATTCTGTTCCAAAAAAACTGTGATCACAGCTACTCTTAGAACTGTAGAGGGGAAAAGAACAGCTGGGCCCCGAGGTTCCCAGGCACTGAACTCACACCTACAGCCAAGCAACATTTCCCTGCAGCACAGAAAGGCCTCACCTCTACCACAGGAGACAGAACACTCCCCAGCTACAGGGCTCCAGACATACACAGTCTGATTTTCCAGCTGGACATGCCCAAGGGACTCCAGAGGCTGAAGTAAGTGTGCATCTTCCTCCTCAGAACAGAGTAAAAAAACAGCTGCCCTAAACAAACCACCACGATGAACTGAGGAATCCAGCAGCATAATTAAAGAGGGATGGAGCTGTCTAAAGTGACAGGATGGACTCTTAACTGGGCAGAGCAGTGGTGTAAACCACCCTCCAGGCTCCAGGAGTAAGCTGGTGGTTCATTACTGGTGCATAAAAGTGTGAGGCTCCCAGTGAGGTTCCTGAAAAGCCAAGCCAGCAAACTCACTTTGTCCCAGCCCAAAGGGCAGACATTGACCACACAGGGCACGAGGGAGAGGGGTTTTTCCTCTGCTGGGCACAGGCTCTCATCCACCACAGTCTCCAGGCCATCACGGAACTGCACACAGGTCAGGTTCTGCTGGGCAACTCCAGTCCCACAGACAGCAGAGCATTCCTCTCTCTGGGACATCTTCCACCTAAATGGGAGGCAGTTGCATCACCCCATTTCCCATCTGGATCAGGGAGGTTTATTACTCAGGTCACTGGTTACAGAAATGGGTCATGCAGAGGATTCAGCCTCTCTGTTTCAAAATCCTTGTTTGGATGTGACTGAGAGGACAGTTTAAGTCCTTTCACTGGCAGCTTTCAAGGACTAAAAGCCCCTAAGCTAAGGGCTATAGTTCACAGTGCAATCACTTTTTATTGAACACTAAAAGGTCTCTGAGGACAATGTCTGGGCAGGCTTGGCCCTTGCTCCTCCTTCCCAAATAATCAACACAGGGATCAACCCTCTTTGTTGGCACCATCTTGGAAAGGATGTGAGAGGCATCTTCTTCTGGATATACCCTTAAGTATCTTCACTTAGCAGATTACTGTAAAACACTGAAGGACTATTTCCCATTCCTTCAGGTGACATCTCAATTATCTCACAGGACCAAGAAAGACAGAAGATGGTTTGGGATCTGCTACCCCATTATAATTAGGAGGAAACTACTTCCTACTTCTTTTTTTTTTTTTTTNACACAAATACAGAGCCTGGGTTAAGTGGCAGAGCAAAGAAGGAATTGAGCAGAGCTCCCAGGAACACCAACCTGTAGAGGCACGGCTCCATGGCACAGGGCCTGTGCTCTGGGAGGGGCTGTGGCAGCTCCAGACACCACTGATCCTCTGCTACTTCATTCTTGGTCTGATCAAAGCACACGTGAGCCACTGGCTGCACCCCTGGGACACAAAAGGAACAGGAATTGAAGTTACAACCAAAGTGAAGAGCTCCCCTCTGTTATGGAAGGAAGATGCAGTTATTTTGCTTTACTTGATCACCTGGGTAAGAAAATGGGCTGTGGGGGAATTCAGACTTCCCTTCTTTGTGATATAACCTCCCTCAAGAGTTTTAAAGTGATTTTCCAAGATGAGCACCCCAGCAGAGGAGAAGTTTGATTGATAACCCACTGCCAAAATTGAAAGGTTGCTCTAAAGTGGCTGTTTGAAAGAACAAGGATATCAATCATAATTTGGAATAAATTACTTCTAATCATCTGACTGATGAGGGACAGCAAAGTAAGCTCTAGGAGGGAGCTGGTTTTAAATGCCATTATGTAGAAGTGACCAGGTAATATCATCACACAGCCCTCGTGCTCAAACAGCACCAACCTCCTCAAAGGCATCATCAACAGCCAAAACCAGAGGTACTGGGAGAGAAACTGGAGACTTCCAGTGCCTGCAGCAGGCAAGGAATGAAATATTCATAAGCTACAGCTATAGAGAAGAATTTTAACAATAATGAACATAAAAAGCAAAGCAGATGAAAAGTCAAACTCAAAGAAATTACAAGCAAAGCTAAAAGGAGCCTTCTTTCAGTGAATGGGCTACAAGGAGAGCCAGGCATTCCTGAATCTCAAGCAGCATGACCCTGAGCACCAAATGTCCAGAATCCATCAGCAACCTTATCTTTTCTCTACCCTCCTTGCTTTCAAATAATTGCTATTGCTATTTCAAAAAATTGACTATTCCTAAGGAGGCCTGTGCATCACTTTCAGCTCTCAAGGTGCAATTTCAGCCAAGATTCCCAGCTTTCTGGTATTTTAAGTCCCAAGTTTCTCATTCTTTTTTCTGTTTGTGGCTGCATTAGCTGGAGGCTCTGGAGCATTTTGAGCTCTTCAGGGTTTCAGCAATCAGTTCACCTGGGGGATTTGCTGGAGAAAAGCTCTCCAGGCATAACTAGTTGTGTAGATTGACTTCCATAAATATTCATTAATGCATTTTCTAAATCCTTGTCACAGAAGTCTTGAGAGGCCTGACAGTGTCATCTGAATTATCTGGTAAACAAGATGTCAGGCCATCTATCAGAGTGAACTGTTACAATCTGCATTATGATTCCTTTAGGGAGACAGAAAGGATTAGCCATGGCACAGGAATAGAATTCAAAGAAGGAAGTTTCATAATTAGCTCTGAGGCTTTAGTTAGACACCAGATACCTCTTTGGTCTCAGACTTCTGATGATTAGCCAACTTCAAATTACAGTCTTCAATAACTTTGAAAAATCTGAGAAAATTATTTAGTCTTAAAACCAAGAGTTCAGTTAAAATCTATTTAAAAATCCTCTCAGTGATCAAACATTTTCAGTATCATTTTGATGATTCAGCTCGTTTGCTGATTAGTTAATTTAATTCAAAAGCTCCACCACTTTTTTCTCGGGTTCAGTCAAACACTAGCAATCATTTCCAGCAATCTGCTTTGAAATTCAGTTCAGACTTTTTATGGAGACTTCTCCTTTGCCAAAGACTGAGTCCTGCTGCCTCACCTTCCCCACAGGTCACTGAACACGGGCCCTGCTGAGGAATCCACAGATAGGTCAGGTTCTCCCTGGGGACAAAGTAGCTGAAGGTGATATCTGGGTTGGTGGCATTGCCATATTCTTTTGTGTACCTCCTGTAGACCTGGGAAGGAAAAACTGGTCAGTGCAGAAGAAAACTTGAATTTATTTCTTAGAATGGAGGAAAGAGAAGCCAATCTCCTCCTTTCCATCCAATCCTGAGCCTCACTGCAGTGCCTCAGTCCCAGCCAGATGCAGTCAGAGCACCCACCCTGTGAATTCTGGGCACTGAAAGTGATTAAGCCAAGCAGAAGGTTTAACTCAGTGTGGTTTTCCCCACACAATCACCCCCAGACCTGCAGGAAGTCTGTGGGCAGCCAGCCCCCAGCCTTGGACACAGTCACCTGAATCCACCACCCCTGGATTCTGCAGCAAAGCCACCCAAACCAGGCCACTTCTGACTGCCCCCCTTCCAACTCTGCTGCTTTAATTCACCTGTATTTCAATTTCTTCCTGTGTTGGCCCATCCACATGAATTTCCTCCAGGCTTGGCAGGTTGTCCTGGGTAAGAAACACTTGGTATTTGATCTGCTTGTCCTCCAGAACTGACGGGTAGGTGACATTCAGTGAGATTTTTCCTTTTCCAGCCACCACGTACTCTCCTTTGACCTTCACAGCTGAGAAGCCAGAAGAGCAGTGAGGTTAAGAGATATGATGTGGTCACCAGGATCCCCTGGTGCTGGCAGCTGCTGGCTGCCCACTTGGTAGGAACCAGTCTGATGCAAGTTTGGCATCCCATGGAGCATGGCTCCTACAGCTTCCCACTGCAGAGCATCCCACAAGCAAAATACAGCACCAAAAATTCCATTTCTTTGTTTGCACAAGCTCCTTTCAGCCCTGCCTGTATCCCTCCTCTCCTTTTCACTCCACTCACCCAGGTGTGAGAAGAGAGGCCTCCTGTTGGTGACATGAACTGAGGTGGTGTTGTAGGGCAGAGACAGAAATGTCACATACTCTGGAAAAGTGGAAAGGAGAAAGATGTGGTCACCTTCCATCACTGAAACTCTGTGGGAAAGGATGGGGATTGCAGCTCTACTCCTAAGTTCACCCTGACCCTGCTTGAACACAGTGATGGTGACACAGCAAACACAGCTGAGCTGCATTCTGTGTCCTGATCTCACATTTCTTTGGTTCTTTTTAGGTTCTCTGCTAATATCTCTACATGAGACTGCAAGAGCCAGACCAGTTCCCAAATTTAACATCACAGGAAGCATGGACAACACCCTCAAGGACATGGTGGGATGGTGGGCTGTCCTGTGCAGGGCCAGGAACTGGACCCAATGATCCTTGTGGATCCCTTCCAATCCAGGATCTTTATGATTCTGTGATCTAACATCACCCCCAGCTCCCAACAATTTATGGGACTTCCCAAACAGTTACATTTCTGACCCACATCCAGAGAATTATGACAAAAAAAAGGCATTCTACCCATCTCCCTCAGCACTGACTACCCAAAATCCATATCTGTACCCTCCATAAATTAAAACAAGCAGAAGCAGAAGGGAGAAGTCATATAGAGAAGATCTGGAACACTGACTGTAAACAAACAGAACCTGAGGGGGAGGACTACACACCTTTAGCTTTCCCTTCTGTGTAGGATCCACTCACTTTGGTGCAGGTGGAGTTATCACCCCCACAGACCTTGCAGGAATCCATGGCCTTGCTGGAGCCCATCTGGCCATCACAGCCAAATGCCTGAGCAGAGGGGAGAGTCTGTCAGCCTGGCCTGTTCTGAGAAAACAAGCCAGCAAAAGCAACATTCCTGAGCTCCTGAAATTGCCCTTTCAGTTTAGAATTTGGATTTAGGAAGACAACAAAGGAAAAGATGTGTTTGTACCTAGAGCTGCCATGCAAAGCCAGGGACTGGGGGGGGTCTTAGCTGAAAGCACAACTCTCAGTAACTGTGACATTTTCTTTCCCATAAGAAGCAGCCCAAAAAATCTCTCCTGTGACCTAAACCCAAAGCTCTGTGCTCTCTTCTATGAACTCTTTCTGGAGGGAGGGAGGAAGGGAGGAAAAAACAAAAGCCCAAGAGGACACTAAACATGAATGGCAGGTTCTAAAGGAATCTTTAGCTCCCCAGACTCCAAGGCCAAACCTAGCTCACATCACTTCAGTCCCATGGAACTCAGCAGAGAGATTCTATCCCCATTCCCACGAACAAGACTAATTTACACAAAGCTACAGGAGGATCTCAGCAGGCTTAACAGCAAAACATGTGCAACTGCTGAATTTATGCTGCAGCCACTGATCCCAGGCTTTGGAAGCTGCCATGACATGCATATTTATCACTGCTGCCAATAAAAGAGCCAAAATCAGAACAGGTTGTGCCTACACCCTCTGCTGTTCATGGGGAGAAACACTTCACAAAACATGGTGAGCACGAGGATAATGAGAAAAACATAAAATTTACAAGGAGTATTCTGGGAATGTAAAGAAACAACAGAAAACATCCAGCCGGGTCAGCACTGAGCAGTTCCTAAAATGCAGACAGAGCGGGGGAGTTGTATCCAAGGTCATCAGGAAAGAATGCCTTCCTCAGGTCCAGTCCAGGAAAAAACTCCAGAAATTAGACTTCAGTTTTGATCAGCAATACTCCAAAATACAATCTGTCCACTTGTGATGCCCAGGTTTTGCTCCTTATCTTGCCACTGACTCAATGATTCAAGTCATGGAACTTCCCTCCAAGACAGTCAGCATTTTATGGGGCTAATTACAGCAGGCAAGCTGAGCAGCTAATGATGTCTCCTCCACCAACACACAAACCAATTGCTTCTTGGATTAGGAATGAATAGCCCTGTGTGTTTTTACTGCATAATTAGCAGAATGTCTTATCTAGAGGGCACTGGATGCACAGACAGAACAGCAGATTTTTGGACACCATCCAACACACCAAGAACAAAACTCTCTTCTGAGAAGAGCTCGTTCTGTTGTTTGGGACACTTTGTTTTTTCCTAGCACGATTTACCCTGACTCCTGTGGTGCAGATCACCTGTCAGGGGCTCACCTGGGCTCCCCAGTCACTTACTCTGCATCTCCCCATGACACACAGATGGAGATCCCCATGGTGCTCTGTGCCATCCTGCTCACACCTGGTTCCATCCAGGAAATTGTCCCCGCGGCTCACCATGAACTCCTTGCCCACAGCCCTGCACATGTGCTTGCAGAGCAGGTCCCCTGGAGCAGGCAGGCAAAGGAAGGAGTTATTCTTTCAGAAAGGCACATGGATGTTCATCAAGCAATGGGGAAAAACCCAGATGTTGTGGACTCTCATCCCAAGAAGTGTCCAAGGCCAGGTTGGATGGGGCTTGGAGCAACCTGGGATAGTGGAAGGTGTCCCTGCCACGGTGGGATGAGTTTTAAGGTCCCTTCCAACCCATACCATTCTGGGGTTCTATGATCTCTCAGAAAGCACCCAGGTTTCATGTGAAAACTAAACTCAGTGAAATAGCCTTTTCATTCCAAAGTACAGAAATCCATGAGCACAAACTGAGGTTCCAGACACTCCTTACCTTTGGCAAAGCCAACAGCAGAGGTCCAGGTATAAAAGGATGGTGTTTCTACATCAAGATACAGTGGCTTTAAATTTGTTGCTGCACATTGTTCATCCATGAAGTCCTGCTGGGTGATCAGACAGGCCTGGATCCCAGAGAGATAATTGTGTAAGGAAAGGAAGTGACTGAGCACTGACATTTAACCCTCTAGCTAAAGGCAAAATGCAATGGCTCGTGATTAAAACACCCAAACAACTGCAAAGAAAGAAAATCACTTTAAAGGAAGGCTGCAGGATATGCAGAGAATTGTGCTTGGAAGCTGATATCTTTGCAATTTATATAAAATAAATAGATAAGGAAAACAGGAACAATACAAGAAAGCCCCTCTGAAGAAAACCATCATTTTGAGTCACTATTTTCTCAGCATCTGTCCTGCTATGGGGCATAGAGAAAATGCTTCATTACATGTGAACAATGCTATTAAATAATCCTGCTGCTTTCCATGGCACAAATACCTCTCCTGCTGTCAGACAGATGGAGGCTGTACACCAGATCTTTACCAGAGCAGCCAGCTGTGGGAAGGACAGTCCCAAAACACCCAGCCCTCAAAGGGTTCAACAGTGAGACAGAAGTTCAGATGCTGCTGAGCTCCATTACCTGCGTATTGCACATCTCTGCTTGCATGCTGGCACCGTGGCACTTCTGCCCCCCAAAAGCAGGCCTGGAAATGACAGAATTCCTCAACAGAGGCAGGTTTGTCCCAGGCAAAGAGGAAGATTCAGCCCCAGAGCCCTGAGCACAGGCAGGTGCCCACGTCTCACCTGGGGTTGTTACAGAAGCGCTGCCTCAGCACGACGCCCCCGCCGCAGCTGCGGGAGCAGGAGGACAGGGGGCTCCAGGCAGACCAGTGCCCATGGACCACAGCCATGGGGTTCAGTTCCTCCAGAGAGCTGCACTGACCCTTGGAGCACCACTAAGACCAAGAACACACAGAACTGGCAGCAGGGAACACAGCAGGGCTGGGATTTAAAAGGTTGGCACAAGACCCCGTCTTTGGCAGGCTGGTACAGAGAATCCCAAGGTGAATGAGGCACTTTCTCACAAGAGGCTGAAGAGTCCCCTTCCTAATTAGGGTCTAACATGAGGCTGGGGTCAAAGCAAAGAGCAGGCAGGTCATTTCCAGTGGAAGGAGAGCTCAGATATCAGGCTATAGAACTGCAAAGCAACTCCAGAGACAAAGGCAAGGTGGAAAGACCAAGATCAGGACATAATGGTACTAGTTTAGAACTGGTTTCAACTCCCTGGCCAAGGGGCAGTGAGTGCCAGGTACCCTCCAGACACTGACAAAGCTTTGCTGTCTGAGCCCCACAGCCCCCACTCCTGCTGGGAGCCTCCTTACCTTGTTGATCCCACACTCAGTTCCATCCAGGAGGGGCACCAGAAGCCGAGTACAGCTGGATTTGTCTGCTGGGTGTACATGGCATGAGAGAACTTTGCAGATGTCCTGGTGTGACAAGAAAAGCAGGGAGTTCAGGGAGTCAGGTTCCACAACACAGTCCCAAAAGTTTAAAAAGGGCATGTCCCAGGTTTTCTCCCAGACACCCAATAATGCAAGTTCCTTCATTTTTCCTGCTATTGGGCAAAAGCTGTGGGCAAGTCAAAAGATCATCACTGTAGTGATCATCAGCTGTAATGCTGGAAGATGATCAACTGAAGCAATTAAAGTTTCACCCACCTTAGTGTTTCCTCATTAACAAAACATGTCCAGATGGCAGCTATTAAACACGCTGTGCTTCCCAGACAAAGGGATTTGAGCCATGGCAGGGAAGCTGGAGGAATCCAGTGAACAAGAATTCCCCGAGGCAGGACCCTGAGTGGGTGCACCCAGCACTGCCAGCTGTGCACAACAGCACCCAACTGTGCAAACCTTACAGATTTATGTGGAGGAAGGAGGTGATGGAGAGAAGGGAAACATTTTGAAAGCTTTGCCAAGAAATCCATGGCAGAAAAGCACCTTTGATCCCTTCAGAATAAAAACGCTGCCAGCCAGTTCTCCCACATTTTGGCTCCTGAACATTTCCCTGCTGCCCTTAGCAAGACAAACAAACTTTCTACCTACAACATTGGTGTCAGCAAAGGTGCAAGCTGTGGCCACACTCCCAAAGGCAATTTTACACTGCTCATCTGCTCCATAGTACAAGCCAGGCTTCCACCCCGGGATGCTGCCGTCCATGTCCGGCAGGTCATTCAAGCAGCTTGTTTGGCCTGTACTGATAGAAACATGAGGAATAACACTTTCCCAGCTGTGGGTAGTGAGGACAAGGACATGTTTGCAGACTTGTGCTGAGTTTCACTCTGGGAGTTGGCTGCTGCTTTCCCAGACAACACATGCTCGCTGTGGGCTGGGATGGATTTAGTTGCAGCAGCTGCCTGGGGATGCTCACAGTTCCCTGCTGCTGGAGTTCTATCCCATTCTTGTCCTGCACCCAGCCAGCACAGCCTGCAGTGCCTGGATGCTCTGATGTTGTAAATAAAATGTGCAGGCTGAGCCAGTATCTGAGAAATCCAACCCAGCCCAGGCATGTCAGGCACCAAGCAAAGCCACTTCCAGCTACGTGAAGCAAAAATCAGGTTTAACCTCAGCAACAAGTGCTAAGAAATAAACAAACCCCAAGCTTTTCACTGTTTCTCATTTTTCAATACACTTTTTTATTCTTTTTCTCTCCTAAGCTCCCAGCATAGGGAACTGAAGAACTCAACCATTCCCTTACCTGACAAGGGCCAGGAACTGCTCCCGACTGCACAGAGACCAGGTGAGGTCAATGCTGTTGTGGTTTCCTGCTGAGCCCATGATGTAACCACTGCTGCTGCACAGATTCCCCTCTCCATCGTGGGCAATGCCAAGGCTGTAACAGAAGCAGCACAGAGTCCTGAGGAGAAGAAACCCAGAGGCTGGATCTCTTCAGAGACTCCCTTCTCTAAGCAAGCACTGAGCTCCCTCTGCAGCCCTTCCTTCTCCTGTTGTCACAAAGGGTTTCTCTCCTCTTTGCAGCTTCTAATTGTCACAGGACATGCAGGAATGCAAGAAATGCAAGGAACTCTTTCCAAAATAATCCATGATGATGACCAAAAGGGTTAGAATAATCCATGGGAAATTTCCTCTTATGTCAAGAAGTCCTTTGGCTTCTTTCCTTAAACTGGAGGATGTTTTTACCTGAATAAAACCTACTGGGCTGCTCTGGCAGTTTCCTACTGACCTGTGCCCAATCTCATGGGCTATGGTGACTCCAAGGTCAAAGCCAGTGTCCTGGGTAATGACACAGCTCCAGAAGGAGGAGCAGACTCCCCCTAACTGAGTCACTCCACGAAGCTCCTTGTTCCCATCAGGCAACTCCAGGTCAAACCTAAAGTAAGGGGATAGATAAAGAGGAAAGAGCAAAAAAAATCCCACAGCTAAAAGAGCCAGGTCTAGACATTCAACTGAATTTATCCAAGCTTTCCTGGTCTAGCTTTTCTAGCTAGCTAACATTTCTTTTGACACGAGTACCACTGCTCAAATGTTATATAAAAAATCCAAACATCCTCAGACAAGCAGAACTGAATAAAAGAACCTAATCCCATTTCCCAGTCCCTCCCAGGGCAGGGAGCTCAGCACCTGGTGATGTAGAGGACAATGTCAGCATGCTGGGGGTCAGAGTCGTTCTGGGGGTTCACCTTCTTGCTCCACTCACAGACACTGATGAGGGAGGAGGTGATGTTGGTGGTGATGTTCACCTCTGCCTGGAGGGAAGGCACAGGTTGGCACGTTCCAAACAGCTCTGAGCTTGGGCAAGCCTCAAACTCAGCCCTCCCCTTACCTCTGGCTCTCTCAAAACCAGCATTTGCATGAGGTGAACTCTGAAATGAGCCCCCAGTGAGGCATCTCTGAGCAGCTCTGCTCCCTGAGAAGAGACAGAAAGGACTCAATAAACAAGGGGCCTTGGGGGGCTCCCACTCCCTGTTCCCAAAAACTGGGCTGCACTCATTGCAAAGGTAACCACAACACTGTAACATATGCACTACAAATGTGAATAAATCTGTCAAGAGGTGAGAAGTGGTTGGATTTGTCAAATACTCTGAAGCAGAGAGAAGAATATGCATGAAAAGTTTCATAGGTTAGAGTGAATGCTAAAGATTTTTCTGCAGTACACACAGAGAAAAATTCTTAATAATAGCAAAAAAGAGACATGAAAATTCTGCAATAGAAGTAAAACAGTGAAATGTAAAATATAGGATTAAATCAGTGGATTTAGCTCAATCCCACTGAAAGCAACAGGGTGAGAAAACTCTTTACCTGAGTTGCAACATCAGTAATGAAATTAAGAGCTACATTTTCTATTTGGGTTTTAAATCCTTTAAGAGCTTCTTTTACTCCTTGTACAAGGGAATTTGGGGAATTTCATGCCCAGGGACAGGTGATCCCAACCACCCTGAGGTCCTGCCTGGGGCACAGGACCCCAAACACAGAGCCACTCACAATGTTGAGGTTGGCCAGGAGATAACGCTCCGTGTCCTCTTTGTGGTGCAAGTAAACATCTGGCCCTGCCACCACCATCAGCTCCAGATGTTTGACAGCTGTCTCAGCCCTCTTGTGCAGGCGAGGAGGAGCCCACCCTGCTGGACAGCACAGAGGGACACCAGGAGGTTCAAATGCACCATAAAAGGTCCTACAGACCCACTCCCTCTCCCCAAAGGCTGCAATAACTCAGCTGCAAGGCCACTTCTCCAGGGGCTTGCTCAGCTTTCCCACTTCTGGTGGTGTCTTTCACCTGCCAGCAGCTTTAGCAGCACATCTGTGCTATCAAAATAACAACCAGCCACATCAGACACACTGGGCACACCTCAGCCAGGTGAGGAACCTTTTCAAGTCTACTCGTGCATTTGTAAACACAAATTTTATCCTCTGAGCTCATGGAGGCAATGCCCCAGGATTCAGCTTTCCCAGCAGGGCTCCCTCTCCATGGCTGTTACCTCTGGCTGGCTTTGCCTCTCTTGCAGCACTTTTGAAGAGGATGTGGGGGCTGGAGAAGCCGAGGTCCTTCAGCAGAGCCACATCTTTGCTCCTGACTGGCCTGATGTGAATCTTCTCCTCACCCACGGTGACCACTCCTTGCTGAAGCAGATAAAATTCCACCTCTGAGTTATTCCTAAGATATTTGCTATCCATGGGGATGGCAAAGGTTTATTCAGTGCATGGTTCACACAGGTTTGGTGCACGAAGCTGCCAACCCCAGAGGCTGTTCCTGCTCATACTCACCAGCTGCCCATCACAGTAGGTGACTCTGCTCCTGGCCCCAGGAGGCTGCAGGGCTTTTCCACCTGCAAAGCAGCTCCCAGGGAATCTCTTCAGTAAAATAAAGGAAGAGTTCACCACCTGGCTGCTCACAAAGGAGGAGGAAAGGAGGGCGTGGTCCTCTAGGAATTCAAAGGCATAGAGCTGGCCCCAGGCCTGGATGGAGCAGTGCTGGACCCGACAGGGCCTCAGCCCAAAATGTTCTTCTTTGCAAGGGCAAGCTGGCTCAGCCACCACAAACTCAGGTACTGAAAGAGATGAAACAAGACCAGGACAAGGGGAGCAGTTATGAGAAAGGATGATACACAAAACCCCAATGCAAGGTCCATTTCCCCAGGAAAAATACCCTTAAAATGACAACTGTGGCCTCTTGGGCTCATGGTGGCAACAGCCAGAGAATTTCTGTGGTTCTGTGTATTCCAAAGTGAGGACAATCTGACTGGGAACACACAACAGAAACTGGCACTGGATTTATTGGAGCTTTTGCTCTCTCAGTAAGGAGAACAGTTTGTCTAAAAAAGGACAAGACAGTTTTGTTCATGCAGATTTTAACTGAGTAGGAATTATCACAATGCAGACAAAGACACTGAGATGAGCACTAGGTGAACTCACAAGGAGACAACACCCTTCCTTTAGGGATTTGAGACTTCAAAACATATCTTTATTCTGAACTATCATCAATCCAGACCCAGAATTCAAATCTTTGTGCATTTATTTCTGAAAAATAATTATAATTAGCAAGTATTTAAAGTTATCCTTAGTCTAAAACTTTTGTCAGAAGAAAAACACCAATACAGGGAATGGGGAGTGCAGCAGAAATGTGCAAAGAGGTTGAACACAACTCCTCGAGCAGATTTGAAACTGACACATCTCTCCATCCACTCTCTGAAACCCGGATTGTCTGGCTTGCACTGGGACTCAGAAACACCAAGTGCTGGTTGTTAATCAGTGTTCTCAGCACTGTCAGCCACGCAGGGTTAGAAATCAAGAGCCAGATGTGCCCTGAACCGAGGGAGGCTGAGCCCTGCATACCATCAGGCACTGAGCTGCTTCCAAAGTAAGACAAAACATCTTCTGCGTCCAGAGCGCCCAGGAATTTCTGCAAGAAGAAGAAGAGCTTTACGTTTTTTTCCACGAAAAACAAATGGACACAAGGCTGTCCCTTCGCTGGACCTAACCTGGGAGGAACCTGCCAGCGAACAGCTCAGCACCCCCGGGCCAAGCCCTCACGGCTGCACTCCGCGCTGAGCGCGGGCTGCACACGGAAACAGCTTTATCTTCGTGATTAGCGAGCTCGGACTGAGTTTGGCTTAGAACCGTGTCGTCTCCTCTTCTTTATTTTTAATTTTTTTAGCTTTTCTCAGAAGCACGGCCGCGTTCCTGGAAGGGCCGCTCCGAGGTCGGACTCACCTCAGGGAGCCAGCACAGCCCCAGCGGGAGCACGGCGAGCGCCCGCAGCGCCAAGCTCACGGTCATGCCGGACCAGCCGAGCTCTCCGAGCCGAGCACCGGGACTTTTCGGCCCCAGGCACCACGTGGGGCGGAAGGGGAGAGCAGAACCGGCCTTTGAGCAAACAGCCCCGGGGCAAACACGCTCCGAGCGGGCCCTCGGGGGCCGCGGCCGCGCCGGCAGCTGGAGCGCGGCCGCCCTTGCGCAATGCCCGCGGCTTCTC
>WBNO01019321.1:281698-298702 GCA_013400575.1 Peucedramus taeniatus
GCCCCGGAACCCAAGCGCGGGCCGGCGTTCCGCGCCGGGGCGGTGCGGCGCTGTGCCGGTCCCCCTGCGGTAGCGCCGGCCTGGTTGGGACTCGCTGCCCCGGTCCCGGTCCCGGTCCCGGTCCCGATCCCGATCCCGATCCCGATCCCGATCCTTATCCCGATCCCGGTCCCGGTCCCGGTCCCACCCCGCTGACCCCCCCATGGCCAAGCAGAGGGCGGCGGGGCCGAGCGGCGCGGCCGGCGGGAAGAGCAAGAAGAGGAGGAAGAAGAGGAAGGCCCTCGGGAAAGCGGCGGCCGCCTCGAAAGGCCCCGGCGTGGCGGCTGTGGGTCCCCCCCGCAACCCGCAGGAGTTCTCCTCCAACTGGAAGGCGCTGCAGGAGGTGAGGGGGAGCGGGGGGTGCGGTGGGAGCAGCCCCGGGGAGCCGGGACAGGGAAGCAGCGGGGCCGTGCTGGCAGTGCCCGAATGCAGCTCCACGGGCAGGGACACCTTCCACTGTCCCAGGTGCTCCAAGCCCCCTCCAGCCCGGCCTTGGGCACTGCCAGGGATCCAGGGGCACCCTGTGCCAGGGCCTCACCACCCTCACAGAGAAGAATTTATTTCCAGTATCCACCTAACGCTGCTTTTTGGCAGTTTGAAGTCATTCCCTTTGTCCTGCCACTCCAGTTTCTTGAAGGCTCCTTTTAGGTGCTGGAAGGACACAATTAGGTCACTCTAAGGCCTTCTCTTTTCCAGGCTCTTTTATCTTTTTTTTTTTTTATGTCATTTTAGCTGCTGAAACAAAAGGCAAATAACTCCAGCAAGCCCATCTCCACAGGTCAAACAGACACCAAAAAGAAGCAGCCACTCAAAGCAGCCAAAAGCCCAGAAGTCCCAGCAGTCAATGGGAGTGGGAATGTGGTAAAGGACAAATGCACAAATAAAATGGACAGTGGTGCTGCTAAAGCCAGTCCTCTGGCCAAGCCAGAACCCAAGGGGGTTACAGCAAAGAAGAACTTAAATGGCACCAAAAGCAATGGGAAAGGCTGCAAAGAAAAACAGAAAAATGGCATTGTTGTGAAGCAGAAGGATGAGCTGAAACATAAGAGGAGGAAAGCTGAGGAACACGTGGAGCAGCAGCCCAAGGAGTGAGTATTTCAGGCAGCAGCCCTGGATGTGAATATTTATTCTGGGAGGAGCACAGAGAGGTACATTCCAAACAGCTGCACTTTTCCTGACCAAATTCTGAAAGAAATAAGGAACATTTTGCCCCTACTCCTCAGACACAGCAAGAAACCTGTAGAGGTGCCAGTCATAGACTTAATTTTCACAGGGTTTGTCTCTTGGTTTAAAAAGTAAACATACTTTTTGTACAGCAGACACCAGATTGCTTTGAGGCTGTTAAATGTAATTAAATCTGTTCTTCCCAGGGCTGACATCTGGTTTGATGATGTTGATCCCAAAGATATTGAAGCAGCATTGGGACCTGAAGCAGCAAAAATTGCCAGAAGGAACCTGGGGCTTGAAACAGAGCAATGCCAGTCTGTGGAGCAGGTGCTGGTTAAGGAAAAGGCTTTTGAGGGGTGAGTGACATTGCAGGGGAAGGATGGCATCAGAGTGTGAGAAATGGAAAGATGGAAACTTCCACAGACACTGAAAGGCTTGATCTGCAGCCTTAGGAGAAGCTTAGATTGATGTAAAAATAAAGTGCACAGACATTAAGCAGAAAAATCATAAACTCATGTTTCTATAGTTGTAAGAGTATACCTTAAGTAAGTAAAAAATTGTATTGATAAGGTAGTGAAGGGTTTATAATTGTATATAGTAAGCACAGAGTTTAGAGGTTATAATAGAAACATGTGTGTGTACATGTGATAGTAGCCCATTAGATAAAAGTACACACATTGCAGTAGAAATAAGTAAAAGTTATAGGTTAGAAAAGCAAAATAAACTTGCAGCAACTGTCCATTAGACTAGAAAGTTATGTATAGTCTTGTAATGAAGAACTTAGCACTACTCTTGAGCTATTACTACTAAGTATCCAACTACTTACTCTCATAAATCTCACAGCCTCTGAGACTAAGGTTTATCTCAACAATAAATTGTTTTTATTGACTGTAGTCCCATCCCTCCAATCAAACAACAACAATAATAATATCAGAGCTACCAGACTGGCTTCTGATAACTGATCTGCAGTGAGCTGACAGCTCCCTGCCTCTGCTGCCAGGCTTTGCCCTGCTCACATCAAGGTGTGAACCTTGCCAGCTGCAGCTGTGCCCTGCAGAGGTGTCCCCAAGCTGTCCCTTTGCCTTTCAGGCTGACCAGGGCCGTGGCCATGGACTGTGAGATGGTGGGGGTGGGCCCCAAGGGCGAGGACAGCATCTTGGCTCGGGTGTCCATCGTCAACCAGTTTGGGAAGTGTGTTTATGACAAGTATGTCAAGCCCACAGAGAAGGTGACAGACTACAGGACAGCTGTCAGTGGCATCCGGCCTCAGAATATAAACTCAGGTACCAGGGGTTTCCCCCAAAGAGGGAGAATTCATTGGGTTATCACAGAAGCCTCATTGGCTGAGCTTGGAACAGTTTAAGACCTGATTTGGAAAAACAAAATGCTGAGATTTGTGTTAAACTTAATGCTAAGAAAAATTGTGGGAAGATGTGCTTTTGTACAGTGATCACTAACACCCTTGAAGGAATTAACTGGTGGAACATGGTGTAAAAAATATTATTTATTTTTCATGTTGTGCTCTTTATAGAATTCTCTACACCCTTGAAGGAATTAACTGGTCAAATATAGTATAAAAAAATAATTTCCTTTTCGTGCTGTGCTCTTTATGGAATTCTCTATGTTCTAGCAAGCAGAGATTCAGTGTACTGTACAATAACTACAGTCCTAAGGATACAGTTGCTTCCCAGAAAAGATAAAGTGTTTCCTTGTGTGGCATTTTTAGGTGAAGACTTTAAAACGGTTCAGAAGGAGGTGGCTGAGATCCTGCAGGGAAGGATTTTAGTTGGACACGCCTTACGGAATGACCTAAAGGTACATTGAAAAGGAAGTTTCTGATGCATCATTGTGGATCAAGGGAACACACCTGAGCTCCTGGAAACCTCCTGAATCCAGCCCTGTCTGAATGAGCTGGGTCTTGTCCTTTCATGGCTTTAAAGTGCCTCTGACAGTAGGTGGGAGGAAACAATAGGCAGCTGCACATTCAGCTCTGTAAAGTTTCATGCAATAGCACATTTTAGACTGATAATGGGATTTCTTCTAGGTCCTACTTCTTGATCATCCTCACAAGAAGATCAGGGACACACAGAGATACAAACTTTTCAAACAGAGAGTCAAGGTAAGAGACTGCTGGGAAGGTGCTCAATTAAGAGACTCCAGAGCTGCTGACTCACTCCTGTGCTTGCTTTTACCTGACTCTGTTCCTTCTTTCCTACCTATGCACACACAAATCTCCTAATTCATTAATTACTCCTGATGTTTCACCAGCAGGGACTAAGATGTGCTATGAGGAACATAATATTTGTATAAAACACCCATCTCTGTTACTTCAAGTGCTGTGAGACAGCATGGTTTATGATCTGTTCTATCTCTAGAGTTCCAGGCCATCCCTGAAGCTGCTCTGTGAGAAGCTGCTCAATGTTCAGGTGCAGACAGCAGAGCACAGCTCGGTAGGTACCACTCACAACATCCAGCCCTGGGTTCTGTCCACAGTGCTGTGCCCTCATCCCACTGAAACTCAGCAAGCTCTGCTTGGACAGCAGCAGCAGTGAGATTGTCATCTAAGCTTGCTCACTGTTCACTCATTTCATAAACAACTTCTGCACAAGTCAACTCTTAACTCTAAATTCTTGTTATTTTAAAACTCCCAGGGAGAAAGGTAATGATCAAGATCTGTTTACCCTAAAAGCAGCATTCTGCAATGCTGCACTGTGGCAGGATGGATAAACAGTGGGAGAAGCTACACCTGAACCTCAGCAGATCCTTTATTGCAGTGGGCAGGAGGATGGAAAAGAGGGGAAGCAAAACTGGGAGGGGAGCTCACAGAGCTCTGTATCTGTATACTGTATCAATGACAAAATTCTCTTATGACTTTCCAAGTAACAATCAGAAATGCAGAGCCTTGAGGTGGAACCTGGAGTCTAAATACACCATTTATCCTTCACTAGGCACAGAGCCTAAATGTAAAAAGAGATCATGAAATGTTAATTAGAAGGATGTATTAAAATTATGGAAGATTTAGCTGCTTATTATCTCACATCCTTGTCTGGTCTGTTCTCTTTCAGATCCAGGATGCACAAGCAGCTATGAGACTTTACACCCTGGAAAAAAAGAAATGGGAAGCTGCTGTTAAGAACAAAGCTAACAACAAAAATCATAAAACTTAAAAACACAGGGTAGAATCTTTCATCTGCAGCATTTGCTGGTTTGATGTCACATTCCAAATTTAGAGATAAGTCAGAACTGACAGCAGCAATTTCATAAAATCAGTCCAAAGACAATGCCACAATAACCTGGAAGTACAGGAATGCTGCTGGTATCCCTGTGGATGGGCCCTGTGCCTGATGCCTGCTACTGTGTTCAAACAACCTTTGTAACAAATGTCTGCAGTTGGGAAGAACATCATCAGTTAAATTTCTTCGACAGAAATAGATACTGAATAAGTTAAAAAAATTAAATTATGATAGATGGAGGAAGAAACTGTCATTGCTTTGTCATAACTCCGAGGATTAAAATCTTTATTTCAAGTATGTTGAAGTCCACAAAGTGATGTCTACTCCAAGGTGAATTCTTAATTATTGCTGTTAGTTACACACTTGTGGTACCTAAACCAGCAGTAAATACCTGTTTATATATTATTAATAGCCCAATATTCTTTTTTCTGGTGAGAAGAATCCTCTACCGAAGGATCCAGGCTTTTGTATCCAGCAGTGGCCAAGTCTTGTTCTCAGACAAAGCGTTTTTCCTTCCTCAGTTTCAAAAGTGTTGCATTCACCAGGGTCTGAATCTCCTGGAGGGAAATGTGAGAATTGGCAAACAGAAGATTACCTTGTTGCTCCTCTTATTTTTGTATTCTTTCATTAATAAAAACAATGTGTCCAACATAGGTCTTTGAAGTGGCTGCTGTTGTTACAACAGGAGAGGGAGCTTTCTCCCTTCTGTGATTATATTGTTCTGTGCTACCTTGTGGCTGCAGTGTTCATTGAGGGGTTCAGGCAATGCCTGCAGGAGAACAGTTTGTAACTGTCTTTGAAAACAATTCTGTAAATATGTAACTAAAATAAAAAATAAGACTAACCATTTCTATTGGCTTGATGAACAAAATTACTGGTTTCTTGCCAGCAAGCCATTGCGAAAGAATTATTATAAACTTTGCTGTTTTTTCCTTTTTTTCAGTGTGACTACTTGGTGAAATTTAATGTAAGTTAAATCTTCCTACAGACTGTCAGAAAGTTTTTGTTAGTGTTTTTTTTATATTTGTTAATGATGCCACTTCCAAACCAAAAATAAATTGGATGTAATGTACTTATGGCTTTATTCCTGTAAACTTTAGCCTGGTTTAGCATGAGCACTGTAGTAAATTATTGTAATGATGCAAGAGACCAGAACATTTTTTTAAATTTCAGCATTAACAACATCAACAAGAAAAACAACTTTCAGCCACTTGTTCTCAGTAATTAGAATGATCCTTACAAACTCACTCTTCACTCCACGTGCTGCTAATTCTCTAAATTTCTGCACTGTGATCAAATCCCTCACAAGAAATAACAGACTAATATACTTTATTATCACAGAGACTTCTCCATACCGTGCTAAATGGAAACTGGAGTTTTATTTCAGACAGCAGCTTTTCCATTTTCTGGGATCTCATATCCAGCATAACCTCATCTGCAGTGCCAGTGATCAAGAAAATTTATGGTTATAGCACAACTGCCAGTGGAGCAGGAGCTAAAGGAGCACAGGGAGAGGACAGAGCTACACAAGGAGGAGGCAAGATGAGATGAAGTTAAAATGATTTAGCATCAGCGTGGTATTTGTTTGGAACAAGTGGAGTGAATTGTCAGGAGCATGAACTGGAACTTTCTCAGACACAAAGTCTTTCCTGAGAGCAGCTAACTTGTCCCTGAGAGCTTCTGTTGTGGTTTTACTGATTATGGGGCTGGGAGAGAGAAGGAGACTCAAGTGACAGCAGCAGCCATCTCACCATACTGAACCATCTCGTTCATCAGCAGGCACAGAGCTTCTGCCACCCCTGGCTCATCGGAATGAAGGTGAAATTCATCTTTGATCAGCTCTAGTCCACTGCCCTTTGAGTCCAGCAGAATTGCCAAAGCTGCAGTTTCTGCAAGGAAGACAAACACTGCTGGGCTCAGACTGCAGGATCTGCTTCCCATCCCCTCACCAGCTGGCACATGTCACGTTTTCAGGAAGTTGTGCCCATTATTTTCAGTCTTCCTGACAACTATTCTGAAGCATATTTGGGAACAAGTAGAAGACCAGATATGCAGCTGACACTGGCCTGCAGGGCAGAATTGATTTTAATGATTGTTTTCATGTTGATGGAGCTGATTGGTAATTAATAAAAGCAGAACTGCTGAATGTTACCTGAGAGCCTCACAAGGCTGGCTAATGCCAGGCAGCCATTCTTCACCAGCACTGCTCTTTCTGGGTTCATCCTGAGTGCATCCAGCAAAAGTGCTGCTGTGGGCTCATAGTCACTGTCAGTTAAGCAGCCTTTAAAGAAAATAAAACACACAGAAAAGCCCAAAATTTCAATATCCTCCAGGCTAAAAGAATAAAGAGTCCTAATAATCAACTTATTCTACTGATGGGGAATAGAAATGAGATTGCTGAGGGTGTTTTGCTCAGCTTTTCCCAGTAGAATGATGGCACAAGGGCAGGCAGGAGGTAGATGTGACAACATTCTTGCATGAGGAAGAAATAAGACAGTAGTACTGCAAGGATGGGTTCCTTAGTGCAAATGATAATGAAGGAGATTATTTCTTTTTTAACATGAAATACTGCTCCAAATCAACCAAGCAAATTAGCTGCCCACCAGTGGAGTCCCTATTAGCAGCATCTGGTGATTTAATTGCTACAGCTCATCAAAAATGGCTTCATTAGGGAGCCCCAGAGCAAGTGCAGGGAAGAGCAACCAAGAGGATGCAAGTTCCTGACTCTGCTGCCATCTGCAGAGCCTCCTCCAGCCCAGCAGCCTGGGTTGCAGGATCACCACTGACACACAGACATCCCAGCCTTTTCCATGCCCAAGGAACAACAGGGAGACTGGGATCACCCACCTTGGAGTGCCAGTGCCCACAGTGCCGAGCAGGCAGACTCTGCAACAACTCCATTCTGGAGGTGTTTCTGAAGCACTGCAGAGGTGACAGGGAGAGCACTTGCCAGCACTGCTTGGTCTGCATTATTCTCTGAATTACCTTAACAGAAAGGAAATGCACCAGGCAGAGTTATTTAATGAAGTAAAGATATCATTTTATGTCAAATTATATCAGTAAAACCTTCATGGGTGTTGGCATTGGAATAATGCAACATTGTTTTAGTCTGGAGGGCAGCAGAGGGAAGGAATCAAAAATGTACAGAACCAAAGCAAGTGCTACAGGACTAATAAATAATTCTGTTTATTGGAGAAAGCTGAACTTCTGCAGGAACTAGTGTTCTTTGTCATTTAAATTATGCATAGGGATCACAGCAAGAAGCCTCCAGAAATAACCACAGTTTTGACAGAATCCAGGCTGCAGGATGGAGATTCAGCTGTCCCATAAATCCAATGGGTAATTTGCTGCACAGAGGGAATAAAACACACCAGGTGAAACTGTGCACAATCTGTGCTTCCAGCCTTGCATGATGATCAGAACACCACACACCTCTACAAGAAGACATCACAGAAACAAATCAGTAAATATAAAATCAGGTCATATCTTGGCCTGAACAGCTCAAATTTGACACCTTATCACATAAAGGGTTGCTAAAAAACTCTGCATTAATTTTTATTTTTATCTAATTTCACTCTAGATCACAAAGTGATGGTAGCAGTGCTGTGGAAACAACTCTCCAGAATCACAAAATCAGATTGCTTTGGGTTGGAAGGAATCTTAAAGATCATCTCATTCCATCTCCCTGGAGCAAGAATGGGAGAAAATCCAATCCCAGCGACAGGAATGTCTGAACTCAATTAGGCTCAATACCTGCTGCCCTTCAGTCACATGAGTGCAGGCACAATACTCACTGTGTTCTACTCACCACTCACAGCCAAGCTCCAGAGAACAGCACAGCAAGAGAAGCAGATCTTGTCATTATGAAGGAAACGTCTTAAAATTGACAGAAGGTCTGGAATGATTCCAACTTTCCTTAGGTTCTCCGCAGCTGCTTCTGAAAACCACAGAAATTCTATAGAATCTGGTATTTTTGTCCCACTCAGTGGTCTCGAAACAGGCAGCACTAACCGTGTTTAAACTGAGATAACAGACCGGTAACATGAGCCCATCAGCTGGACAAAAGGAAGCAAGAGAACAGACCGAGTTCTTTAACAAGATGCACTTAACACATCTGATCCTTTCAAATGCCTGCCTCGCCATCCTTTTTCCTCACAGACTGGGAATTCACAGAGCAGGAAAGGAACCGAGAGGGTGTAAATTACAGTTTTTCACCTGTTTCCATTTTAACGATTCAAGCTAAGATTCAGAATTAGGAAATGCTGGATAAAAATAGTTTGGTCTTAGACATGACTCTTTGTAACAATTTTTTTGAAGATTTCCCCCTTGCTGCTAAATCCTACTGTAAGCATTTCTAAATACAATCTTTGATGGCTGTTGAACTGACATTGAAAACAACTAAAAATATTATAAATATTTAGCAATTACAAGTTCAGAAGAAAAGAAAACAAAGTAGAGAAGTTAGGGAGAATGTTTTCGATTTATCATGGCAGAGTCCAAAATAGAACACAGGTTCTATGCCCTTATTATCTCAAGCACTACTATTTGCAGAGTTTGTACTTGTTTCCAAACCAAGAGGAAATACAGAATTGTATCTATTAGAGTTGTCCTGTAAATCCCTGAAGCCTCAGCATTGTATCTTAAACTTTCAGGGGTGTTATCAATATCTGGTCAATCTTACCAATATTACCACTATTAAATTAATAATTACCCACAAACATCCACACCCTTCAGTGAAATGACAAGTTCTGCATTGTATCTTGGATTTGTTTCAAAAATAAATTAATATTCCCCAAAGAATGAGCAAGGTGACCCACCACTGGCTGAAACCATCATCAATATTGTGCAGAGCATTGAAAGGATCTCTTCATTTTCAGAATGTTTTCTCACTGTGTGTAACAGGCAGCTGGCCACCCTCTCATCCAGGGCCATCATCACCCCCTGTTCCAGAGCTGTCACCACAAACATGGAAATAGAATAAAGATTTCAGTGGTTTTGAATGAAATCTGAACCCCCTGCCCTGCAATCAATAGCAAAACATTCAATTAGCAGCATTTCTTCACATAAAATAAGCAAAAGTTACTTTAAACTTTCATTTGCTGAAACTCAATTCTTAGTATTTTTAGGCTCATATCATCAGGTGGTTTGGGGGTAAATTGCCATGAAAGTCCCAGCAGGGACCACACAAGAGACTCAAAAGCACTTTTATGGTTTAAAATTTAAACATCAAAACAATAGGAGTCTTATTTATGCCCTCTATTAACACTCTACATAACATGGAAACAAACTTGGTTGGACAAGATCAGCACCTATATTTAAAATTAACTCTTAATACAGAATTGCTGTATGCCAGTCCTGAAGGAAGGCCATGAGAGTTCAGAAAGCTGCTAAACTTCCTTTAATTCTTTAAATTCATCCCCTAAAATTGTTAATTGAGCAGGTAATGGGTTCAGAAATCTTTACAAGACCCAGCAGAAGGAGGAAGTCTTCAAATTGTACCTTGACTAAGAATTTCAAGCAATAAAGTGCAGCCTTCTACTTGTAAATCCAGAGAATCTGTGTGAATCTTCATGGCAAGAGTGATCACTTCTGTGCAGGTTAGCAGATAGGGGAATGCTGTGGGGGGAAAGAAATTCTTTGAGAAAAGGTTCTTGAATCAAAGAGAACAAAACAGAGTGAATTATTTTAATCTGTGTGGGAAATGTCTCCTATCAATTAAAGCTAAGAATAACCCTGAGTTTTAACATCATAAGCCAATGCTAGTATTAAAATGCTGTCAAAGGACAGAGCATTTTATAACTGATTTAACACAGCTTTGAATTGTGAACCTTGATCTGAAAGCTTCTTTTGAAAAATGTGCAGCTTCTGGGAGAAAATACACAGTTTTCACCCTCACAGCTTTACAGACACACAGGAAATAGCCATGTGTAGCTTCCTTTTGCTCTGCCAGCCTTACAGCCCCAGGAATTACCCCCAAGTCATCCCAGGACTTGTGGAAATTACCTTCCTCAAATGTCAGTTTGTTGCCAATTCAAATATCACAGGGTGTTTTTTTTTTCCCAGTGCCCATTTTGATGATCCAGTAAAACCCCTCTGCTGGTTAACAAAAGCATGTACAGAACAAGTACTAACACAGTCCCATCAGCTACTGGTCTGGAGAAAGAGGAGAGCAATTTCATCCTAATTTATGGGCATTAGAAATGTTTTCCTCTTCCTATTATCCCAAAATGTAACAGAGGAGCAGAATAAATAAATAGATAGATCAAATAGTGCCTTACCACTTTTATCCTTTACAAAGCTGGCAAGGTGCTGAATGCCTTTAGCCTGGACATCTTCAACATCCCAGGAAGCCTGCATGAATCCTGAGAAAGCGAGGAAATTCATCCAACCATTCCACATAAACACTTACACAAAGCACTCAGATCGTCTCTGTTTTGTACAAGATGTGAATTCATATGACTAAAAATAATGAAATTTGGGATTGTTGAAAAGAGAAAAACTTTTCCCCCCAATTCATTAAACATTTCAATATTACCAAGTGTTATAATTCACAATTTATTTGGCATTAAATATGCATATTTTGGGGTGACCTGTTGGAATATTAAACCAGAGCAGGGATAGGAGCTTTATATGCATTATTCCAATAGACTTTTCAGATTAAAATAACATCTTCCTTACTTAGAAGGAAAATAATGGAGCAGATCCTTTGTGGCATAAATCAGCAAATATGTTACAATGCAAACAAAATAAGTGGAGCTCCCAAATTTTCTGAGGAATGACCTCTGACCCTGTTTAACTTTTGCAGTAGGAATGGCTGAGAACCTTAGGACTTCAGAGAAAAAATTTGCACAGTGATCCTTGCTCCAAAGAGTATCCCATTTTATTTCAGGTACAATGAGTGGCCAAGAACTTATTTCCAAGTAGAATACATCCTGACTGGAAGGGTCTATTCCTGTGAAAATCACCTTTATATTAATCTTATTCTCATTACCTAGAACACTTTCAACTCCTCCCTGAAAGAGCACATCTGTTATTGTGAGAGGCTGAGACTTCTTCAGTTTTATTGAGGTGTCACCAGCAAAAGTCAGGCATTTCTCAACAAATGGAACAGTGACCAGATCCCTGGAATTTCAAGAGACAAAAGCAGCAGCAGTGAGTTAGAACTGCTAAGTCAAAACCAAAAAAATTCTACAGCATTGTTACATTTTGATATTAAAAAATCTAATATTACTTCTAGACTAGATTATTTTTGTCAGAAATAATAAATAATTTACTTCCAAACAGCTCAAGAAAGAGCTCACATTGCACAAGCCATGCTTAGGTGTGAAGTTCAGGCTCATAAAATTGTGAATAACATGAATTTATAATATAACTTTAGAAAGGGACACCTGTGCATCTCAGTGTCCACTCTGAATGAACATCATGTCTTTAATAACTCAGTTTGTTGAGGCAGGAGGATAAGCAATGTTAACCCTTTCCAACAGCAGTTAACACTCCCAATTTGTGGAGGTAGGAGAGGTTTAGGACAAAATTAATCAAGGGAAGGCAGCCAGAACTCACCTTGCTGTGGGTCTCATGCTGGGCTCAATCTGCAGCATCATCAATAAAAGTGGAAAGAAAGGCAAGTAGCTGCTTTCTGCATCTTTCATCAGGGTCAGGACTCTTTCAAGGCAGCTGCTGTCCCCTCTGATATTCTGGAGTAAGGAATTTATCTCTTCTGCCTGGGAAGAGCAGTGTCAGAGAGCTCTCACACACTCAGAGACACCCTGATGAGCCCAGGACCCTTAAATCCCTAATAAATCACTCTTACACACTTTCAGAACAAAGCAGCTCATCATATCAAGGAGGACACAGCCCAGGGACCAGATGTCAGATTTCTCAGTGAAAGAAAATCCAAATGTTTCTGGAGCCATCCAAGACTTGCTTTCTGTAGAAAGAGGAATCATATGGTGACATTGCTGACATGGTGCTTCCAAAAACTACAAAATACCCTGTAACTAATGAACATTTTTCTAAGATGTTCCTGAGGACAAAGCTAAAAAGGATTCCAACTGCATTGACTGCAGAAACTCACACACATACCTACATTTTTCACTTGTGAACACAATTAATGCTGCAGGCATCTGCCTATGAAAATCCTATTTAGAAGACAAACAGTGTAATACAGAGAAAGTAGAGGGAAGATAACTTTCTCCTCTTTTCTAATTTTTCTCTGAGGACTAAAAATATCCACCCCAACTGTGGTGGAACTACAGTAGGAAAGAAAAAATAGCAAAACAAATATCTACCTTCTTCCACTCTGATTTTCCATTTCAGCTCATCTTTCATAAGTGTTTCAGTGCTGAAGTCACTCAGCATGAAGGATGGTTCACCAGTCACAAGGATGTTTGATGGCTTAAGATTTCTGCAACACAAATATTTTCTGTCAGCCTATGAAATTAGAATCTAATGACATATAATTACATATTCCCTGTATCTTTAGCCCTCAGAAGGATTGGGTTGGTTTTTGTAGTGGGTATTTTTTGGGGGCAGGAATTGGTTTGGACATTTTTGTTTGTTTTGTTGTTTGGGGTTTTTTGTTTTATATAAAAAAAAAAAAAAATCAACCAGAATACAATTATTTTCCACTCTAAATGCTTTAAAATTTGTGTTTGGGACACAAATTGATCTGAGCATGGAATGTAAGGGTTGTCCCTCATTCAGATACACAAACTTTGTCCATCACAGCCACCAAAATGTGAGCATTTACAGAGATGGACAATTTTTTAAATATTAAAAAAAAAAAAAAGAATATAATCCCTCAATCAAATTCAATCAAATGAGTATTCCAGACAAAACTCAGGAAATAGGTAAATTTGGAAGTCAAAAAAAACTGACCTAAAGTCTGGAATTTCTATCCCCTACTTCTCCTTTTGGAAGAGTAAAATTCCCTGCCTCTGAGCACTGTGCTGAACCAAGTCTGCAGAGAACAAGGGCCTGTCAGACAAATAAGATTTCTGCTCACCTGTGCCAAATATTTTGTTTGTGTATGTAAAACAAAGCATCCACCATCTGTCCCAGGAACTTCTGAACCACCTGTGGAGGGAAATAGACATGAAAGTGTAACACAAACAGAGTAACTTTCAAATATCTTCCAGAAGTGAGTTTCCAAAACCACCCTCCTGTGCTCTGAAGGCTTTAGGGAGGATTCTCAGAAAGAAGGAATACCATAAAAGCAACAAGTCTCTCAGTTCAAACAGGTGCCTCTTCTGTATTTTTTACCATGTTTGTTATCTTTTCTGACTTTTGCCTCTTTTCCCTGATTAGAGCTGAAAGATCTCCTTGGCCTGAGTGCTGCATTACCAGGCAGAGGAACAGAGATGAGACCTGCAATAAAACATTGCACCAAAATTGCTGAATTGTTTGCAGGTAACAGAGACAAAAGCAAACTGGTGGGTATGATGTTCACAGCACAAAAGGGTTCTGAGATGATTATTCTCTCACAGAAGAGACAATGTTTAATTTCTTTCATTAAAAATACAGCATGCTCATTGTTTTAGCAAACAAAACAAACCACCACTATCAAGCATTTTATCTGAAGCTGTATAGGATGATTCAAATCAATTATACTTCCATGAAATCATCAAAGATTCTGTCCAAGCACTGAAGAAAATCTGCCAATAAGTAAGTCAGGGCTTTCAGCTTCTTAATGGTCCCCTATAGAGGAGTTTTCATGCAGGCATGAAAATCAGAATTGCACACTAATTCCCATCAGAATCTGGAGGCTGCCATGTGATGGACTCCAATCCATACATATTCACAGCTTTTTAGTGTGTGTATTCAGGCTTGTCTCAAATCAAAAAACCTTCATTTTTAGCATCTCAGCCCTATGACCCCAAATTTAAATCTGTGAATAGGCTCATGTGCCTAAAACATAAACCACACATTCCAGTTTAACCAATCCTGTTCCATTCTCACCTCATTACTCCAAGTCAGGAACAATTCCTTGTAAGTACAGATGTTAGAATGGCAGAGTTTTAGCAAATCCATTGCCTGCAGAGAAAAATATAAAAGAGAGACAGCTTTCTATAGCTACACAGTCCTTCCCTTTAACAGGACCTTAAATAACACCCAAAGCCAGTTCCTCACTTGTTCATGTCACATTTCTGATCCAACTCTTCCAAAGTGCCAGCTCTGTTAAATATTTGCATACACAAATGTGGAAAGAAGGAAAATATTTCACCCAGTGCTGCAACAGCCTTGTGAGATTCAAAGATATAAACTGATCCACAGGGAGATGATGTGTGAACCACCCCCTTCTTCAGTTCCTAACATCCAAACTTGAAAACATTTCTTAGAATATAAGTCAGGATGATTTTTCAAGTGCAGCCATTATTTCCTGTAACCTCCATGCAAGTTTGAACCTCAGCAAATAGAATGACACGAGAGATTTTTATCTCCTTGAAGGTGGTTTCTGTGCAGGGCTCTAACAAATCCTAACCACTTCAGCAAATTTGCTGATTATGTGGAAGATAAAAAGAATTCAGGTTACTCTCCTATAGTTGTGTTTGTGGCTGTGCAGGCAAAAAAGTAAAAGCTAAAAAGAGTCACGCTCCCAAATGGCACAACTGCATTTATTTTATTAGATGTAATTCAATACTTATTTCAACAGAAAAATTGGATCAAGGTTTACTGGTAATGCCATATTTGGTATAGAAAGAGGTCACCTCTCTGACCAGGATAAAATATCTGCACAGACATTTTTTCTCCTTTTCCAACTCCAGATGCTGTGCATACTGGGCACTGGGAGACTCATCCATCATGTGCTATTCCACTATTTTATTGAAACCATTTTTGGTCTTTTACGAGTATTTTGATGATACTTTCTCAAGGCATTGCAACAAAGCTTGCACCAAAAAAAAAAAAAAAAGTACAACAAAGGGAGAAGATCATTCACATTAAAAACATCCAACACTGAGAAATGAGCATATAATGAAATATGTTATCAAGACATCAAGTTACTAATAATAAACTACAAAAATACCAAGGTTCTCCTTCAGCTTAAAGGCCTAAAGGATGAGTTTTGTTCTTTAGCTTCACAAAACAAATAAAAATTCTGAGAAAGAACTATCCTATTCTGAGCAGAGCTGTCCATTTGAATTTACATATCCATAAATAACAACAATTAATACAAACCTTGGCCTGAGCCCAAGCAGAGGGCAGAGAGCACACCCCACAAATAGTCCTACCTGATTTACTTATTTACTCAGCTAATCCTTGCAGATAAAATACTTGGTTCTGTCAAGACTTTGGTCTTTGTAAGTGAAATAGTAAAGGAAAGACTACACCAATACCTCCTTCAAGGCCACATTTGCTTGGTGTTGATCAATGCATTCAACCTGCACCAAACAAAAGACAGGGCTGAGACCGTAACAGAAACATTGGAGAACTTCGAGCCAGAACACTCTTACCAAGCTGACTGGACTCCAAATAACATCAATTTTCAGTGATAGGGCAAATCTCCCATGTTTGGGGCAATTTTGGTGTCAGGAGATGGGTAAAACAGAGCTGAAAATATGTGTGTGACAGACAGTGCTTCAGCACTGTCAGCTCAGAGAACACTGAGGGGACCTCAGGCTGCTGTCCTTTCCCCACTTTGAGCCTCAACATCCCACTAAACTGATCTGAATCTCCCATTTTCCCAAAAAGCAGCACTATAACAAGTAAAACTCTTTCCCAGCAGCTGAGCTGCCCAGCATGGGTCTCTTGCTACTATCACAGTGCCCCTGGAGACAACAAACACACCACGCTCTTGTTTTCATAGCAACCACCTGCTCACCTGCTTTATTGCATATTTCTTCTGGGCACCCTGGTGTGTTTTCAGCTGAGCCACCAGCACCGTGCCCAGCGCCCCGGGCTGGAGCTGCTCCAGCACCTGCCGGGCACAGGACACACCCAGAGCACCGGCTCAGCTAGGGCAGAACAACCGAGGCAAAAAACCCTTCCAGAGAAACCTTCCACACAGAAAACACCTCCAGCTCCCCATGGCCAGGCTAGAGACACCCCCACCTTCAACAGCTGGGAGGAACAGAGGCCTCCCCTTCCCTTCCCTTCCCTTCAGCTAATTCCCCTGCTGAAAGCACCCCCAGACCACCCACACCCCTCCAGGACCACATAACCCCCCCAGGGCCACTCAAAACCCACCTCCACGGTTGTGTGCTGCTCCCAGGGGTACCCACACCATCCCCAGGGCTATGCACCCCTCATAAACCCCTCCAGCATCGCTTGACCCACTCAGAGCCACTCACACCATGTTCCCAAGGGCACCCACAGCCCCTGCCCCGGTCACAGCCCCCTCCTCAGGGGAGAACCCTACACAGACACCCCCACAACGCTGCAGCCGCCCGCTTATTGCCAGGTAGATTGAGCCTGGGGGCAGCACCTCATATTTTTCCATGGCGGGGACACAGCCCGGCCTCCCGCCCGGGACCGCGGCCCTGAGGGCGTGAGACCCCCCCCTCCCCCCTCCCCGCCTCACACAGGAGTGCGGCGGAGGGGGTGCGGCCCCTTTAAGAACGCTGAGGGG
>WBNO01019321.1:298921-315003 GCA_013400575.1 Peucedramus taeniatus
CGGGGCGGGGGGTTTGTGGAATGATGGAGCCGCGGAGTGGTTTGAGCTGGAAGGGATCCTAAAGATCGTCTCGTTCAGCCGCTGCCGTGGGCAGGGACACCTTCCACTAGCCCAGGCTGCTCCAAGCCCTGTCCAGCCTGGCCTTGGGCACTGCCAGGGATCCAGGGGCAGCCACAGCTTCTCTGGGTACCCTGGGCAGGGCCTCATAGAGAAGAATTCCTTCCCAGTACACAACCTAAGTTTCTTTCAGTGTGTAGCCATTCTACTTTGCCTTCTCACTAGCTGCTTATGTTTCTGTCTTTCCTGTAAGTTTCCTGTGAGTTGTCTCCGAGGGCACCCCTGGCCCGGCTCCCACCGCCCAGGCCCAGCGGCCGCCCCTGCCCTCGGGTGAGCGCCCGAGCCTCTCGTACAGCGAGTTCCCCTTGGGGACAGCGCTTCTCTCGGGAGATATTAACTGGAAGGAGAGCAGGAGCCGTCCCGGCTGGTGGAGAGGGCACTCAGGGGTGTGGGGTGTGAGCTGGCAGGGATGGGAGAGTGCTCGGGATATCCAACCTGACAGGGTTAGATGGGGTGTTAGGGAGAAATTCCTCCCTGTGAGGGAGGAGAGGTTTTTGTATAGGCTGCCCAGAGAAGCTGTGGCTGCCTCTGCATCCCTGGAAGAGTTCAAGGCCAGGTTGGACAGGGCTTGGAGCAACCTGGGCTGGTGGAAGGTGTCCCTGCCCATGGGCAGGGGTTTGGAACAGGATGAGCTTTAAGGTCCTTTCCAACCCAAACCATTCTGTGATTTCATGAAACCCTGATCCATGTCTGGAAGCCCAAACTGGAAAAGGTTGGTCAGCACCGTGGTGCTGTGTTCAGGATTGGGGCAAAAGGAAAGCAAACAAGCTGATGTTGTCTTGTAAACCTTCTTACGTTTATTTCAGTGGAGGCCCGAGTGATTTCTCTGTTAAATAGAAGTTTGTGATCTCTTACAATGTCTGACAACAGGAATATTTTGAGTGTAAGTAGTTGCTCTGCTGGGGATGGTGTTGCAAAGATCTTCACAGTCATGGTGATTCATCTAATCGACAATGAGAGGCAGCAAGTAATCATATTCAGCAAATTGGCTGGAAAATCTGATTCTGCCTGGTTCTACAACCACTGTGATTTAGTGTGAGTCGTGTGGTGCACAATAACACGTCACAGCTCTGAGGGGGCTGTGCTGCCTCTATGTCTTTCACTGATTTCACTGGGAAAACCTGTTCTGCACTTCCTCCCCACCCCCAGATGGAAGAAGGAAAACTTGATTTAGAGACAGAGCTTCTTGTAGTGTGTGGAATATTCAATTTAAGGGATATCTGGATTATCTTGGTCATTCTCTGTTTACCTTGTCCTCTTGCTCCTTTTAGAGGAGAAGGTAAACTATCACTGCAGTGTTCACATTACTTGCCAAAATTTGCAATGCTTGTCCTGACCTTTTTATAACACCTCTCTATTTATTCCTCTGGGGTTATTTCTAGATGTCCTTAACACCCCTTTTTTCACTCTGCTGAAAGCTCTTTTGTCCAGCTTAAATGTAGTTTGCCTCCTCTTGAAGTGAATTTTAAATGGCACAAATTTACTTGTGCTTGGCCACATCCTGTTTAAAGATGAGTCTTGCCTTAAGCTGCAGAATTAGAGTTTTGCTCCTCTTACCATTAGATTGCAAAATATTTTTATGGTGTTCTGAGTAATGACTCCTGTGATAATTCTGCCTGGTTCAATCAGAACCTTTCAGTGCTGCTAAAGCTCAGTGTCACACCAGTGTAGGAGTGACTTGCTAAACACTAACCTTTGGTATATATTGTGAAGTTAACACTTGGCATTACAGGAGCTGTTAGTTCATCTTGGTTTAAAAAAAGTACTTGGAATGTTTGGACTGAAATTGTGTTGAAACTCCCCTGGTGGAGGCTGGACAATGGCTGTTCTGGGAGCTGAATGCACTCTCAGTGATGTTCTTGCTTTTTCCATTCTCTGTACTAGTGCTCAACACATAATGAGTCTTAATTTCTGTAGCATAAAACCCCTGTGGGAGAATGTTAGAGCTAATTCCATGGCTTATCAGGAAATCCTGAATGTCTCTTACAAAAGCAAGAATAATCTGTTCCTTAAATTCAAACAGTAAAGCTTAGCTTTTCTCAGATACTGTAATTTCCCTTAGAATTAACAAATTATGCCCTAGATGCCAAGATACTCAGCAGTAGTAAGTGGCTCTTAATCCAGAGGTGAACTAGTGCACTGTCTTACAGGCAGCTAAGCTTGCCAGACAGCCAGTTGTCAGTGAAAGGGCTTGTCCTACTTCTCCCAAGGCTGCATTCCCCTTTTCTCTCTCACCAGCACTTTTGTCATTGAACTGGGGAGCTGAACTGGCAGGAGAAAAAATTGAGGATTTTTTTTTTTTCACTTGGTTATCTCTGTGTTTAGGTCGAGTGAGGAGCAGTGCTGGGGGTGAGATTGCTGGTAATAGGCTGCTCTGAGCTGTAAGGAATTGCAGTGAGGGGACACTAACACCAGCCCAGTGTTACTAACTCAATAATTCACATACTCAGAAATTAAGCCCATTTTTATTGATTTTTGTCAAAATATTACCTGGCAACCCCTTCAGTACAGCCACTAAGTATGAAAATAGCTGTATCTGGGGCCTGCACAGAGTGTTTAGGATTGTGTCTCCTTTGTAATCCCTTCCTAAGAGGGAGCAGATCTCAGGCAACTTTCCTAGTGTCTGTATTAATCTTTAGGAATAAATCCTTAGGAATGTTGGTGCTTGGTATTTCTGCTGTTCAAAAAAAAGGATTCATGAACAAAAATGCAAGGAGACTATTGAGTCATTGCACAGCAGTGAGAGAGCCAGACTGGGGGAGTTTATTTAATTTTCTAAGATAAATGCTGGTCTGTCTTGTCCAGATAATTCTGATAGAGAATCACAGAACCATTTGGGTTGGAAGGGACCTTAAAGTCCATCTTGTTCTGCCCCTTGCCATGGACCATCCATTATCCCAGGCTGCTCCAAGCCCTGTCCAACCTGGCCTTGGACACTTCCAGGGATGGGGTTGCCACAGATTGTCTGGGTAATCTGTGCCAGGGCTTCCTCACCCTCACAGGGAGGAATTTCTATCTAATTTCTAGCTTACATTTCTTTGCAAGCCCATTATTTCTTGTCCTCAATATCCTATTTTGCAGAAAATGGAAGGGAGAAGAAAACATTTCATTGTTAGTCTGAACTTTGTCAGTTAGATTAAAAAAAACTGAACTTGGAAATATTCTCTAGAACTTTGTCATGGCAGTGCACTGATTGTTTATCATTATAAGCCAAGTAGCCTGTTCTGGTTAGGCTGGGGAAAATTTTTCCCATGGAGAATGATAGTAAAATGCAATAAATTACTAAAAGTACCATTTTAAAGGTTTCATTAATAAATAGCCTTTTGGAAAAGGGAATTGGTATGAAGCACATTTCGGTAGGGAAAAGCATTGAGAAATCTTCCTGCAATTAAAAACCTAATTAATATTGCTGGCAATGCTCTAGTGGGTCAGAGCCCTCTTCCTGCCTTTGGAAATAAATGGAAATGGCTGTTCCCAGTTCTTACAGTACTTTGTAGGCACTGGGCTAATGAATGTGATGGGTTTTGCTGTCCCTATGATTTTGGGGTGGAGCTCTTTGAGTGAATGTATCCAAGCTGATGAAAGGAAGTGATTTTTCTCTGTGCCATTGGATTAAGCATCCTCTTCCAGGAATGATCAGTGGTGTCCCAGGCTGCTGGAGGAATTTGTTCTCCCAGAACAAAGCAATCCCTTAGAAGTGTTCAAGATATTTGGGATATGCCTTATCAGAAGCTTCAGACTAATAATGCTGTGCAGCTCAGGAGGGTTTCTGTGTAGATGAGCAGTGTGCTGTTCCTCACCATAATCAGAACTTCCCTGGTGCAAGAATACTCAGGAAAAGGCCTTGAGCCTGGACAGAACATACCTGCAAAAATTCCCAACTCATGCCCATTTATTTGACTTAAAATACCTGTAGTTGTACCATGGTATATGTACTTTTATCAAAATACAGTGGGCTTTCAGCAAATTTGAAACTGGTGGAGGTGGGGTCCAAATGAATCACTTTATTGCCTCTCTTTTGGTCAGGACTTTATTGGTTTGAAAATTTCAGTCCTCCTTTAGAAAAATGGGGGGTTGAGCAGAGCTTTGATTAAGGATCTCTGGATCTTCTTGTACATCTTTGCTTGTTAAACTTAAAGGAGCATTTAAATCTATCTTTGCCTTTCTAATCCCATTAGAGGGGTAAGTGGCAACACAAAGCCCCTCTGGCATATGTCAGTGACTTGGCTGCCAACACAGAACCAGCTGTTCTTCTTTAAAATAGTTTTATTTAGCATTTTCTTGTCTTTTCTCATGATGTTTCACCTCTTCCAAGGAGACAGGACATGTGGAGAGCAGTTGATGCAAAGCCCAGAGCAGAACAAGCCCTGCAGTTATTTGATGTTGTGAGTTCAATGCTGCCACCTCCATCAGTGGATTTGGATGTGTTGTGCTCAGTGCAGGGTGTGTTTCAGGTCCCATTTCTGAGCTGCAGATAGCAAACTGCAATTTTCCCATTTGTGCCACTTTATCTGTGTGAATCTTAAAGGAAGTGGGCTCAGGGTGCAGCTTTTGAGCCACACAGTGCAGGGCCAAAACCAGGGTGACTGGTGCTATTCATTGAGTCCCACTGCTGGAACTCTCATGTTTCTTGTCATTTATTCTATCTTTAGTTAAATTACTTGAGTGATTTACACCCAAATCGTTTAATTGTGAGATCACTTGATGCCTGTTACATTCCCTTCCTGTAGTCGTGGTGTAGTTGTTCTCTTCCTTTCTCTCTGGATCTCCTGGTTCCTTTGGCTTGGCTTTTTGTTCCCACAGGCTGTTTCTGAAGCTTATTTGAGCTTGCTGTGCACAGGGGGTTCAATTGGAGTGCAGCTCCAGGAGCTGTGGGTGCCCAGGGGTGATGTGTGAGCAGTGAGGTTCCTTAGCACTGGAGCTGCCATGGGCTGCAGCCTCTGTGACTTGTCTGGAGCCCATTGGATGTGTGCACTCGTGTTTAATGGCCAGTGTTAAATTCCCTCTGTGTGCCAAGAGAACAGGTAAATGTTAAATGTCTTCTTGGATCCTTCATCTGTGCTGTTCGTGGTTCCAGGGAGGGGGAGAATGAGGTCAACTCCCACTTCAAAACAGCAAAGATGAGGCCTGGAGGAAGATGTTCTCTACTATTTGCTGCTTTTTTCAGCCTTTCCACAGCACTGTTTTTTATCCTTTCTCTGCAGATTCCCAGCACTTGTCTTCTTTCATTTCTTTCTAGACCAAAGTGTCTTGTTCTGTGTCTTACAAACGACTTCTGGTTTGTAAGAACTTTATTCTTAGTATTCCTCAACAAGTTTCCTCAACCTCACAGTGAAACCCAGGAGGGAGGAAAGCTGTAAACCAAGATGTGTGTCTCATTCAGTGAGTGACAAAGATCAGAAATTCTCTTCTGACTCATTCATCCAACTGTTGACATGGCTTAAAAAAGCCTGAAGTGGCAGCCTTCAGGAGGCAGAGTACAGCTGCACTTAAAATGCACTTGATTAAGGTGAATTTTGACCCTTAGACTCTGGATACAGGCAGTACAACAGTGCAGTTTGTTCCATTATTAACTATTTAATTGACCATTAAGGATGTTTGCTGATTTTTTTCTTGTGATAATTTGTAGTTGCACAGTGAGCTAGGCTTGTCATTTGCATAGCCTTTAGTATTGACTGATTGCTGCTGGCAGGAATAAACTGTCAGAAGTGGCTTTTGTCTCCTTCCTGCTGGAAGTCTCAATTAAGTAATAACCAGTACTGCCTAGAAAATGGGATGACAATTAAACACTTGTCCTAGCCCAGAGGCAGCAAGCTTTCCTGTGCACCTCACAGCCCTATAGAACACGACCCTCTAGACTCTGTTTGGCAATTTTGCATTTGTTCCTTTAATTGTTGTAGTTGCAGAGCAAACTGATCCAGGAGCCTGCAAGATGAAAGGGGCCCAGATACATCTTCCATTCCCAAAAACTAAAACTCAGCATCTGTTGCATGATGATATCATTTCCTTTTAACCACTGCACTGAACTGTGGCTATAAACCTCTGTTTCCTTTCTGCAGGAGATGCTTCTTTGAATAGAAGTAAAAACCTACCTAGAGGACAGAGGGTGCAGTTCCATGCAGTGATTATGCAGAGCTAAGATCTGCTGCTGCTGAGTACATGTGCTTTGTTTGCACTGAGATGTTGGAGGGAATGAGCTTGGCAAACAATTTAGTAATATTTTTTAATTTGTACAGAACTTGTCTCCTATCAGCCTGGCTCCCTGAATGCGGGTTGCAGGGTGGTGAGTGCCTGAGCACATGGGTGGGAGCAGGATTGCCATTTCAGCTCCGGGCTATCTGATAGCTGAGCTGTAACATGAAACCCTGAGATAGAGAAACTAAAACCAAGGTCAGCCTTCATTAGCGAGAACTCCATCAAAGCACAGTTCTTGTCACACAGAAATGTGCTGCTGGATTCTGCTTTTTTCCAACTCCTAGTCCAGTGGAGAATGACAGCAGGTTTCCCCTGCTGCTCCCAGTGGGTGAAGAAGCATTTCATTGAATCCAAGTCCCAGTTTCTCTCTGGATGTTGGTGACCCTGAGTGCATGAGAACTGCTGATCTCAGTGTGCAGAGAGCAGGGCTCTGTTATCCCTGCAGTGTCCCTTTCCCTGCCTTCCCTGCTAACGCCCTGTGTGCCCCTGCAGTTCCTGAGGGTGACCAAGCAGTACCTGCCGCACGTGGCCCGGCTGTGCCTGATCAGCACCTTCCTGGAGGATGGCATCCGCATGTGGTTCCAGTGGAGTGAACAGAGGGACTACATCGATGGCACGTGGAACTGTGGCTACTTCCTGGCCTCCATCTTTGTCATCCTAAACCTCTTTGGGCAGCTGAGTAAGTGGCTCTGGGGCTGCTCGGGTGCAGGCAGAGCACTCCAGCGTGGCTGCAGCCCTGTCATTCGTGGCAGCGTGGGATGCCTCACTGATTTCCTGATAGTCCCTGACAGCTCAGAACTGATAGTACTACATGGGCTGAATAAAAAGAACTCTGAATTGACCTGCTTCTGCCTTTCCTGGAATAGAGTCATAAAGACTCTATTCCTGACTCCAGTCATAGAGAATTTCTTGTGACACGCTGCCTCTGAGTCAGAGATGCCAAGAATCCATCAGGACAATCTGGTTTCAGTTCTGTACATGCATCCATAAATACAAGCCACACCCAAAGTTCTCTAGATTAAATACTCCTGTCCTTTTAAACAGGGCAATGTTGAGACTTTCTCAGCCTCACGTTTTTATGGGCATTCATCTCCAAGGCAAATTCTTACTGTGGAGAGGGTGCATTTAAGCCTGAGTGAAGTGCTTGTGTCAGAAGTTTTTCCAAAGCCTAGGAATCAAAATAATCCCAGAAGGAGTGCACTGCTATGTGTGTGCTGGGTGGGCTCAGGCTGTCAGAAATGGAGAGAGGAAAAATCCTGTTCTGTTTATATTATGTCCCTGATTTACTGTTCCTGATTGCCAGTTTCTTATCTTGTGTCTGGATTTAGATTTTTTTCCCTCATTATTTTGTGTAGAGAGTCACCTTATTTAATGCTGTTGCCAGTCCTCATGTCAAAGTGACAAAGGCTGTCAGTGCTTTCTCATGGAAGACTTGAGTGAGAAAGATTTTGGGTTTTATCCCTTCAAGGAAAAGGAATACAGCATGATGGCCCTAACAGCTATCTCACAAAAGAAAACCTAAAATCCAAGTTAGCATTCCTGCAGGAACTTTTCCAAGTGTAACTGTGTTTAATTTCCCTAACTCAGGTGGCTGTATCCTGGTGCTGAGTAGGAACTTTGTGCAATATGCCTGCTTTGGACTGTTTGGAATTATAGCATTACAGGTAGGCTTAAATCTTCATCCCTTCTAAACTGTACCTTTCAAATCTCTCTAGTACTCCCAACATGTTTAAATATAACTTGCAACCCTGGAATTTTTCTCTACCCTGGCTTGGTGCCAGTCCTTGATGGCATTGAGCTATTTTGCTGCTTCTGTTCTCCTGATGTGCCCAATAGATGTAATTGCAATTAGTCAGCTTGGAGACATTCATTCAATACTTGACCTTGACCAATTTAGCAGAAGTAACTGGCAATTTACCTGGATGTCAGTTAATGAGCCAAATGTGGAACTTGCAGTTGTTTTGGCCTTCAGCTGTGTTCCCATCACAAAGGATCCTATCTAGTAGCATCCTTCTCCTACAAAACCAGGGAGTTTTGGGGAGCCCTAAAGCACAAATCAAATTCTGACTTCCTTCCATGTGTTACACAGACTCATTACCACACTGATGTAATTACCTTGTTTCCCTCACTATATTGTGTTTATAATCAAATTCTGCTGTGGCTGATAAAGACTTGAGATTGTAGCAGAAATTCAGAACTTCAGTGTCATTTATATGGTGTTTTAACTTGTTTTATTCTTTGCCTAGACTATTGCATACAGCATTCTATGGGACCTGAAGTTCTTGATGAGGTATGCCTGCTTCTGGAAGTTTTTATGGAAACAGAATGAAAACTGACACTTGGTGGCAGAGGAAATGACATTTGTACATAGTATTTACTAGAAAGATTTTACAAGTGATGCATTTACATGAAAGAAGAAAGGACAGCTCCTGAAAAAATCAGGAGAGTCTGTGTTAAACTGTAGGCAGCAGGCTCAGGAAGGGAAAGACTAACCCTAACCCACTAGGATCCAAGTGCTTCTGCTGCTAATCTGGCTGAGCGCTCAACCAACTGTCTACCCTCGATCAGAGTTGCTTTTATTTCCTAAATGGCTAAAATAGCAACTCTGCTTCTGCCTGACTGAAGCCATTTTCTGAGAAAACTACAGCATGCGGTCACTGGAGTGGTTTCTGGGATTTTAAAGCTCTTGAAACCTTCCCTAAGGAGAAGACAAGATTATAAACATGAGCCTTCCTGTCAAGCCTGAGTGATGGTTGCCTTTCCACCCCTCTGAGGGGAGGCCAGCAAAGAGCTACACTCTGGGCTTACTACAGCCCTGTCAATGTGTAACTTTTCAGCAGTGCTTCTGCTCTGTTTTCTCAAAGCAGCCTCTGAACAACTTTGGCATATATGGCTAAACCTGAGGTACAGATTAACTTGAACACAACCAAATTCATGTTGTAACAGCCCCTGAAGCAACTGTGCCTGAGTGGTGGGTGCTGGACTTCCCTGGCAGGCTGTGTTCCCACAAATCCTGGGTGTGCTCAGTGCTGCTGGGGCTGGGAAGTCTAACACAGACCAACACATCCCACAGTGCAGAGCAAGTCACTCCTCACTCTCACATAGATCCTTACTGAAATTCAGATAAGACTTCACAGATATAGATCAGTGCAAGCTGTACTAAACTGCTTTTTTTTTTCTTTTCCTTTTTCCCCATTTGTGTAGGAATCTTGCCCTTGGGGGAGGCTTGCTGCTGCTTCTGGCTGAGTCCCGCTCAGAGGGGAAGAGCATGTTTGCTGGTGTCCCCACCATGAGGGAGAGCTCCCCAAAGCAGTACATGCAGCTGGGGGGGCGTGTGCTGCTCGTCCTCATGTTCATGACACTGCTACACTTTGACATGAACTTCTTTTCTGTAAGTATCCCAGCATTCAAGTACGAGTTGAGCAACTAGAATGTAGCACCAGTGCCCAGATGGGCTGCAGGATCTGCTCGATGCTTATTGAAATCTATAAGTAAAATTAACACTTTAGAAAAAGTTGTTAGGTTATCTGTGCCACGACAACTGAACTTAGCCAAGCTCTGCTCTGATGTTGGTGTATCTGTTTAAGAACTGTGTAAGTGAATGGCTTTTTTCTTTGCAGATTCTGCAGAACATTGTGGGCACAGCCCTGATTATCTTGGTGGCAATTGGCTTCAAGACTAAGCTGGCTGCCTTGACTCTGGTCATCTGGCTCTTTGGCATCAACATCTACTTCAATGCCTTCTGGACCGTCCCAGCCTACAAGCCCATGCACGACTTCCTCAAATACGATTTCTTCCAGACCATGTCTGTCATTGGAGGGCTCCTCCTCGTGGTTGCACTGGGTCCTGGTGGAGTCTCCATGGATGAGAAGAAAAAAGAGTGGTAACAGGAATAGCAACACTTCTTGGGACATACTGTACTAAGTCCAGAACTGATTCTCTATGGATTCAACAAAAACTGCCAGCATTTTACACGTACATGCCCCCTTCCTATAAAAGGCACAGATGTTTTGAATTTGATTTACTGTGGCACCAGTAATACAATAGATAAAATCCTATTTCTTCAAGGAATGTGGCCTAGGCTTATTCTAACTTCCTAGATTTGGAACTAACCCAAGGAACCTGCATTTTGCTGATGCTTCAGTGAATTGCAGTAGAACAGTTGCTGTCTGGAATGTCAGCAATGTCTTAAAATTTGCAGAAAGGTGAGCAGATACAGCTGGATGATTCAGTGTGGTGTTGGGTTGTAGCTATAACTAAAAAAGTGGATCCCCTTTCTTGCCCTTATCAAAACTGTCTTGTGCATAAGGAGTTCCATTGCTGGTTTTAACATTGTTTATCAAGGTGGAAAGCAGCATCAAAGAAAACCTAGAAAATCACTGTTATTTTGCTGCTCAGAGGCCTTTTGTTCAGCAGGGAATGGTCTTTCCTGCTCCTGAACAGAAGGCAAAAAGAAAACCCTGGAAGTAGTTGTACCTCTTTCTGGGTAAGAAAAGGGAGAGGATTTTCTAACATGTCCCAGTTCTGCCCTTGAGGGGAACAAGGGGAAATCCTGTATTGTTAATCATGAATCCTGTATTGCTAATCAGATTTAAAGGAAGTGGGGGGAGATAATCCTGAAGAGACAGAACGTTAGATTCTGTGAAAATTCTGTGCCAAAAGAACTCTTTATTCTACATTCTTTCCCCAAAAGTTGCCCCTCCTGAATTCCCAAGAATGGAGCCAAGTTGTGCTGCAGGTTCCATAATAAAAGCTCCTTTCTGCTATTAACCAGCTTCCATCCATATATGCCCCAAATTCATATTTGAATTGCAGGTTAATGGTGAAAATGTCATGAGAATTAGAGAAACTCCCCTTTCCTGTGCACTCAGTACTTGCCAGATGAAAGCAGTCAAGCTCCTAATCTGTAGTCTTTGCTTCTTAGATTCACTTCTGTCAGTCTCTTGGCTGTAAGAGTGCCAGGTGACTGAAGAGCTGGGCTGCTGAGCTCTCCAGGACAGCCCCTCCTCTGCCACCTCAGAGCACCCTGAGCTGTGCAGGGTGGAAATGTGGAAGAGTTCCCAACTCTGCAAACGGTTATAGCTGAGGAATGTGAGTGCAAAGCCTGGGCAGTGGAGAAGCAGCCAGGGGTGCACCTTCCCTGGGAGGAACTCAGGAGGGTGAGGAGAGGAAGGCCCTGTTTGGCTTCTCAGTGCCATGATCATGCTTAGTGCTGCTCAGGGGAGGCCTTTTGTCCTCTCTTAGTCGATTAGGTGTGAATCTGTTTCACTAGATTGTGGAGGAATTCTAGACAGCATGAGCCCTACCAACTTCCTACCATTACACTGATTCCTTGCTCTGTTGCCTCCTCTGAGGAACTCTTTGTTCAAGGAGGAATTCAGCTGAACATCTCCAGTGGAAGCTGTTCCCCAGGGTCTCCTGATAAGGACATTCACCTGGACAGTTCAGTTAAACAGTTGCTTTTTAGGAGAGAAAACTGGGCTGAAAGTACTAATGAAAAATAGAAGAGCACTGTTGAAAGTTGAACCAGTTATTTCATCATCTTAAGGGGATAATAGCCTCTGTAAGGGCAAGATGTGCTGCTGCTGCTGGAGGAAGCCAGTTGCTATCCCAGAATAGTTAGGGTTGGAAGGGACCTCTGGAGATCATGTAGTCCAGCCCCCATGTCCAGATTGATGGGAGGGGAATTCAGCATTAAGGTCAGGTCACTGATGGCTTTCTTTTCAAGGAAGTTTTGCAAGAGAAGTCTTCACCCCGAGTGTTCTGTGTGCCTGACTCTTCCTGGTTAAACAGACTGGTCCTTTCAGTCACAGAGCTGCAGCACAGGAGGCTTCCACTGTTTCACTGCAGCTCTTACAACGGTTCTAGACTGATCAAGGCAGCCACTCTCAGATACCTGAACTGCTGTTGATGTTCATAGTATTTATAAATGACAGAAACTACTCCTGCAACTAGCCCCCTGTCTTTCTCAACTTGTGTCCTGTCTAAGTAAGGAGCTGGATGACAGACTAGTCTGAAATATTGACCAGTTTCCTCTGCAAAAATCAGGTCCCCTTTCCAACAAAAGACCCTAGAAAAGGAACTGTTGCTGTCCCTTGCAGCAGGAATACTTCAGTATTCCAGGGGCACAGTTAGGTGGAGGGCATTATCAGATACTTCTAGGCAGCACAACGTGCAGACTTATTAACTGTGAGTCCTGATGCAGAAGATTCTGGTTTCCTACATACACTGCTGTACTTGTGCATCTCCCAGAAATTTAGTGACCTCTCCCTGTGGCTGAGAAGCTCTCACAAGCAGGATGTCAGCTACCAATTGGCTCTGCAAAGTGTTCTGGAATTCATTCTGAATATATTTTTGCTTTCTATGTGGAAAAAAAAAAAGAAATAAGTATAAATTCTCATTTTATGCTGTATTTTGTACCTTAGTTGTGTTTGAAAATGTTTTGATTTTTGAAAACAATCAAAATAAAACAATGGCATCTTTGTATCCACTTGGAGTGTGTGGCTGGTGAGCTGCTGTGCTTTCCTGCCTAACAAAAACCAGCTTTCTGTAAAAAACTGAGCTGTCTGGACCTGACTGCAGCAGACATCCTTCCCTTGGTGTGGGGCTGGTTTGAAGCTCTTGGAATGCAACTTAGTTCCACCCCATGATTTCCCTCCACACCTTTAACAGTTAACTGGAAAGGGCAGACACTTCATCCTGGGCTCCCACTGGAATTGTTACACAACAGGCTTCAGGCAGGGTATTTATCATAGAATTTATTTCCCCTTGGTTGCTTTCTTGAAGTTTTTGGGTTTTCGATGATGGCTCTTGAATTTCTTCTTTAAAGGGCCTGTCTGTGTCTGCAGAGAAAAAAAAGTTAATCAGCTTACTTCCAACAGCCAGATCAAGCCTTGCCTGAGCCAGCTTAAACAGAAACTGAGTGTCATCTCCTTCAACAGCCAGAATGAGCCCAAGTCTGCTCATGGAGCCAGGATCCTGCAGCTCAGCAGCCCTTTCTGATGGTTTCATTAGGTACAAACTGACAGGCTCCCTGCAGCAATGAATCCAAACTTTATCCAGCCCTAACTTTCTCGTTATAAAGTAAGGCAGTGCCTCAAAAGTGGCAGAAAAATTGTCTAGAGGGACTCTGTGACCGCAAAACTGTAATTTTTTTGTGTGTGTACTTGGAGAGCAATGACAGAACACACAAGACACACACCAGCTTTCCTTCTATGATGGTGTGGGGCAGGATCCCACCCAAGATGAGCTGTTTGTACAGGCAGGAACATCCCTCACTACCCCAGCCAGGATAAATATTGCCTGGCAGGAATTCACACCTTGGGATGCAAGTCACTGTCTGGCACACAGGGAAAAATCTATTCTGAACAGCTTTGCACCTTCTGCTGGTTCCAGACAGGAATAGCTGGCACACCTACGGGCTGGGATGCCAGCTCCACACCCCCTGCTGCTGCAGGATGACTCCCACCTTTCCTCTCTTGCCAGCTGCTCTGCTGCCATCCTTCCTTGCCCCGTGCTCTCCATTCTGCTTGGCCCCGTCGTCCTCGCTGTCTGTCACAAAGTCATCGCTGCCCTTTGTGCTCTCTGGAGCTGGTGGGTTTTTTTCTGGGAAGAGTGCAGCTAAAAAAGATTCAGCTCAAAATCAGTTCCCTGTGCACACAGGTTCTGCCTCCCCTCACTTTGCTTTAAAGGTGCTACCAGTCACCACGTGTCACTACTGAAATACTTGGGAAATAAACATGCTGGTGTTTTACTGGAAATGTGCCTTGGTGCTCTTTCTATTCCCATTCTGGGAATGTCAGCACAGGTGGTGCCATGTGGTACACCCCTGCTCCTGCAGCAAGATGGGTTTGCACCTCCAGATCTAAGCAGAACGGCCTGACCACCTTCTGTCAAGGATTTGCTGAGAAACAAGGAAAGTGGAGATTCCTAAAACAGCAAATCCCAGTGGATCTTGTATCCCTTCCCTCACACCTTGCACGATCCAACTCGTTATTACTTAGCATTAACTATTTCTTATTTGGTGGAGGTAAGCTTTTCCAAAACCCAAGGACTCCCAGCTGGATGAAGTCAGGTGCCTCTGGCACACCAGCATCAGGCAGCAGTGTAAAGAAACCAGGAGACAATTAACCAAGCAACCTGGAGGACATGGATGACACCAAGGTTCTCACTCACGTGGGTACAGGTCACTCATGCTGTCGTCTGTCTCCTCTCCATCCTCCTCACTGGACTTTGGCTCCCAGAACTCCTCTTTCCTGTGAGGCTGCCTGCTCCCGTTTGTTTGGTCATCAGGGTGCTGTGCCCGCTGCTTCTTCTGTCTCAGGCAGGCAGGGACATACTCCACTCCTTCCCTCTGGCATTCCTCATCTACAAGAGAGGGTCACTGATCAGCTGCCCAGCCCCTGAGGCCTCCCATTCCCAGCTCAAGCATGTAGGAAATGCAACTGTGAATTCTGTGAAATGCAAAGTCCAGCATGCTCCAAATATACATCCACATAATCTACAGTGATACTATGGACCAGGGAAGATGTTAAAACAGATTGTGCTGGACACATGAATCACACTCCCTGGGGGAGTTTCAGAGCTGATCCTCTTAAGGAAGGATGTTCCAAGGTGTTTGCTAGAAGCCAATTGCTCCCTACATCTTAGATTTTCCTTCCTAGCTGAGGAGGACACATAGTAACACACTGCTGTCAATTTAAACAAAGCTGTCCCACCCACTTCAGGGAGATACACTGGAATCCCAACAGCTCAGGAAAGAAATGCTGCCTGGTAGAGCTTCAGAAAAGTTACTTACACATTTTCAGGGCCTTCTGGTAGCGCTTTCCTTGGATGTGACGCAGGACGTGCTCTGGAAGCTTGTTGATGTGTCTGAGGGTGAGCTTGCAGAACAGCTGGTGTCTGACAGATACAGAAAGGGCCAGTGACGGAGTTAAAGCATGCTATGACTTCAGAACTTTTCACTTACAAGCACTGCAAGTTGCTCAAGGTTGATAAATACTTTATAAAGCCTTTCCCAGTCTTCCCAAATCCATAAAGACCTAAGAACTTTGTAAAGCCCAACCACTTTATGTCTGAGATTGAACGAAGTGTAAAGCACAACACACCAGAGGGAGAATACATACAAATTCTTGGTGCTGGGCACTATGTGGGGCTCAAATGTTCCATAGTCGAACTCTCTGGCTGCCTTTATGAGCCGCTGGTACTTCTTGCCACTGGTGTAAGCCTGAAGCTCCGACAGGCGACAGGGCAGCTCGTGTCCTGTCAGCCTGCACCTCACCTGAAAAAAAACATTAATGGTCAAGAAACCCAGGGGTTTATCCCACTGAATCTCAGAATCAAAGAACCTCCGAGATCGAGTCCATCCTATGACCGACCTTGTCAATCACACCATGGCACTGAGTGCCACGTTCAGTCGCTCTCCAGGCATGGGGACTCCACCACCTCCCTGGGCAGCCCCTTCCAATGTCTAATCACCCTTCCCGTATCCATCCCAGGGCTGGGGAGGGCAGGACACACCAGCGCTCTGCTCCCCGGCCTTCCACCGCCTTCCAGCGCCGGACAAACGCCTCGGGGCAGGAGCTCGCTGGGGCCGAGCCCATCGGGTTCCACGCGGTGCCGGCCGCATCACGGCCCCATCCCCTCAGGACCCTCAGGGTGCCCCCCTGCCCTCACAGCCCTCACACGGGCGCACCTTGCCCGGCCCCGCGGGGCTGAGCAGCGGGTGCTGCCTCAGGAAGAGCCGCTCCGCCTCGGGCACCTCCGGCACG
>WBNO01019321.1:315024-348985 GCA_013400575.1 Peucedramus taeniatus
AAGCCGCTGATCTTGTCCTTCGATCCTGTTCCCTCATCCCGTCCCCTGATCGAGTTCCATAATCCTGTCTCCTGATCCTGTCCCTGCATCGGCTCCCTCATCCTGTCCACTGATCATGTCCAGTCATCCTGTCCCTGATCCAGTTCCCTCATCCTGTCCCCTCATCCTGATCCAGTCCCTTGATCCTATCTCTTCATCCTACTCCCTCATCCCCTCCCCTCATCCCATTCCTTGAATAGATTAAGTGATCCTGTCCCCTGTAGGCCCTTGTTTCTGTCAAGAATAGATTAAGCTGTTGTGTGTTTACTGATAGCGTGGATGGAAGTTCCTTGCTGTGCTATAGGCAGCTCTGTAACGGAAATTTTATCTTATTTCATTTAAATTATAGCCTAACCCATAGTATTTCACAGGCAGTTGCTCATTTGAGACTTAAATCAATGGATAAAAAAATAATACACGCAATCATCAATCACTGATACCACCTAAATACAAGGTTTATAAAGCAGCAACATTAAAAAGGATCTTTCTTATTCTGTGTAGGCATCACAGTGCTTGATCAGAAGAACATTTTTTGGATATCCTCTAACTAGAGAAGGTTCTAGTGTGGTTCAAAAAACTAAAGGTAAGAAAATATTTGTCTGGGCTTCTGCCCTGTTTCATCCTAGTACCAAGATGTAATATTTCCTGCAGGAATTTGGCATCTCTTCTCTGAATCCTGTTCCTCATTCTGGTTTTCTGTAGATGTTTGTTTGAGGTTCTGCAGACCACGAAGTTCTACAGCAGCTGCTGGCACATCTGGAGAGGATGCCTTGCTGAAATGGGGCCTTCTCCTCGTCCCTCTGACCACATTTGGTCTCGGCACATGGCAGGTACAAATATTTCCCTTTTTCAAAAAATGAGCACTTGAGGACTGTCAAGTTTTTCCATCTGTTTGATCCAGTTCAGACAACAGGCAGGTTAAAGATTTGCTATTATTTTACACTTCTGTTTTCCAAGTGTCCACTTGTAAGTCTTTAAAGGAAGTATTTTTTTTTTACACTTTTATTTTAGTATAAATATTTCCTCAAATTAAATTCAGTAGCCTCTATTTTCATATCTCCAATTACCCTGATTTAGGCCAGGTCTGATGAGAAAATGATGACCAAGATTTTAAGGCTTGCTGGGGTTGTTAAATTGCTCTGTTCTACCCTAAGGAGTTACTTTTGTGTGTGTTTATTTCCAGGTTCAGCGGCGCAAGTGGAAATTAGAGTTGATTGCACAGCTGGCATCAAGAATCACAGCAGATCCCATCCCTCTGACATTAGAGTATGGAAACAGGGATGGTTTGTTGTCTACAGAGCACTGACTGGGAATATTAGATATGGACTGTGCACTAATGAGCTTGTGCTGAACTGACCTGCATGAAAATGAAGGGATGCAATGGAAATTGGGATGTGCCAGCAAATTAGAAAGAGATCCTGATAATTTTTTTATTTATAGTGAAAGGATATGTCATTTCTTTCCTATAGGATGCTCTAAATGCATGGGGAAAGATGAATCTCTGTTCAGGAGAATGTGGGATGTAATTCATAGCATTTTTAATCCCACTGGGGAAAGAGGACTTGAGTGTCTGTGGTGTCCCAAAGGAATTGTTACTGCAACAGGGAGTCTTGGAGCCACAGCAGGACATGTGGAACAGTTGTGTCAGATGTGAGAGAGATTTTTAAGGTCACTTGCTCACGTGGCACAACTCTCAGAAGGGCTCAGCTTTTGGATTTCATGGTCTGGGATGGGAAAGAAACACTTGCCATGGCTGGATGCACAGGCAGTGAGTCCACCTGCTCTGTGATACCTGGGTTGCAGATTTTGTGGAAAACAACTTCTCCCTGGATGCTCCTGATCATCTCTATTTGATTCTCTGGGACAGCTGAAATACATTAAGCCATATTCCATGAGCTGTTTGCTTTCTGCCTCTTGTTTGCCAACAGGCTCCATCCGGAGTAAACCATTGGGGAAAAGGAGAATCCCTCAATAAAATCTCCTAATTTAATTCGCTTAGCACAGCCATGATTTTTTTTTTCCTGTTGTTCCATGCAGCCCCATGGAACTGAAGGAGCTGGAGTACAGACCCGTGCAGGTCCGAGGGCGTTTTGACCACTCCAAGGAGCTCTACATCCTGCCCCGCTCCCTGCTGGACCCCGAGCGGGAAGCGCGGGAGGCCGGGAGGATCACATCCCACCCGGAGAACGGAGCCAACGTCGTCACCCCCTTCTACTGCACAGAGCTCGGGTGAGTTCAGGAGAGTCCTGCTCCACGGGGGCACTCACTTCTCCTTGGAAAAGCTGAATCCTGGTGGTTGGGTTTGTATCAATCACTCCCTGCCTTGAAAGGCAATCTCACAGTCTGTGACATCAGTGAGGCTCAATTTGGTATTGTATTTAAATTCCTTTATAATGCGCATTCAGGTGACAGAAAAAGTGGCAGCAAACACGTGGGTTGCTTCTTTCTTTGGTCCTTAGTTCTAAGCAGCAGCAGGAATAAATTCCCTTTCACTCCTGAGCTGTGCTGCTTTATGTAACTCTAGGGTCACCATTTTAGTCAACCGAGGATTTGTGCCCAGGAAGAAATTGAAACCAGAGACCAGGCTGCAGGGACAGGTAAGGGGGATCCAGGGAATGGGGGTGTTACTTTGTGCCCCTTAGTTACCCAGAGGCACCACTCACTAATCCAGAAAGCAGGACTTTGTTCAGCATCATGGGAGGGGATTTAATTCGTCATTGCACTTTTCAAAGAGGACAAACCTTTAATTCCCACCTTTTTGTTAAGTAAATAACATATTTTACAAACAAGGAGCTGTTCTTGTTCTGCTTTTTTCCCCTGCTGTGTTACAGCACTGCCCCACTGCAGGTAACAGCCACTTCATTTATGCTCACACCCTTCAAGTGCCACATTTTCCTGACAGGACTTGATACCTCAGAATATGAAATCAATTTTGAAACATTCCTTTTTCCTTTCTGCACTTCTCCTCAGATTGAAGATGAGATTGATCTCACAGGGGTGGTGAGGTTAACAGAAAAAAGGAAACCCTTTGTGCCTGAAAATAACATTGAAAAAAACCGCTGGCACTACCGGGACCTGGAGGCCATGGCCAGGGTGACCGGTGCTGAGCCCATCTTCATCGATGCAGATTTCAGTGAGTCACAGAGGAACCCACCCCCATGTCCAATTTACACCACTCTCCCTCTCTCCCCTCAGTTCTCTTCCTGTGCTTTGCCAGCCCACTGTTTTGAAGGTGACAGGGAGCCTGCTAGAGAGCTGGAGAAGGACTTTTGATCCTTGGAGCATCAAAGATAGGACAAGAGGGAGTGGCTTCAAACTGCCAGAGGGCAGGGTTAGATGGGATATTGGGAAGGAATTCTTCCCTGTGAGGGTGGGCAGGCCCTGCACAGGTGGCCCAGAGCAGCAGTGGCTGCCTGCCCTGGATCCCTGGAAGTGTTCCAGGCCAGGTTGGATGGTGCTTGCAGCACCCTGGTCTAGAGGAAGGTGTCCCTGCCCATGGCAGGGGGTAGAATGCAGTAAGCTTTAAGGTCCCTTCCAACCCAAACCATTCTGGGATTCCATGAACTTGAGAACACCACTGCCTGAGGGAGAGCAGGGTATTCACCAGATTAATCACCTTCTTCCCCTCTTACACACAGTGCAGCTCCACGCTGTGCAGGTAAGGATTTAACTTGGCTGTGTTGTCCCCACAGAAAGCACAGTCCCAGGAGGGCCCATCGGGGGCCAGACCAGGGTGAGCCTGCGGAACGAGCACATGCAGTACATTGTCACCTGGTAAGGGACCAGCCCGTGCACATGCAGTACATTGTCACCTGGTAAGGGACCAGCCTGTGCACATGCAGTACATTGTCACCTGGTAAGGGACCAGCCTGCCTGGGGGACCTGCCCGAGCTGCTCTGGAGTGCCTGGAGGAGCTCTTGAGTTACAGAAGTCCAGTTTTAACCTAAATAGCTTGTGCCAGGTGGTTTGACTTGGTTACTGCAGCTGTCTTAGGGAGGTCCAGTCCACCCTGGAAAGGTGCCAATGTGTGATTTTCTCTCACAGGTACAGCTTGTGTGCTGCAACTTCCTTCTTGTGGTACAAGAAATTTATACAGAAGCTACCTCTGTGAGGGGAAGGAAGAAACCTCTTTGTGCTACAGTAAAGAGCAGACTTCTATGGATGACAGGAGCCTGATCAGTCCTAAATAACTGAAGCACCTGGAATTCCAGAGCAGTTTCAGTTATCAAGCTGCAAACAGAATTTAAGCAATCCATGCAAACTGAGCTCCCACCAGTGTGGATCTGGCTGCAGCTTGGGAGTACTGAACTTCAATGGTAATCACAAGATACATTTTTCGTGGTTGGTTGTAAGCTGCATTTTAACAACTCCACTTTTTTTTGTTAATCAGCCTATTTGCAGCAAGTAGTCCTTCCTGAAGTCAGGAATGGCTCACAGCAGTTCAGCAGAATAAATAAAGGCCTACAGGTCTTTGCCTTGTGACTTGCATCATGCATCTTACATGAACAGCAGCAAACCTGACTGTGGGCACTCAGGTCTAGTAGGGGAAGGCAGCCTCTGGCTTTTGCAAGATGAGGGCTAGCAAAAACAAGCAACTACCACAGCTGGAGCCTTGGTAGCCTCCACAGTGCCACCAGGCCAAGTCAACACTGCAGCAAAGTCTTGATTCTTCCCCACTCAGCCTGCCCTCATGGCAAGAGGCACTGCAGGTGTGGAAAGTTGTAACACTATGTGTGACCCATACCGTAACTCAGTCCTAAGAGAAATCAAGAGCTATTTCCAATTTAGATTTGCAAAAACAAGCNATAACCCAGTCCTAAGTAAAGAGAAATCAAGAGCAGTAAAGAGTAAGTAAAGAGAAATCCAATTTAGATTTGCAAAAACAAGCCAGGCTTAAAGCCAGAACTAGCCCAGCCCAGTCAACTTCAAAATCCCATGTGCAGCTGAGCTGCTGGGCTGCGCTTTCAAGAGAGGAGTTAATACACAGGACTAGTAATTAAGGAAAGTTACTCCAAGGTTAATAATAACCAGCTCTGTGCAGCCATTTCTGCCCAGCACTGTCACTGGATGGAAGGCACAGAAATACAGCAATGCCACTGTGCTACTCCCTGCCTAGAACACTCCCATGAACAGAGACCACTGAAACAGCTGGGGTTTATTATGTACAGAAACCATGGTGCAATGCAGTACATCTTCAGCCCAGCTTTGTAGCCAGTTCTTTAGCCTTTGCTTTTTCCAGCTTCGCAATGCGAGCCACCGATTTTGGACCCAGGACATTCCCGCCCCAGTGACGCCGGATCTGCAAGGAAGGAACAACAGGTTAGAGACCCTTACTGTAGCACTCATTTCTCACAAAGGGAAGAGCTCCCTCAACCAGGAAGTCCTACACATTTCAAGCATTGCACTACATTTTGGGGCAGCAAAGAGAAAAGCTTAAAATCCTTCCCTATGAGGGATGTTGGATTCAGCTATTCCCCAACTCCTGGATTTGGAATATGGAGTTTAGGTAGCAAAAGCTGTTGCCCTCTCTACAATTCTTGCCCTAGAGTTGCTGTTTACTTCTAACCTGGTGACAGCTTTCACATTTTACCCTATCCTCAGGTAGAGAATCTGGGTACACTATAAGCAAACCTAGGTATAACACACCCAAGTATAAGCTGATGTCACTATGTCCAATTTCTCCCTTCTAGGAATGTTAATGTAAAAAGACATGGCCAGCAGGACAGAGCATCTTACCTCATCATATCTGTCATTGTAGTTGGTCTTGACAGCCTCCACCAGCTTTGCAAGAGCTCCCTTATCCTCCCTGTTGATGACAATTTTAGTTCTTTTAGAGCCTTGATTTAACATTTTCCATAAATACTTTTCCATAGACTTTGAGAGCTTCTAGTGCCAACCCAAATTTTCAAGTTAAGCAAAAGCATCACTTGCAAAGGGTTAACACTCAGGATCTGCACTGCTCAGATTTTAGAGTAACCACCCCTTTGGTAAACCAAAATAATCTGCACCTTCAGGATTTGATGGAGACATTTTTATCAGACAATACAGAGGTGGTATTTTAATGTTACTATTTCAGAGAGACCCAAGTTTGCTACCCAGCTGCCTAGAGCCTGTGCTTAGGGCAGTCTGCCTTCTCCACAAGACAATCAAGTGAGCTCCCAGAACACTTACGGGTTAACCTGGGTGAAGGCCACGGAGGTGCAGGTCTTCCTGTGGACCAGCCTGCCCAGCCTGGCTTTGCCCTTGATGATGCAGTAGGGAACTCCCATCTTACGGCACAGGGCTGGCAGGAAAACCACCAGCTGAAAGGGAAGGCAGTGCTGAGTAACTGAGGGAGAACATCCCTTGGTGCTGGCTGTCAGCCTGGGCTGTGGCAATTGCTCAGTGTTAAAAAGCTCGTTTTGCTCTTCACTGCTGCTTCAGGTGAAGAAATTCAAAACATCACTGCAAGGGCCCAGCCTCACTGCCCAACCAGGAGAGCTACAAACGCGCACAAGCATCCCAGTTCTGGCAAATGTCCATTTTTTTTTTGTGCTTTCTCTTTCATGCAATTTGTCCTAAAATCCATTTTTTCCTTAAAGACACTTCTGACCCCAGCCTAAGTTACACAGGTAGCCTGTAATATGCTCACCTCAATAGGGTCTACATCGTGGGCAATAACGACAAGCTGAGCTTTCTTGTTCTCCACCAGAGTTGTGACAGTATTAATACCTGAAAAACAAGTTCTAGATAAGCTTTGATTCCTCTCAGTCCATTTTCAGAGTTTTCTTGCAAGCCAACTCTGATTCCATAGCACAGCATCACTATGGAAGTTACAAAAACTTCACATCAGTGACACAAAAACATTTAATGGACAATTTGCTAAAGCTCAGGGTTAAAAAGCTCGTCTATTTTGCTCTTCACTTTGAGCTCAGGTGAAGAAATTCATTACATCATTGCCATAGCTTGTCCAAGGCTGGCTGAAGAACCAACTCTTCATCAGTTTTCTCTCTCAGTGCCAGACTCCCATATTCCATCAGCTCAGGGTCAAAGTTACCTGCTCGGAGGACCGGTGGCCGCTTGGTTGGAGCATCTCCCTTCCCTGCAGCTTTCTGCTCAGCACGGGCCAGTAGCCTCTGCTTCTTCTCCTGCTTATTTTCAGGCCTGTATTTGTGTGCCAGCTTCAGAAGCTGTGTGGCTGGAAGAGAACACCTACTAATTAGTTGCATGACCTGAAAACCTAAGCGTTCTTTTTAAAAAATACTGCAGTGCATCAGCGATCTTGGTGGTTGTCATCACAATTTTTTTTTCACAGCAAAAAGTGATCATCATCTGCACAGTCCAAGAGAAGAGTACCCTGAGAGCCCCTGTTTGCATGCAGCTCTGGTGGCACTGAGAGCTCCTTGACTGTCTGGATGAGGAAATGCCTGTGGACCCCCACAGCAATTATGGTTAGAGGTGCTGCGTGGCTCTTTTAAAGAAAGGAGTATCTATGAGAAGGAAATTATTCCACACAGGCTTAAAGCTTTTTGCATTCACAGAAGACCCCTAAATCCCTTCTTCCTTCAGTGCCAGTGTTCCTCCAAAACCTGCACTCCCTTAGATGTCTCAAGCAATCTGTTTATACCACTCTGGGTAGTTCTACATCAAGTGGAAGAATGGAATCACAGTTAAGACTTAATGCAGGGTTTGGGTCACTAAATAGAGCTTTGGTACTTTCTAAATCCCTTTTCAGGGTACAGAGCAGCATCCAAGATTTAAGCCAGCAAATTGATTTTGCCACCACCCTTGTCTCTATTAAAGCCTCCCTAAAACACTTCCACAGACACAGCCCAGTTTAACTTTGTTAAGGCTCGTTTTGTTTTTTTTTCCCCTTTTCTGAGGCACATCCCACTTACAACCCAAGCCAAGGGGACCTTGTGGGGCACATGCTCACCTGTCTGTCGGTCCAGGGCCTGGGTGAACTGGTTGATGGCAGGAGGCACCTTGAGGCGTTTGTAGAGGATGGATCTCTGGCGCTGCAGCCGAATGTAGCGCGGCCATTTCACAAACCGGGTGAGGTCACGCTTGGGCTGGATATCCTGTCCTAAAAAAACACAGCCTTGAGCTCAGGGCTGCCCCACACCCAGAGCAGCAGCACGGGAAGGGCACAGGAGCATCAGTGATCTTGGTGGTGATGTGTCAGCACGACCACTCAGATAGCAAATATTCTTTCACATCATCTGCGCCTCGTACAAGAATGTCACTGCACAAAGCCTGCAGTGATTTTTAATGTTTATAACTTACACACTTGTTCGTTGAACAAGAAAAAACCATGGGAGCAACCATCCCAAATATCCACTTACTCACCAATTCCAAAGTTCTTGGGCCTCTTCTCAAAGAGAGGATTGACAACCTTCTTGGCCTCCTGCTTCTTGACTACAGCAGGGGCCGGTGCCACCTTCTTGCCCTTGGCCTTCTTTCCTTTCGGCTGCAAGCAAGAAACACACTCTGCCTTCTTTTGCCTCCAAAAAGTGCGTTCTTAGAAGTTACCAGCCCACCCTACAAACGCATTCATTTCCCCAGGCATTTCGCGAGCATGCTCGCCCTGCTCTCCCAGAGAGAGAGCAAATCCTTCGCTTTATGTTTATAAGGATTATAAACCACCCCGAGAGCAACCGAGATACCCCCACGGCGCGTTACTGACCACCGGGACCCGACCTACCCCGGGAAGGCCCCGCGGCCCGGCCGGGCTGCCCGAGCCGGCAGCAGCCTCTGGTTCCCGGCCCGGCCGGGCAGGCCCATACGCGGCCTTCCCCCATCACCGCAAATCAGGCACGAAACACCGCTCCACCGCCTCCCCCGGCAACCGAGCACCCTCAAGGCGCTGCCGCGGCCCATCGGCGGCGGCAGATGACCCCAGATGGCGGCGGATGGCTGCGGCCCCCCCGCGCCGCCGCCATCACTCACCATCTTGGGCGGCGGGAGAGAAAGGCGGAGTGAGGCATGCCGGGAGATATCTACGGCGCGCGAGCTCTCGCGAGAGCGCGGGGGGCGGGGCCGGGGGTCCGTGAGGGGAGGGCGCGGCCATGGCGCAGCCCCGGGTGCTGCCCCAGAGCAAGGAGACCCTGCTGCAGTCCTACAACAAGCGCCTCAAGGACGATGTCAAGTCCATCATGGACAACTTCACCGAGATCATCAAGACGGCAAAGGTGGGCCTGAGCGGGCCGGCCTCCCTCCCCCCCGTGGGAGCGCCCCGGGTGCTAAGCGGAGAATGGCGGGGGCGCGCAAGGAAGAAGGGGGCTGTGAGGGGAGAACCTTTCGTGGAATCCCCGAATGTTAAAGGCTTTAAAGGGACCTTAAAGATCGTCTCGTTCCACCCCTTGCCATGAGCAGGGACGCCTTCCACCAGACCAGGTTGCTCCAAACCCTGTTAACCTGGCCTTGGACACTGTGTGAATTGAACTGTAATTCACATACAGATGTGAATTTCACATACATAATGTGCGATGTCATTCCACACGTATAGGAAATTCACACACATACAGACATCTATAGGAAATCCACACGCGTATTCAAATATATATTCCCCTATATTATACCTTATAACATAGTAATTGTCTGTTTGAATTTTAAATATGTAGAGGTGGATTTGTGTACTTTTTTTTCTTTAGATCGAGGACGAAACTCAAGTCTCTCGAGCAACCCAGGGTGAACAGGATAACTACGAGATGCATGTCAGAGCTGCAAATATTGTGAGTAGCACTGCACTGTTCAGCTCTGTGGGCAGCACACCCTGCAGGGGCTGTTTGCTTCATTTTTGGATCTTTATAGGACTCCCAAGAGAGTAACTTCATGTTTAGGGTGGCTGGGGAAGGCTGGGTCAGAATTCTCTTAGAATCCTCATATTGTGGGAGTTTTTATCCAAAGTTTGGGCTGAAGGAGCAGCTTGGGAGAGCTCAGAACAGGAGCAAAGCTCTGCTCTGATGTGCAGTTTTTCTCGCTGCTGCAAGGTCCGAGCTGGCGAGTCCCTGATGAAACTTGTGTCTGACCTGAAGCAGTTCTTGATCCTCAACGATTTCCCCTCTGTGAACGAGGCCATCAACCAGCGCAACCAGCAGCTGAGGAGTCTGCAGGAGGAGTGTGACAAGAAGCTGATTGCCCTGAGGGATGAGATCTCCATTGACCTCTACGAGCTAGAAGAAGAATATTACTCTTCCAGGTACAAATAGGGCAGTGGACTCTGCCTTACAGCTCCAGGCCTTTTTGGGGTACTTAGTCCAGACCATCAAATAGCCCTTAGAGTATAGGTGTTGAGAATGTTCCCCAAGTATTTTCAGTCCTGCTTTTAATTAGGTCAAACTCTTTTTCTTCAACTAAAGCAACTGCCTTTTCCTTGTAGATACCATGCAGGGTTTAAATGTCCTGGTGAAGGAGGTGTTCACAGCATCTCAGGTTTCATAGGTAATTTCCTTAGGCTTCTGTTGTAATCATTAGAAAAGAAGATGAATTTCCTTGGGGGAAATCCCTCTGAAGGAGCCTCTGGCTCTCTCCCTGCAAAGACCAGCTTGCTGAGCTGGGTCCTGCTGTCAGCTGGTGTCACCTCACCCTCGTGGTGAGTCCTTTCACAAGTGACCTGGTCACACATTGTGCCTTTTCCTTCACAGTCCACTGCCCCCAGCTGCCTCCAGCCCTGCTGGGGTCAACATTTGCAAGGAGCAAAAAGAATTGCTCAGCTTCATTGAATTATGAAGTATTGTGATAGGATTTTCTAAGGAATGACTTATTACTGATTTGTTTGTGGGATTTTTAATATTTTTTAAAGCTTCTTATTTAGCAAACAAACTTTAGAGGATTCAGACACTTTATTTTTTTTGTCATGCACTCCAGCACTTCTAGTTAATGAAAGTAAACTTCTAGTAAATGAAAGCAGAAGAAAACAAATGTAAACCTGGTTATTTTGGCTGCACTTTCCAAGCTAAGTGAAGTCAGTGCAATAATTCTAGGACTTTTAAACAAACACTTAACTTTTAAAAAACATACTTAAAATTTTACAGACCAGGTTTTCCATGTTTGCCTTTTCCTTTTTTTCTAAGAATGCTGAATGCCTATAACCCCAGCTAAGTCAACTAAATTGCTCAATATTTTTGAAAGTAAGGCTATTGTTTATGAGTAATATATGTATTTTAAGAGTAAAAAGATAATAATATGACACTGTGTAGAGGTAAAAGTTTAGAGTTGTTTTTCCAACTTTATTCAGTTTTTTGAGGAGGTTGTGATGATCACAAACCCAAGCACCTGTGCAGGTGCTGATAGGTCCATGACATAGCAGTGAGCTTATCCAGAGGGATGTGGTGTGGGATGAGAGTGCCCCACATGTGCCAGGTGTGCTTCCCTCACCCTGTCCCCAGTCTGCCACCACTGTGTGCTGGTCACTCTCACTTTTGGACTGAGGGCTTCTGGCCATGCTGGCATGGTCTGTTCACCTGCCTGGCCCCAGGTGCCACATAAAGCAACCCTTGCTGACAGAACTAACATGGAAGCACAAATGTTGGTGTGCATCAGATGGATTTGCCTTCCTGCTCTTTCTTCTGGGTCATAAGGTGAGGAAGCCTGGCAGCTCTGCAGAGCTGTGACCTGACACTTTGTTATCATGTAGCACTTGGTCGATTGCTTTTAACACTTCCTCCCTTGCTGTGCTCTTTCCTGTCTTTTTCTGCACCAAAGAAATTGTGTGTGTGAAAATACAGAAACAGTGATTTATTCAAAGTCCTTTTATAATTAGAATACTACAATATTTTAAATGAAATCTTATTGTCTAATGTGGGGGAAGGGTTTCTGTTATGTCACAGCCCTATTTCAGTGGCTGTCAGCACAACAGCCTGTTTGCCCCCAAAGGGGAGTTCCTTGCTATCCTGGGAATGCCTGGTCAGTTGTAGGGTCAGGTGTTTGCCAGGCTTTTTATGTGCACATGGGGCTTTTGATGACACCCAAAAGCAGGTCCTTGAAACTAAACCCAAGAAGATTGTCCTGAAGGAATCTTTGCTTTCCTGCCCTGTGATTGAGTAGTTTTCTAGAGCTGTCCCTCTGCCCTCAGACTGGCTGGGTGCCTCAGGGGAGCAGCGAAGTCCCTTCCACACCCTGAGGAGCCCTCCCAGGACAGAGCAGCAGGCTGGCCAGTGCTCCTGGGCTGTGCAGAGCTGCTCACTGACCCTGACTTTTGAGGAGCATTAGCTGAGAGGTGGAGCTTAGACTCTGGAACTGTTTTAACTGGGGCAGCAGGAGAAGCAGTCATGCTTCTGACACAGCTGAAACGTGGTTAGCAACTCCCCTGCCATGATGTGTGGATGCTGTGGTCAGGTTCTCCTGGGAAATCATGGCCTGAGGTCTATGACAGAACAGGAGCTGTAGTTCTGGTTCAGTCCTGATGGTCTTTGTTACCTGAACTCAGTTCCACTGTGTTGGGGACTGATCTTCCAAGGGATTTTACAGGTATAAAACCTGTATCCACTGCCTTCTCACTTCTCCTGCAAAGCCAGCTGGGTGACGCTGCCAGAAAAGAGCTCAGCTTGCACCTAGTGCTTTGTGTGCTTGTTCCCCAAAGTGGTAACTGCAAGTCCAGCTTGCCCTCTCTCATCCTAACCCCCAGACCTGCATTTGTGTTCCATTGCTCCCTCCTCTTGAGATCACAGGAGCTGTCTTGAGTGTGGGGTTAAATCTCACCTGTTTCATGTTTGTGCAATATGAACTGTCTCATATTTCTATACTTAAAATATTTCCCTAAGCATCAGTCCATACATTACAAATGTAAATAAAGCTGCAACAACAAAATCACTTGACCCACTGGGTTTGTTTTTCTCTGAATGCAAGCTGCTTTCTGCTCCAGCACTCACTTTGTCTTGGGTGTCTCTTGTGTGTGCAGCTCCTTCTTCTCTTTTGGATTTGTGTTGGTTTTGTTCCAGTTCCTTCCATGTTTCTTTTTAGTTTTGGCCCTTCCACATTATGTTTTCCTCAGAGTACGGGCAAGAATTAGCCAGTTGTTTAAAAACATTATTTTCCCACATTGCTGGTTCATCCAGTGTTGGAGACCAGCCAGCTGCTTTTAGAAGCACTGTTAGCTCAGGCTCTTTGGGAAAAGGCAGGAGCTGTCAGTATTTTATAATCAAACTGGGACACTTCAATGGAAGACCCAAACCTGTGGAGCACTTTTTTTGAAAGGCCAGGGGTGCAAATAGGGTTCTTCTTTACTGTGACACTGACAGGTCCCAAAACAATTGTGGCAGGTTTTTTTTTTTTTTTGCTGAAGTAGAAAATAGAGCAGGATTTCTATTTTTTCCTCACATAGGTTGCAGTCTAATTCCAAGTAAAATAATACTGGGTAAGGTTCATGTCTCACTCATCAGTAGCAAAAGTTGCATATTTGGGGGTGCCAGGACTTCAGCTCAGATCTTTTCAGAGACTTGGAGTGTCTGGATTAGAATTGAGCCTCTGTTTCATTTTGTAGCCACAGTTCTGTCTCTGAAATGGCCCCAATGCTCACCAGGCCTAAGAGGTTTTAGGACCAGCCCTTAGTGGGGTTGTCTTACGGAAGGGCAATGTCACACATAAGTCATGTGACATGAACACAGACCTTACATCCAGCATTTTTTTTTTGCCATTTTCTTAATGCTTTGCTTCTGTCTTGCTCCCTCCACCCTTTCCATCCCTCCCCTCTGCCACCACACCTGCTCTCTCCTCATTGGGGTTGTTTGTTCTGGAAAGCTACAGTCTGTGTGACAGCAATGATCTCCCACTGTGCGAAGCCTACTGGAGACAAGACTTTGCCACGCTGTCCCCCGAGAGCCTCTCGATGCCTCTGGCAGCTGCCACAGCCGAGCAGAGCGTGTCCGCCTCGCAGAGTTCCACCCCGTCGCACCCCCACGTGAACGGGCACGGGGCGGGCCCCGCCGAGCATTCCTGAAGAGGATCCGCTGCTGCCGGGCGCGGTTCATCCCCGCGCTGCTGGAAGTCTTCCTCCTGCTGTGCTGGGCAAGCGGCTCCTGCTGTCCGGAGGAGGCGCTGGAGCTGTGCTGGCAGGGTTCTGCTGCTCCCTGCACGGCTCCAGTGCTTCCTCCACGCCAGGACCTTGCCAGGAGTGTTCCTGTCCCTTAAGAGATAGAGATGTGTAGACACAAAGTGAGTCTCATTATAACAAATTAGAGTCAGGTTTGCTTTAACGTGATAGTTATGTGTAGAGTTCATTAGAAGTCTTAGAAGTTTGTTTCCATGTGAGTGTTGGGAGTTGAATTTCTTTGGGATAAACTTGAGCCAAATGTGGGGGCAGTGAGCATGTTGGGGTTTTTACTCTGCTTCCCAAAGTTATTGATATTCTGGCTGCTTTAAAGCACTCTCAGGATGGTATCTGACAACCTCTGGTCTACTGTAAAGAGTCTCAAAGTATTTTTACACAGCAGTCTTCACTGTCAAAATGCTTTACAAACTTGAACTCTTGATTTGGAAGGAGGATCCCAGGACACCTTTATGGAAAAGCTGTGTTCCCCCCTTGGAAGAAGAACAGGCAGACAGGGATCAGATTTAGGGATCAATGACACCACTTGCTCAAAGCCACAAGAGAAGCAGTGTCATGCTTCAGTCAGTCAATTCCTTCCTCAGTGTTTACACAGAAATTCCTGCTAACGTAGTCTGAGCTAACATGGAGCCACTGTTTATGTTGGCTTTTAGTTTTGTCTAATGAAAAAAACTTGAGAGCAGTGAGGAACACTCAGTTATTCTCCGTTTCCTTCCAAAGAAACACATTTGGTGCTTGGTCTGTAGCTGTTCAGCAGCTCAGCACATCTTCTGTCCTTTCCTTTTGTGGTGGCTCTGCCTTGGCTCGAGCTGTGCAGCTGAAAGGGAGATGCCACTGAACTGAAGTGTCACCACAGCTCGGTGTCACAGGCACTACAGAGCCACCAGGGCATTCCAACAACTGAGCTGAGCTTCCCCAGCTTTCTGCTGTAATGTCTCATTTCTTAGGATGTGAATTTTTGCTATTATTTTTTGGTTTCTTTTTCTTCCATTCCATTTATTTTTGTAATTAGGTGATTTAATAAAACTGACTGTTTTGTATAATTTTTAATGCGTGTGTTTTCAGCCGCGAGGCTTTGTGAAAGTGTCACAATATGAGCGTGCACATGCGAGGAGGGGATGAGCATTGTCTTGCAGGCTGTGAAGAAAACCCTGCTCCCTGCAGCTGCTCCCCTACACGAGCTGCAGAAACCATCACGAAACTCGCCCGTGCTCTGGGACCCTCACCCCCGTACAGGGGGAAACTCGGTTTTGTCCTCCAGTAAGGGGAGGTTTGGGACCTGCGGCAGAGGAGAACCAGGGGCTGTCTGCGGGGCTCCGGGGAGGTGTCTGGAAGGAACGGGGCTCGCAGCCCCCCAGGAGAGCCCGGGGGCCGCCGTCNCGCTGCCGTCACTTCCCGGCCGGCGCGCTTCACCCATCACTTCCTGCGGGATCCACGAGGAGGGCACCGCCGTGCCCACGCTGCCCCGGGCAGCTCTGGGACCCGGGGCGGCAATGGCCAGCCTGGCCGCACAGGACTCCTACCTGCAGGGCTTGGCCAGGAGGGCCGGCGTGCAGAACGCCCCGGAGTCGCGGAAGAGGAAATTTGGTACTGGAACTGTAACGCTTGGGTTCTGTCATCTCCGGCCGGTTTGTGGGAGGCTGGGCGCCACAGCCGTGCCCCCACGGGGTGCTTGGCCCGGCATTGTGCCGATTTCTAACAAAAAAAAAAAAACAATCTGCTGAAGTGCGGCGCTCCCGGGCACGTTGCACACATTGTACTGGGAGCCCTGGAAATCAATGGTCTCCGTTCACTGTGGTATTGGATGTGGAGAGCTGGGATTTTACAGAAGTGTGCAAGGATGTTTGGTCTAATTAAATAAATCCTAAAACGTAAGATTTTTGAGCATAAAGATACGCCATTGTGATGCTGGAACTTTAGTGTTCAGTAATAATTGAATGTTATGAGTGGGAATGTAGCATTGTCCCCTTTTGTGTAATTTGTTTTTGTCTTCTAGTGTCTAAGCCAGGTCAGCCCGAAGATGCTGGCAGACAGGTCAAGAAACAGAAAAAAAAGAAGCCCAGGAAGCAAACTGAGAAGAAGAATGCTCCTTCAGCCAAACAGGTGGCTTCTAACACCAGTAAACCCACTCCAGGACAGAAACCAGCCCCTCAAGCCAGCAAATCATCTCCACAGGATGGTACACAGAACAGAAAGGAGAGTTTGCCTACAGGTAAGAATTCTAGTTTTGCCATGGTCTGATTAAACTGACCTGGGCTGAGCTGGCTGCTTTTCACTTGCTTCACACAAGTCTAGTGTGGAAGACCTGAATTGAGAACATCTTTGCTTGCTTCATGTGCCCCAGAAGCTTTTGCCTATGGACAGGAATTTGTGCCATCACCACTGGGTGGCTCTCTGGAAACAGTGTTTAACTGAACTGCAGAGGTTTTGTGCATGTAACTTTGGGAATTACACGTGGATGCAATCCCTGTCCTGCCAGCTCAGCTTTCCTTTATGACAATGAAAAGCCAGATCACAGAGAAAAGATGTCCTGAGCCTCTCTTTTCCACAAGCTTGGTACTTGTCTTTGCCTTGCCAGGCAGCCCCAGGGCATGCCAGGCCACTGCTGGCAGTGTTGAATGATAAAAGGGGAAATTCTAAAGAAACCAATTAAATAGAAACTCTGAGTTTGTTTGGATTTTCCATTCCATTCACAGCATCTAAAGAGTTCCCAGAGTTTTTCCCATAGCCAGAGAAAGTGCTACTGTTTAGCTGGTGCTGCTTTTTAAGTATTTTTATTTTCTCTCCCTCATTTTCAGGAAGTAAAAGTGAACCGAGTTCCCCTTCTGTTTCTGCAATCAGTCTGTTGCGTCAGAGACTCCACGAGAAGATTAAAAAGGCTTCTGGACAGGTATGGGGACTCTGAATGTGTATCCATATGTGTGTTTGTGCACTTGAAATCCTCCCCATCCTCACAGGGCATGTGGGGACAGGATCTCACAGGCTCAGGGTTTGAGCTGATTCCAGCTCATAAGGAATTGCCTGTAGGGATTGCCTGGTGACCTGTGTATGTTCTGTGGAAAAACCTGTGAGAAAAGATGGGGTCAGCTTCAAAGAGAAAGTGCCTTTGGTGATTTTTAGGAAAAAGCAAAATAGTGAGAGCCTGCAAGGGAACAGCTACAGGCTCTTGGGAGAAAGCAAAGGGTTTGAAATGTTGTTACTGTGTTCAGTGTCTCTAACAGCTGAGTCACAGCTTCACATCACAGGTGGTGCTTCTTAGGAGGAATTTGAAATCAGGAACTTGGGGACAGCCCACTTTTACTTCTGCTTTAACCCTTTAAGGCTTCTCATTCATGTCCATCCTTCTCCTTAGGATAATGCCAAGGAGTTAACCCCTGCAGTCCTGGAGAAGAGGCAGCGAAGGAAGTATGAGAGAGAGAGAAAGAAACGCCGGCGAAAGGAGTTGAAGATGAAAGCAAAAATCGAGAAGAAAGAGACTGAGGAGGTACCAGCAGAACCAGAAAACAAAAAGGAGGAGAGCAAAGCTGACATTGTCTTCAACAGGGTTGAAGTTCATGAAGAGAATGAGTTAAACAAGATCCAGAAGAAGAAAGAGAAGAGGAAAGCAGTGAAAGGCAATATCACTCCTATGACAGGCAAGAACTACAAGCAGCTGCTGAGCAGGCTGGAAACCAGGAAGAATAAACTGGAGGAGCTCAAGGAGAAGGACGAGAAGAAAGCCCAAGAGCTGGAGACCAAGATAAAATGGACAAATGCCCTGTATAAGGCAGAGGGGGTGAAGATCCGTGACGATGAGGAGCGTCTGAAGGAGGCCCTGAAGCGCAAGGAGAAGAGGAAAGCCCAGCGCAAGAGGCAGTGGGAGGAACGGACTGTGAGGGTGGTGGAGAAAATGCAGCAGCGGCAGGACAAGCGCAAGAAGAACATCCAGAAGAAGAAGAAGGAGAGGATAGAGAAGAAGAAAGCCAGGGCCCGGAAGAAGGGCCGAGTTCTGCCAGAGGACTTGAAAAAAGCTGGGTTAATGTGAGAGCAAGGCAGCTCTGCTGGCATTGGGGTTCCAGGGTGGGCTGTCTGTCACATGGGGCTGTGTCACTGTCCCAGGCTGTGGGGCAGGCACTGCCACAGCTTCCCAGCCTCATCATACTAAAAAAACAGTTGTATGTTTGTTAATAAAGTTTTCTATCCTAAAGAAACACCTTCTGGCTGATTTCTAATAGGAATTATTATTTTTCTAAAGGGGAAATGTCAGTTGCTTTCACTTCCTCTGATGGGCAGCACAATGTCTTATTTGCATCCCCTGGGAAGGGGAAAGAGGAAACAAAAAGGCAAAAAGACCAAACATGGGATTCATCTCAACACAAAGATACAGCAGGTGTTGTAGAACCTTTGCTTACATGAACTTGGATGATACCTTTGGAAAGGACAGTGCATCTTGGATTCATTTATCCTCCCCACCACAAGAAAACTGGAAATAATTTTGAATTTTAGGCAGTGCTGTTCATTTATAAGTTTTGTTTTATCAGCATTATTATCAATATAGACATAAATACATGCACGTGCATGGATTTATTGTGGAGCTAACTGAACTTTTTGGATCATCCATAGGACACACTGACTGATCCTGATGGTAGAAGGATTGGCTCCAAGTCTATCTTTGGCAATAATAAAAAATTAGGCAAAAAATATTTCTGGCAAGCACAGATGCCTGCAAGGGTTTCTCCTCTGTGCAGTTCATCAGTGCAAAATTGTATTTGGTCATTACCAATTTTGTCCTTTATTGTTGTTTATACAGAAATACAAATGTGAACTTGAGCAGCTGTTTAGCCAGCTCAGGAGGGAAAGCACAGCTTGGCTGCTGGCAATCCAGCCTGGGGAAGATTGGTGGGAACAATCCATCCAGAAAATAAAGCAACTCTGCCCCTGAGATCAGTCAAACCTTGCTGGTGCCCTCCTGATCTTGGTTGGTGTGATGTGATATTTTGTACTGAGCTCAAAGGTGTTATAAATTGAGTCTGGTTCAATTCTCGATTCTCTAGATCTGGCTCTTTGGAAGAAGCTCTTTTTTGCCTTATGACTAAAGCTGATGGATGTGCTGTGAGGGAAATGCAGGCTGTGCTGTGCCTCCCAGCTGGATCCCTGCCAGAGCCCAGGTAACTCCTGGTGCAGCTGTAATCTGAGACTGCAGAGCCAGGAGCCCGAGCAGTGGATTTGTGCTCAATTCCTGTTCAAGCCTCAGGTGTGACTGAGCACATTTGTGTTCCTGCAGCCTGTTCCACACTGGAGTCCAGCAAGGAAACCTCTCCTCGGGCACAGATGGAGCTCTCCCCATGGATATCTTCTCTTTCTTCACTTTCTGAACCACCCTGCACTCACAACTTGCCACTTCAGTTGTAGAAATCTGAAATCCACATTTGGAAATCTGAAATAGTTGCTCTGCAAAGAATATTTTCCATGGGACGGTCTACAAGTGAGGTATTTATCAGCTGTCCAGAATGCTTTCCAAGCAGGGCTTGAAGATAAAGTAATGCTTTGTTCTGGGAGGTCAAGCAAGTTCATTTGGGAGTAACAGAGCTACTTTCAGCCATATCCCTTTTAAAAAACTCTCTGAACAAATTCGAGGAACCTGAGTAACTATTAAAAATGCTTTAGCTGTGATTTCTATTTGGTTGGAGATTCTTTCATCAGCTGCAACCACATCTATTTAATTTCTGTTTGTATTCATGGTAAACTGTAAATCAGTTGAGTTAAATCTCAGTGAGATGGTTTTAGATGCAAAGGATGTTTCAATCTCAGCTGGCTCTAGTGCTCTGGCAGGTTTGTACCACAGAAACTGAAAATAAGGGGGGAATGCATCAGCTGTGCTCCTAATGATGTATTATTTCAAAATATGTGTATTTCTCTTCCTGAGGGATTAGATGTTTACTCTGTAAAAAGACACATGGAAGTGCTCTTACAACAGCTGAAACTGCACTAAAATAACCAAACACCCTTATCTTTTTTTTATTCTATGTTAATTTTACTGCCCAATTTGAGGATAACTATTAGTCTCCTTTCTTCGCTCTGTTCTTGATCCTCTGTCCTTCCCCATCACCCAAATTCTGTGCTACCAGCCTCTGGATGCCATGGAGATAAGAGCATGGGTCAGGTGCAGAAAATGGGAATCCCCAGGAGACTCTGCCAAGTGGGATTGTTTGTGTATTCTTTTATGATTTGGGTGGAAATATTGAGAGGATATTTATGCAATTGGAAAGTGGCATCAAGCTGGGAGGGGCTGCAAACCCCAAGGAAAACAGGATTCAGTCAGGGATTGGTGTTTTAGAAAAACAAATAGCCTGAAAATTGAGTTTGTTTTCATGAAGTCAAGTACAAGGTTTTACAGGCCTCAGGCCTGGCTGGGAGAGGTTCCACAGAAAACACAGATTGCATTTGGCCACAGGCTGAATGTCATCCCAGTGCTGAGGTCTTGCAAAACAGGCAACTGTCCTGTGGGAATGTATGAACTGTGACAGCTTTTCAGTTCTGGGGGGCAACCCAGCTTTACTTCCTACTGCTGAGGGCTCAGCAGGGGAATTTGGGGTGCTTTGACACCAATTTCACAAGAATGGGATGATTAGAGAGAGTCCAGGCAGAACTGACAGAAATAATCCCAGATCTTGAAAGACTGAAGATTGAAGGAGGTCACAGAAGAGAAGAGGGAAGGAAACATCAGAGTCTTCAGGTGTGGAAAGGGAGACTGCCCAGACCTGGAGTGCAGCAAGATCTTGGTTGGAAATTTGGAAGCCTGCTGATGAGAAGGCCTTTCCTACCTGCTCTATGTGCAGCCATCTCTCAAGGAATGCCTGAAAAACAACTGTTTGAACCCCCCTCTGCACATTTGTCTGCTTTGCATGTGCTGCAAGCATCAAGCACAAGGTAAGAAACGTGGCACTGACAAATCCTGGTGTCAACATAGCAGCTCTCATGACACAACTAGCACAGGAATGAGATAAAGCTGGTCAAAACACAGAACAACTGCTGGAGGGGGAAGGCTGTTTGTACTTCTTTCTGTGTTTGTGGATCTGCAGCATTTTTAGGCAAGAATCCAGAACTGCTCAGCATGAATCCATGAAGGCTTTAAGTGGTGGAAGGCCTTAAGATACATATTTCACACATACATATATATATATGTGTGTGTATATATCTATAGTTAGTCATTGTTTTTAAGTAGGATTTGGTGATGCTTCTGGTGAAAGCTAATTAGAGTCTCTAAAAGCAAAGTGAGGGAGAAGCACCAGAGAGGATTTCTGTGTGACACAGTAAAGCAAATTAAAGAACTTTTTGCCACTTGTCTTTTTCCAGCCAAAGAAATTAAAGCAGGAGAATCACTCCTGCCTGCTCAGATCCATTGGCACTGTCCTGTGCCTTAGCAAGGGCCAGTAATGATCTCTGGGATTACTTCAGCACCCTCCAAGAAGAACATGTACCAGCTCCTCCCATTAGTATAAATGCTACCATCTTTATAAATAGTTGATAAACAGCTTTTTTCTCTATTTTTATTTTTTTTTCTTCTCTGCGAGCTTCAATCACATTCTAGAAAGTAGAAAGCTCTAACTGGAAATGCATCCAGTCCCTCCAGCCAGCCTGGGAGAGCTCTTGGTGTGGAGGGTTAGGCCTGAGGAAGGAGGAGAATATGGGTTGGGTCCTGAGAAAGCAGAAGAACATAGATTGGGTCCTGAAACAGCAGCAGTGAGATGAAAACCCACAAGCCTGATCCACAGCTCCCTGCTGCTCTCCTCACTGAAGGTAATAATGAAATGAATAATAATTAATGTGCTTGTAACCCCTTTGGAGGCCCCATGCAAATGCATTTTGTGTTTGTCACAGGGACCAACCAAAGTTCACACTCTGGGCACCTTTCCTTCCCTGGGAGCAGAAAAAGATTGATTTGAGCTTTTAAGGTAAGACTGCTGCCTCGGGAAAATTGATTTTCATGGCTGTTGTAGAGGAAATAATTCCTTTGGCTTAATCTTTACCCAGTGTGCATTAGGATTATGAAATGTTCCTCTGCTGGTCTCACACCTCAGTTTACCTTTCCTCCAGGCACTTTTGCAGGGAGTGCCCCTGGTGGTTACTGGACTGTGAAAGGTGGAGTTAATCAGCTCAGGTGATAACTGTGTTAGCTCTCTGATAGGACAGGTGCTTTGATTCAATTGCAGAGGGTGAGTGCTTGAGGTGAAAAAATGGAATCTACAGAAAGTGGAATCAAATCAGAAAGGCTCCCCATGCACTAGAGCTGGGGTTGAAGCTCCTGAAATGAAGAACTTGCTCAGACATTTTACAGACACTGCCTCAGTGTCCTGGCTCTTACAGTCTGATGCCTTCCGGGGTTATCACTTCAGAAAGACTGAAAGAGAAACTACCAAGAAACCTCATCCTCCTCTGAGGAACTGATAAATTTCTGAGAGTGAAGTACTTACAGCCCTCTTCCCTTTATGTTTGTTCTTTGCAGAGTGAATGGTGCTGGGATTCAGAAGTTGCTCTTCCTTCTCCTCTGGAAGATATGATTTCCAGGAAGGTGCTGGTGGGGTCTCTTGTCTGCCTGGGTGGTGTTGCTGCAGTTATCTGGTAAGCATTTGCTGGCCAGCTTGGTCATACCTAAAACATCCCATGTAGATCCTGTGGTAAAACTCCTAGAACACAAAAATAAAGGCTGTGCATTTTATGGGAAGCCATAAGAAAGAATAGCAATTTGTGTAATAGATAAATGAGCACTGGTAGAGGGAGAAGGCCCTAAGGGAAAGAGGAAAGAAAGAGCAACTGAGTCCAAATCAGGCTGCTAACACTAGTGTTAGACTCACAAACAAATGCTTGAGTATAGAATATTCTATATTACATTTCAGTTACATTTCAGCTCAGGCCTTAACAGAGGTGATTTTCTGTCTGTTCACACAGTCCAAACTCACACCAGTGTCACCAGGGACAGCTTTGGAACTATCAGACATCACAGCTTTCAAACACTAGGAATTTTGTAACTGAATATTCTGACAACTCAGTATGGCTTATAGATTCTCTGGAGCAACTCAAACATCATTGGAAGGGAATCTGAGATAAGGCATTTCCATTAAGTATTTAAATATTAAATTATTAGGAATTATCACATATTTCTGATGCTGCAATTTGCTGTACTTTCACCTTGTGGGTAGCTGCATTTTGCCTCAGCAGCAGGACATTGTGTTAAAATCTGAACACAGCAGATCCTACACTAATTAATAAAGTAGATATGGAGCTAGCCAGAGTTACCTCTCAAAACCTTTGCCAGGTCCTTGGGTGATGTTGGAAAATCCTAGGAAGGTTTCCTTCAACATTTCCTATCTTAAAACATTTTTTTTGCTCTCACAGGGCTGTAGCTGGGAGTGGAAAAGTGCACTACCTGCCCTACTACCTTCCCTGCCCTGAAATCTTGTGAGTATTTTGTTCTGTGTCTGATGAGTAACACAGATCATTGTTTCAGTCCTGCTCCTCACTGACAGCACAAACAGTGATTAACAAGTGGCTTGTTCTTTATTTATGAAGCTGTAATTAGTCACTCTCTTAAAACAAAAAGCTACCAATGCTGTTTGGACCTGCCTGCCCTGCAGGACAGCTCTGGGTCTCACAGGTGAGGGAGGCTTTGTTTGTTGTGGGTCCCAGAGCCCAGGACTCAAAGGTTAATGCAGCTTCCTTATCAGGGTGTAATCACACACCTGCACATGCACAACTGTGCTTTAAGCATCCACTCACTAGACAGAGACACCTAAAGCACAGAGGTGAGGTGAACAGGCACAGGAGGAGCTCTGGCACAGTCAGGAGTAGCCCCCAGTTCTCATCAGGCTCCTGCTCTGAGCTCTGTGCTCTGCCCCACTCCATGAATGTGTTTGTGCCATGGCTGCACTTGGGCTCTGCACCTGAACAGATGAAGGGGAGCTGCTTCTGAGCTTGTGCCTGACCTAGCCTGGGTGCCAAGAGCTGTCCCAGAGCTGCACAGGACAGAATTTACACTGTGCAGGGCCAGGGCCATGGCCCCAGTGACCTTGTCACTGCCACATTGCACCAGAGCTGGGACATGACAAGCTGTGGCTTTTCCCATGACCTACTGTTCTTGTAAAAACAAAACCAAACCATGCAAATAGAAAAAAAAAAGATGTTTCATGGAGGTATTTCTGATTGTTCCAGCCCATTCCAAACCATTGTGTCTGCTCAGGTGCTTATTTCTCTGAATGCTGTTGGAAATGTGGTTATTTCAGGTAGTTCAGCCCTCCAGGTGACCAGAAACAGTTTTGCAGGGCATGGAGCACATACATGACCATTGCTAACAGTCCCACATGGATTTTGACCCCTAAACCCTGATTTCCCCACAGATGGGATTGCTGCCAGCATCTCTCTGTCCCTGTTGTGTGTTCTGTCCCAGAGCTGTCCCTTTGGGGAGCCCTGGGGGGGTGTGCAGGTGATGCCCAACCCTGGGCCAGGCAGGGCAGTGTCCACAGCAGCTGGAACTGGATTTGGGCAGCAGGTCCTGAAACCAAACTTGGTTGATATTTTAAGAAAATAATAACAATCCCTTTCTCTTCCCACCCCATCATGCAGCTCCATGAAACTCCAATATACAGAGGAGAAGCTAATCCAGCTTTTCCCCCAGTAAGTACTGGCTGTTTATCCCCTGACCTTTAAACTGCTGTTCCTCTCTTCCAGGCATATTCATGTATTATTCAATGGATATTTCTTCCTTTTTACAGATTATTTTATCAGCAGCCAAGAGTGCTGGCGCCAAAGTAAGTTTCTTTGTTTGAACTTTGTTTCTGCTGAGTTTGGTTTGGGCACTTTGCAGCACTCACAGTCCCAGAGTCCTGGGGCACACTGAGCAAGACCTTGTTCCATGAGAATCCAACCACAGGGGTGTGACAGCAGCTGCCTGTGCTGCTCTGAGGTTGGGTTTGGTTACTGTACACTCATTAACACACTTCCTGTTAATTCCCAATTATTACATTAGCACACACACTCTGTTGAGGCCAGGAATTCTTTTTGAGGTGGCAGATCTGTAATATCTGGAAGTAAGAAATGACTTATCTGTATGTAAGATATAACAGATGTGTCATATCTGAAAGTGGGAAATACCTTCTGGAGCTGTGCTGTAGCTGGAACCAGCTGTGAGAGAGCTTTGAACCCATTTCAGGACAAAATAAAGCAGGTGCTCTGTGTGACCTTCAGCAAACAGACAAATCTCTGAGACACAGCCAAAGCAGGGAGTTTAAGGGAAGATTTGGGACAGCAGCACTAAAAAGTGGCTTGGACAATCTCTCTGTGCAGCTCAGGTTTTTACAGCCTCCTTTGGCCTGACTTTTTTCTGGAGCAGTTCACCTTCAACAACCACATTCTTTTGAGTGTTAATAAACACACCCTGTTGGTACACACACACACACACATATATATATATATATTATTTCCCCCACATATTCAGGATGTGCTCAGCCTGAATATTTCTTCCATATTGGAATAAATTTCTGTGCTAAATCAGCTGGTATATTCTGGGCTAAAGGAGAGGAGAATCTTGAAGCTTTCCATGCTCTGTGTCTTCTGGAGGGAGTTCACTGGCACTGAGAGGATGACCATGACTCATTGGGAAACCCAGGACAGCCCTTTAAAATCAAATTTACAAAGCTCAGAGAAGTGAACATGCCTGTTTCCTTCCCTCTCCAATAAAAAGGATAATCACCCCAGAAAGAGAACAGATCAGTAAATACATTTTCCCCAACCTAAATTCTTCTTCCTGTATAATTTAATCTTTCAATCACAGGCACTGCTGTAGGAAGGAGTGAAACTTATTCTGGTATCCTCTCAGACTGAAAGTATTAGGTCTGGTTTGGAGGATCTGATTGGATCTGCTGCCTGGAGCACCAGGCTGCTGCCCACAGCTCCCCCAGTTTGGTTCTGGTGCTGTTTTGCCTTGGAGCTGTGTCAGGTGGGAGCCCCCAGGTGTGGCCATGTGCTGTGTGTGACAAATTTCATTAGCAGAGGGCTCCAGCTCCTGGTCTGGAGCAAATGTGAGCAGGCTGGGGTGAATTCCACCATAAATGACATCTTCTTTTAGAATCAAAAAGGTAAGAATGAAGCACTGAAAACAAAGCAGCAAATTGGAACAGCATTGCAGAGCTGTAATAGGACAGAATCAGACTCTGCTGCATTTATATTCAGTATTTCCACTTCCCTCACAGGAGATTAAGGATTTTTTTCTAACTTTGTTACACATTTGGATGCTGGCTCACATACAGCATTTTAAATTATATCTGAATGTGTTGGAGCTATATATAAATACTGGAAAAATAAGCTGTCATGCTGCAAGCTGTGTTTTAATAACACAGCAATGGGCTATATTTTATAGTAATTTTCATATTATTATTACTTGTGTTTTAATCTGCATGTAGCAATCTGCATCAGGCTGACAGCAAATAGGCACAGCTTCCCATTCTGAGAGTTCAGTGGTCATTAAACTCTCCTCAGCAGAAAAGTCCTTAAATGAGATTTTAGCAGATCCTCAGGTTTTTGCTGATGTGTTAAGTGCTTAATTTCAGCCCAGGAACTGAAATGTCCATGCTCTGTAACCTCAAATAAGAGTGCAGGGAGAAAATATCTGAGGCTAATACCCTCCATGGCGAATTAATGCTGATTCACACACTCCTCCAGCTGCCTTTTTCCTGCTTCTTTCCCATTTACTGGCCCCAAAACCAGCAGGGACAGTTACATTTCATTAACATTTTTGGTTTTTTCCCCCTTCAGGCGCCAGGATGTGCTGACAGTCACACCATGGCTGGCCCCCATTGTCTGGGAAGGGACCTTTGATCCTGAGATCCTGGACAGTGCCTACAGACCCCTGAACCTCACCATAGGGGTGACAGCCTTTGCTGTTGGAAAGTAAGGGAAGCACTCAGTGGGAACAGTTCTTGGGGTGATGCCCTTCCTCTGTGGAAAGATGATTTTGGCTTTCCTTTTCCTGAAATTTGTCCCAGTTTATAGGGGGGTTTTGTGCCCATCTAGTGTGTCTGTGATCACACAAGCCCACGGGATGACAGCACTTGAGGTACCTGAGGTGTGGGCAGTGTTTTTTAAGAATTAGCAGGTGCCTTGGGAATTAGAGCTGGTCAAAATGGGGATAATCCACTTGTTCCTTGTCCTCCACTACAGCTGTTGCATGTGTAGTGTGTGGATTCCTGCAGTGGTAATCAGTGAACTCTCCTCACTCCTTGTCTTGCATTCACTGACGTGCCCTTCATAATCCACCACGCAGCCCCTTGGAATCCCAGGATGGTTTGGGTTGGAAGGGTCCTTAAAATTCATCTCCTTCCACCCCCTGCCATGGACAGGGACACCTTTCACCAGACCAGGTTGCATCAACTTGTCCTTGGACACTTCCAGGGATGGGACAGCCACAGCTTCTCTGGGCACCCAGTGCCAGGGCCTGCCCACCCTCACAGGGAAGAATTCCTTCCTAAAAATCTGATCTAACCCTGCCCTCCTTCAGCTGGAGGCCATTCCCCTGATGCCTTGAGAAGGCTGACCTAGAACAGAGACTAGATGGTGCTAAAGAAAAAATTAGGGATTTATTAAGAGGCCTCAGTAGAGCCACCTTGGGCAGCACAACCCAAAATGGTCACAAAATGCTTGACCAGTCATGGGGTCTTTCACTTTTATAAGTTCTGGTCAATTTGCATATTGGAGTTAATTGTCCAATTATAGCTCCAGCCCATGAAGTCCCATCCTTCTTGTTTTTCTCTCTTCATTCCACTGTTGTTTCTTCTCTTGGGCCTGAGATTTGGATCATTTGTCCTTGGTCCCCAGCTAGAGCAGGAATTGTTTTGTCTCCCTGCTCTGTGCGGAGCTCACCATCCCCTAATATCAAGCCCAGACCCACACACTAAAGCAGCACAGAACCTAAAAAATATAAAAGCTAAACCTGAGGCATCACCCCTTTCCTCTATCACCCATGCCCTTGCAGAAGGTCCCCAGCAAGGCCCTCCTTGTCCCTGCTGTGCTGTGTCTGCTCAGGTACACGAGGTTCGTGCGGCGCTTCCTGGAGTCGGCGGAGCAGCACTTCATGCGTGGCTACCAGGTGAACTATTACATCTTCACAGACAGCCCCCAGAGCATCCCCCAAGCCCAGCTGCAGCCAGGGCGCAGGCTTGTCACCGTCCCCATGCAGAAATACCCCAGCTGGCAGGAGATCTCCATGCGCAGGATGGAGGCCATCAACCAGCACGTGGCCAGGGAGAGCCATCGCCAGGTGCAGTTCCTCTTCTGCCTGGACATCGACATGGTGTTCCACAACCCCTGGGGCCCCGAGACCCTGGGGGACATGGTGGCAGCCATCCACCCTGGCTACTTCAATGTGCCACGGGAGCAGTTCCCTTATGAGAGGAGGAGCTCCTCAGCAGCCTTCATCCCTAAGGGAGAAGGGGATTTCTACTACGGAGGAGCCGTGTTTGGAGGCTCGGTCAAGAAAGTTTATGAGTTCACCAAGATCTGCCACATGACCATCCTGGCAGACAAAGCCAACGGGATCATGGCAGCCTGGCAGGAGGAGAGTCACCTCAACAGGCATTTCTTGTCCCACAAACCCTCCAAGCTGCTTTCTCCAGAGTACATATGGGATGACAGGAAGCCGAAGACCCCCGAAATCCGCCTCGTACGTTTTTCCACAGTGAATAAGAACTACAAAGAGATCCGAAATTGACCATCTGATCCCTGCAGAGAGATCCTCCACGCAGCCAAACCCACCAAAAATTAGTTCCTGCAGAATGTGCCCCACCTTGAATTTTTGTTCCTGGTAGGAGCAAACTGGGAAGGGAATGTGTGGATAGTTCCTCTGGAGAGCAGAGTCTAAACGCATTTCAGAAGGAGCTGTCAAAGTGCAGGTGAGACTGAAAAAGTTTCTGGATTCCCACTCTTTGTAAATACATCCTGCTTGAGCCTGTAGCACACACAAAAAAACATCCAAAAGGCCAGTTATCCAGTGCATGGCTGTAGCTGCCTTTGCTTTAATGTTTTCCCAAGGCCTGGTGGAAATTTAAAAAGATCAAAATGGTATTTGACATTCCTGTGGAGGAGAAGACCTTGGGTTTTGGTAAAGACCTTTCCATTTAAAAAAAAACGAACGTTGCAGAGCAATAAACTTTCTTGAATTGTGATTTAAACTAACACCTTTTGTCAGAATCAGGGGGAAACTTGCACTTGGAGTTTGTGATCCCTGTCTGGTGTGCAGCAGGATTCTTGGACCTTCTCAGCAGAGAGCTGGTGCCAGGCATTGCCAGTAAGAGCCCAGGTCTGACAGGACAAACAGTGGGAACTCATCTAGCAGTTATCTCCCAAATTCCAGTCTGTGCTTTGGAGACCCAAGTTTAGACAGAACTGGCACAGCTCAGACTTCTTCAGGTTTATTTCAATCACAGATGTGCTCTGAACCTTTTCCCTGGGTCACATGTCTCTGTGGATCATGTAATCTTTTCCAACACAGAAATTCTGGTTTTGAGATGTTCATGTTCCTCTCCATTGCTTCAACCCTTTCCAATTTTTCTAAGCTCTGTGAAATAAATTGGCGAGAAGCTGCTGGAGCTGACAGCACGAGCTGATGCCTTTCCAACAAACAGGATGATTTCATTCCATCATGAAATGCTTTGGAGAAAGCTGGGAGTTCAGCATGGAGCTGGAAGTGGGCTGGGGTTAACATTTTCTCTCCTTGGATGTGCTGAGGAGCTGAACCAGGCGTTTAGAGCCTGGCAGCTCCCTCGGGTGAGCACGGTGTGGCTGGCAGCTGAGGTCACAGCACAGGGGTGCCTGTGCCACCTCCCTTGTCACAGCAGGGCTGCCATAAACATCATCTCCCTCTGCCACCGAAGGGCTGAGCACGTCAGTCCCTGTTCTCTCAGAGGGAGCAGGAGAGAGGCCACGGGAGCTGCGGGGAGCGGCAGCGCTCAGCGGGGAGAGGAGGAGAGGGTGAAAGGGTGAACAGGCTGTTTCTAAGGGAACTGGTTAGGGGGGGAAAAAAAGGAAAAAGAAAGAAAAGAGGAAAAAAAAAAGCTCATTTGGCAGAGAGAGGGAAAATAGGGAAGAGGTGCCTGACTGTTCCTGCTTCTCTTCACATGAGAAAATTGCTGTATGGCAGTGAATCAAGTATTCAAAGCTTTAGGGCCCCACCACTGATTGCAGATGACTTAACGAGCCATTTCAGTCCTGTGAGCAGGCTGGAAATGGCACTTGCCACTGTCATTGCAGGCATTTCATCTTCCAGAAGACTAATTAGAAAAGCTTTCACGGACCCATAATATAGATAAGGTACCTGAAATACCTCCAGCCCCAAAGCCCCAGTGGCAGCTGGGTTGGCTGATTCGTGCTTAATCCAGCAAAGGGTCTTTATTACATTTTCTCCAGACTGTTCTTAGTGATGTGGTGCAGGAGGAAGATGCCCCTTTACATAAACTAAACCAGAACTGAAACCCCTGCCATGTCTATGGGGTAACCAGGCACCTCATCTAAGCCAAAATGGTGAGGAAAAATACTTATCCAAATATTTCCAGAAAGATACATTTCCAAGCAGCCCAGGATTAATACTGTCTGTTTCTTATTTGTTAAAGAGTTAGTGCCTCAAGGCTATGCTGAAACTGGGTTGTCATTATGCTAATTATACATATATGCATATGGATTCTGTACCAGCCAGAAGGAACTGTCCAGTCAAGGCAGATAATTTTATCTCCTGGTGTCAGTACGTGTCTGGGCTGGGCTAGACCTCGTAGAAAATTGTTCAGATTCCAAGAAAAACGTGAAGTTCTGTAGCAGCCACAAATCCATAGATCAGCTGTGGCAATGGCCAATTCCCCTTATGCCTTAATTCTGCTGGAAATTGCTCTGGGTTTGCAGCCATAGGGCTTCATTCTGCCACGTTAATTATTGAATTCCTGTGCAGATACTCCTAAATCCTCTGTGAGGGGAAGTTCTGCAGCACAGATGATGGGTGATGGAGGGTGGTCTGTGTTTCTGGGGTACCTGTTTTGAAAGAATTGTGAAGGGCTTGGTCTGAGCTCTGCATCTGAGCTGCCTTTTGGCCGAATCCTCACCCTCTGATTGACACCATAATGGCCTGGTTTGTGCTGTGCCAAACATGTTTATTTTCCTGGCAGGCCTGCAGCTTCTCCCCAGGGGAATGGCTTGTGTTGTGTGACACAGTTCTGCTCCACGGGGCTGTGGTTTGAAGCAGTACCTACAAACTCCCAGTGCCTCCAGGGAGCAGGAGAATGTCTGCAGGAAAAAAACCCCCACAGTGCTGTGTGGGAGATGCTCCCTGAATCAGCTCGTGCCCTCCTGTAATTAATGAAAGGCTGGACTTCTGTTGTCATCTCCTGCTGATTAATCCCCTTCCCCCAGCAGCAGCAGTGAGCTTTCCTTCTCCCCGTTTGGATTGTGCAGCCTGAGGCTTGTGTGCTCTTCTCCAAAACCTGCTTTCTGATGTGCACTCCCCACCCACACCCAGTGCACAGTGGGGAAACTGAGGCACGTGGTGGGAAGGCAGCACAGTGTCCCTCTCACCACGGGGGACAATGTTGTCTTACGTGTTCTTGTGCCAAAGGAATTTGGACTTAGAAATGCAGGGAACTGCAGGGAAACTGAATCACCACATGTAAACAAACCCCTCTGCCTGGGGATGTGATTGTGCTCTCAAGGTATTTCCCACTCAATCCCTTAACCCAGCCTCAGATCAGCAGCTTGTTGCCTTCCCAAGGGCCCCTTTTTCCTTCCATCCCTTTCTGCTCAGCTGGAACAGACTCATCATTCATAGTCCCTCTAATTTAAGCACCCATCTGACAGGCTGTTTCTTTCCTTCTCCCTGCTGCTGTCTTGCCCAGTGCATCCACCCCCAAAGGGCAAATTTCTCTGTGTGATGTGAAACAGAAACTTCCAGCACTGAATATGATTTGAGGTGGGGCCAGACTGTGGTCCTCTCCTTCTCCCCACTGATGGGACAAGAATAATTTCCACTTAGCCAGATTAGGATTCTTTTCCTCTGTGGTTTGGAGTTCCCATAACCCTCCCACAGGTGATGTTCCCTGACAGTTTTGACCAGAAATGTCGTTTTGTACCACACAGCAGCAGTTATGGAAGGACTGGCTCAGTCAAACTTTCTGTGGGTGAGATCTGTGGCTGTGGGGCACGGAAATGAGATGATCTTTGAGCAGAGGGGGATGAGGAGGGGTAAAAACATCAGTAACACATTCCCTGCTTGTGGAAAAGCCACGTGCACCAGGCTGGCTTTGTGCAGCTGGAGGTGGAAAGGAGCTGAAAGGCTGGGAGCTCCCTGCCAGGGCTGCTGGGTTCACTCCCCTGCCCTTTGTCTCACCTGTTCAGCTTTTTGAGGCAGGGACTGTCTCTTGTTCTGTGCTTGCACTCAGTGGGGATTTGCTCTCGTCTCAAAGGGCAGCTCTCAGCACCAAGGTTATTATTTTCTCACTTGAATCCCACCTGCTCTGCTTCACCTCCTGCCCCAGCAAGTCCCCGTGGGACCCCAGGGGTGACACACACAGAGCAACAGCTGCTCTCCAGGTGGAGTGACAGTGACAGTGACAGGCCATTCTGGGGACAGCAGGAACTGGAGAAGGAGTTACAGGAGTGGGTTGGGCTGTACTTTACTCACGGTAAATCCCCAACCCTGGAGTTCTGCTCCACACAATCAAATGATTTAGGGAAGCATCACTAGAAAAACCCATCTGAAGAGTGACATTTGAATGTCTGCCTGCCCACCAGACTCCCTCCTTTCTCCACGAGTGATGACTTTTCCTGTGCTATATTTAGCTTTAACATAGATCCACCAAATGTCGCTGTTTCGTGTAAAACTAGTGTAAAGCCTTAGGAGTAGAAAAAGCAGTTTTAACCACAAATCTCCACTACCTGTATGCCCACCTCATCCCCCTGCTCCCCTGCTGAACCTTTAGCCAATTTAAAGCGAGCCAGATGAGTAAAAATTACATTTTAAAAACGCTTCATTCTGGTGTGTTTTTTAGTGAGTTTTGCCAGCAGCGAACCACATAGCTCTAAACCTTTTGACGTGCGTGTTTTTCTCACTGACACCGTTACTATAATTAGAGTGATGTTGCTCTGTAGCAGCATCTAGTGCCAGAGGCAAAGCCCTGACAGCACCTTTTCCTTTCCTGGCCGCGCTCCCCGGCCGGAGCTGCTGGTTCAGCTGGCCCGGAGCCGCGGAGCAGCGGGACGGGCAGGTGCGGGTGGCTGTGCCTTGTCGCTCACTCCCTCTGTGACCCTGCAGAAAGCGGGGCGGCTGCTGGGGCCGGCGCGGGGTGTTGGAGCCCGGGAGCAGCGCTGCAGCGGCTGGGAGCCCTGGGCCATGGACTGACGCAGCTTTCTCCCGGCTCCTTCTCCTCCTGCCACCGCTGTAATGGCTCATGTCATCGGCCTCATCATGACAAACGATGGGCACCGGAGCCGCTCTGTTTCCAGGGCAACCCCGCTCCCGCTCAGACCGTGCGCCCGCGGCTCCGGCAGCGCTGCCGGGGCTCCCCCCGTGCCCCGTTTCGGTGCCGGGCTCAGCGGAGAGGAGCGGCCGGGGCTCCGTGTGTTACCCTGGCTCCCGGCCTCTCCTCCTGAGCGGGACAGCCCGGAGGGTCCCGGGGGTTTCTCTCAGCCACGGCCCCAAGCTTTCCCGCTGTTTGTACCGCAGGCAGCTCCGCGGCGGGGTCTGCACGGTGCCCTCGCACGGCTCCTGCCACCCACAGCCACCGCTCCGGGGGGAACACCAAAGAGCGAAGGGGTGCCCCGGCTATCCTGGAGCGGTGCCCGTGCAGAGAGGTGCCCGCGGCTCCCCCGCCGCAGACTCGCACCCACCCTGCC
>WBNO01019321.1:349033-383203 GCA_013400575.1 Peucedramus taeniatus
GTGAAGGGCTCGGTGCCCTGCGGAGCCTCGCTGGACGGGGCTCGGGGCGGCCCTCGCGTGTCCGCGGCCCGGGGTGATGGGTGCGCGGGGCCGGGGGGCTCTGCCGGGACTTGCCGGGGGTCTGTAGCTGCAGGTGTCCGTCCCTTGCTGCCTGTCGGGGCCGGGGTCACTGGACGTGCCAGCAGCCCGGGCCCCTGGTCTGCAGCGGGGGCTTTGGCGGAGGAGAAGCAGAGCTTTGCCGATGGAGCGGGGGGAAGTCTGTTTTTCAATGTTTTTTTTTTCTTATTATTTTTCGCTTTCTGTTTGTATGATGGTTACCGCGGCTGGGAGAAGAGGAGCTGAAGGATGGGGAACGGAAGGGACGCGGTTTGGGACAGGGGCTGAGGGCGCTGCGATGCTGCAGCAGCCGCTGTGCTGCGATGCTGCTGGCAGGCTGCCCGCTGTGCCCAGCCAGGGCCGGCTCCCCCGGCACCGCTCAGGCCAAGGGCCATCAGCAGCTCCCTTGTCTCTGCCTGGTGTGTTTATGAGGCTAAAGGAGCTAAATCGAGCCGAGGTGGGCGAAAGCTCTGCACTCCCAAACCCCCTGGTGCTTTTGGGGTAGGGGAAGATGAAGCAAAGGTACGAAATTTGGGGGTGGCACCAGAACGTGGGTCTGGGTTTGGTCCTGATGTTCCTCTGACTTTTTACTTTCTCTTCTGCTGCTGCTGTTTGATCCCATCCCTGGTTAGGGGGAGCTGTGCTGCTGCCCTTGGAGGGGTTCTGGGAACATAAGTGGGCAGCAATGGCTCCTTGGAGACCAGGAATGAATAGAGGGAAGGGCTGATCTGGGCTGGAGAAGTGGGCTGGGATCCATTTTTGGATTGGAAAATGTGCATTCCAGAGCTGCCTCCTGCACCCTGTGGGTCTCTCTAGTCTGGGCTTCCTTCACCTTGGTCCAGCCCAATAAACAAAAGCTGAATGAGCTCTCTTGGGGGCACATGTGTGAGGCAGGCCCTAGTGCCACACCAGATGGTGGCATCTCCCTTTGGAAAAGGGGATTTGCAACCAAAATACTGGAGTTTGGGTCCTGACCCTGCCTAGGGTAGAGAATGAGAGTTTCCTGTCATTTTGGAGGGGGAAGATTGATCTTGCTGGGAGATCCAGAAGATTAAAGATGTGAGGTAGTCTGGAAAAAGATATCCAGAGCTCAGCCTCCCAGGCTGGGGAATGCACGTGGCATCCTACAGAATGTTTTCCATTAAGGTCTCTGCTTTAGTCACGTTTTTATGCTCACCCCATTTTATATATTTATTTATAGGTATATTTTATATGGGTAAACTGAGGCACGTAGAGATATTTGTTCCAAACCCGGGATCCTGCGTGGGTGGAGAGCAGAGGTTTAAAGTCCTGGTTCCTCCTGCTGAAGAGGAGGAGCCACTCTGCCTTTTAAGGGGTGCAATTCATTGAGGTCCCCTTGTTTGTGGCCACCAGTTAAGAGGAATTTCCAGCTGCAGCCGCACCCTGCCAGTTCTGAGGGCTGTACAGCTACATTTTTCATGCCTTGTAAATGTTCCTCTCCCTGGTTGCTAAGGGAAAGACCCACACAAACAACTGGTAAAACTGAGTGTTGTAAAGTCAATAAGCCGAGCAAACAAGGAGGTTTTTTTCATCTCTAAGTGCTGCAGGTGTGTTGTTCCAGGTGTCCCGACATGTGAAAGCAAAGGTTCACGTGCAAGGGTGAATTCCAGCCTTCAAAACAGAAACCTGCTCTTGAGCTGGGTCAGAAGGTGGCTTCCATCCTGAACCAAGCTCCCAGGGCTGCAAGCTCATCCCCTCCATCCCTTTCTGGCCGTTTGGGCAGGAGAAGGGAGCAGATGGTGGATGAGCAGTCCTGGGCTGGCTGGGGGCAGGATGCAGAGAGTGCAGAGAGCTCAGCTCGGCGGGAGCTGCCTTTGCTCGCGTCTTCCCTTTCATCTGCTCCCAGCGTCTGAAGCGGCTCCAGCGGCTCGGAGTTAACTCTTGGTGCTGCTCTGCAGGGGCAGGGGGGCGAGCTGGCAACAAGTGACAGCGAGGGAGGGTCCAGCTGGCAGCAGGGGCTGGGAGGCAGCAGGTGGAGAGATGCAAAGTCCCTCCTCGGCATGGCTCAGCCACTCCATCTGGAGCTCCCACTCGCCTGAGTCTGTGTGCCTGGGCTGAGCAGACATGAGCAGAGGATGCAGCGACTGCTGCAGGCTCCAGAATAAATCTCTGGGATGTTGTAATGATGGATCTGACATCCCCTAGCTCAGTGCAGTGTGTTATCTCTGAGCCAGTTTGCTCAGTGAAGAAATGAGGGGCTTTTCAGGACTTTGGTTATTCCAGGCATCTTTGGGGTTGTGTTTTTAACCTCGAGTTGTTTTCACTCTGTCATTCCCTAAATGGTGCCTGACTGCTGGACCTGATGGGCAATCAGGGCTTCTGATCTCAGGTGGTGATCTCCAGAGCAATCTGCACTATCCATCAAGATGGATTTTGCTTCTGATACCTTTCCCATTGCTATAGCAACCCAGCTGAGGAGGATGCCAGCGTGCTTTCCAGGCAGTGTGTGCAGGGAAACTGCCTCACCTGCCACCGAGCTGCCACCACTCGTGGGGCAGGGCTGGTTAGCTGGAATCTGCACACAGGTGCTGAGCCTGGAGGCCCAGAGGAGCTGTGTCAGCTCCCTCGGGCTGGCCCTGCTCTCCCAGGTGTCCCCACCACCTGCAGTTTCCCTGGGATATCGGGGTGATGCAGCACAGCTGGGGGAAGGCACGGTGCCTCGTGCCAGGATCTGGGATTTCTCTCCAAAGGAGATGCTCAGGATGGTGTGAAGGAGCTTTCCAAGCCTTGGTGAATGTTAGGGGCTGCTTCCCTTTTCCCCTCTCCCCTTGCCTGTGGAGAGGCTGGGCGATGGGTCTGAGCTCCAGGGGCTGATAGAGAAGGAGGGGTTTTTCTGCTTTTGCCAAGTGAGCCAGTTCCCTCCTCCATGTCCTTCACACTGCAGTCACTAGATGGGCTCCAGCACGTTCTCCGTTCTGCTCTGCCTCTCATCCTGCTGTCCTGTGCTTTCTGTGCAATCCAGAGCCCATCCAGCTGTGGGGCCGCCTTCCCGCTGCGGTGATGCTGCTGGCTCGGTGCTGCTGGGGAGGTGATGCGGGACTGCCAGGCTGTGTGACCCTGCGTGGGCCGGCCAGGGGCCGTGCAGCAGATGGCACTGTTGTTTTCCCCATGAGTTATTGCCGTGGCTTCGCTTCCTCAGCGCCGGGAAGGGTCAGCGGCGATGGGAGCGGCGACAGGGCCAGCTCCGGCTCCCTGCGAAAGCCCAGCACGCCAAACCGGGCTCTGCTGTGACTAACAGAGTGTGTTCGGGCACTGCTCCCCCAGGAGGAGCCGTGCTTGAGTGACACGAGCCAGCTCCATCCTCGGAGATCTCAGCTCCAGCCCCGAAGCCGCCCTGGGAGACCGCAGCAAGGCCGCGTCAATCACCGCGTCCTTCCTATAAAAAGAAATCCCTGATCCCCCGCTCCCTTTTGTGCTTGTCGCCGCTGTCACCAGCCGAGCCGTGTCCCAGCTGTCCCCCAGCACTCCGTAAACAGCAGGGACCCAGCCGTGACCTTTCCCTGGGGCCGCCAGGCACAGCGTCCGTGTCGCTGTCGCATCCGCGCCGCCGGTGTCACATCAGGAGCGTTTTCCAGGTGCCCGGGGCGCTGTGGCTGGGCTGTCACAGCCCTGGCGTTCAGGGGTGGCTGTGACAGCTGCTGCCAGCTGTTTGGGTGCTCCCAAACTCGATCCACCCCGCCCGGCGCCGGCTGCCGCGGGATGCGCTGGCGGAGCCTCCAGATGTTGACAGCTTTTCCCGATGGGATCGCCCGAGTCCAGCCCTCGTGACCTGCGCTGGGGCTCACCCGCCTGTTTTCCTTGAGGATTTGCGTTTTTAGCTGGCTGGGTTTTCTGGGGACCTTTTGGCTCCCAAGGCACCGCGGGTGTCCGGGCGGATTCTCGCTGACATCCCCGCTCTGCGCGCCTTGGCCGCGGGTCAAAGGCACGGCTTGGAGACATCAGCTGCCGTCAAAGGCGGCTCGGTGCCGATCACAAAGTTTCCTCTCCCTCGGGGCCCTGCAGAGCAGCGGGAGTTCATCCTCTGCACGGATTTACAGCCCCCTCGGTGCTGCCGGCTCTGCTGTGGCCCGGAGGGTTCCTGTCTCCTGCGCTTGGAGCTGCCGAGCCTCACATGTTCCCTGGAATCGGAGCAGCTGTAATTCGGTGTCTTCACCACCCTGCCTGGAGAGAGGCTCCAAAGATGGGAGAAAGGGGAGCAGGGGAAGGGGCTGGGGAGAAGGAAGGGGTGCAGCAGTGCCCTGGTGGGTCAGAGAGGGTGGAGAAGCCCTTCCTTGGTGTGTTCTGCCCTGTGGGGCATCTGGAGAAAATCAGAAGCTTCAAATGTGGTGGCAGAGCTGTGGGATGTCAGAACATGTGGGTGTCAAGGCATCCCACAGCAGGCCCCACACTTCCCTGTGGGGTCTAGAAGAGAAAGGGGAGAGGAGGAGAGAAGCTGAGCGAGGTGTGGTGCAGGCATTGCTGTGGGCTGGCCGGTGCTGTCAGGAGGGATCACTGGAGAAGCACTCCAGGCATCCTGGAGGGGACGTGCAGGTCGCTGGCACAGCCTGGGGGTGATGCTGTGCTGGGATTCAGGATGTGGCCGTGTGAGCCTGCTCTCGTCCGGGCTGATAACACCCGAGCCTGCCTCACGGGCTTCTCGGGACTTCCGCCGTCCCTTTTTATCTTTCCTCCTCCGTGCAGTCCCACTCCCCTGCCATAAACACCCTGCCGGGGCTGGCGGCAGGAAGCAAATCCTGCAAAGAGCTGGAGGAGCCCGGCCGGCTCCGTGCGAGCCTCGGCACGGAACGGGGAGGTCGAGGTCACCCCTCAGCAGAGCCAGCAGGTCCCTTTGAAATCCCCAGCAGCTGCCCTGCCCTGCTCCTTTGGCCCCGCTGGCTCCATCCCGCAGCGGATTTCCCAGCCAGGGTTTCCTGCCTGTCCCTGTCGCCAGTGTCCCACACAGACCCTGCTCTTCACTCCCCGGGGCTGTGACACAGCGGGCAGCCAGGGTGGCAAAGCCCAGGGCAGGCAGGAACGCCCTGGTCACACCTGGGGACTGCTGCATGTCCTGAGTGACAGAGAACAGGGGCACAGCCATGGTCCTGAGTGACAGGGAATGGGCACAGCCATGGTCCTGAGTGACAGGGAATGGGCACAGCCATGGTCCTGTGTTGTAAAAAACTTGACTTTTTGTGGCAGGGAAGAATGATGCCCTGGCTCCATGTGATCAGAAGGCTATTTTATTATTTTATGATATTATGTTAAAGAAAACTATACTAAACTATATTAAAGAATAGAGAAAAGGATACTTACAGAAGGCTAAAAAGACAATAATAATGAAATTCGTGACTCTTTTCAGAGTCCCTGACACAATTCTTGTAACTATTAATTAGTGATTAAAAACTACTCACACTAGAGCCTGATCAGGCTTAGCACTTCAAGTAAACAATTTCTAATATATTCTACATGAATAAAATACAAAAAAGTGAACGAGATAAAAATTATTTTTCCCATCTCTAAAGCCTCTCTGTTTTTTCGACTTCTCAAGATAAAAATCCTAAATAAAAAAAATTGTATTCAGTGAAATATAAACATCACAGTCCTGAATGACAGAGAGCAGGGACACAACCACAGTCCTGAAGGACAGGGAATGGTCACAGCCATGGTCCTGAAGGACAGGGAATGGTCACAGCCATGCTCCTGAAGGACAGGGAATGGTCACAGCCATGGTCCTGAAGGACAAGGAACCTTGGCTGCTCTCAGCCCCTCTCTAGGGAGGTTGGGCAGAGCCATTGCTGGAATCTGCTGGGAGGGGATGGAGGAGGCTTCCCATGGTGGTGGCTGTGGTCAGGATGTGCAGAAGTGTTTGCTGGGGGTGCACACTGGGAGAGGGCAGCTGGCCCAGGGCAGGAGCAGCTGAGGGATGGGGTTGAGCTCTGTGTGGAGGCTGGAGGAGGAGGGCTGGGTGTCCTTTCTTTTTCATCATCATCATTATTATTATTATAATTATTACTATATTTCAATAATTAGGCTGTTCTTATCTCAGCCCATGAGGTTTTCATCCTGGGAGAAGTCCCACATTTTCTGCCCCACCACCAGCAGGCCAAAGGAAGCACAAATCTTCCCCTCATACAAACGAGGGCCCTGTTTTTCTTGGCTGAGAGCTTGAAAGTCCCAGCAGGCTTCAAACCCTCCCGTTCAGCATTTCCATGGTGACAGGAAGGCTCTTCTGGTGGCTGTGGTGTCCTCAGTGCCACCAAAACAACGAGGCTGGTGCCTTTTGGGGGGTTTGGAAGGCAGAGCCTGTGTCCAGTGTTGGATTGGACACCGTCCTCCCTGTCCCTGATTTTGCCCCTCTGGGATAAGCCCAAAAGGAGGAAGGGGTTGTTTAGGAGCCCGTGCCCATCCTGTGCTGTCCCTGCGTGCGTGGCACTGCTGGTGGTGCTGTGGCATCGTGTGCCCTGGCAGAGAACCCATCCTGTGCCTCTGCATCCTTAACCCAGCAGGGCAAACAGCAGCCCCGGCACTTTGCAACGCCCTGTGAGGAGCTAAAGGCAGAGGGAGGCTGCTAAATGCAGCTGGAAAGGCGTTTGTGTCCCTCCTCCTGCCGTTCCGAGGCTTCCCCAGGGGTTCCAGCCGGGTGAGGCACAGCAGGGACCCACCCCTGATGTGGCACCTGGAGGGAGGAGTGGCCACAGGAGCCGCGGCTGCTCCGTCCCTGTCCTTGTCCCTATCCCTGTCCCCGTCCCTGTCCCCATCCCTGCCCTTGTCCCTGCCCCTGTCCCTGTCCCTATCCCTGCCCCTATCCCTGTCCCTGTTTCTGTTCCTGTCCCTGCCCCTGTCCCTGTCCCATCCCTGTCCCTGTTCCTGTCCCTGCCCCTCTCCCTGTCCCTATCCCTGTCCCTGCCCCTGTCCCTGTCCCATCCCTGTCCCCATCCCCATCCCTGTCCCATCCCTGTCCCATCCCTGTCCCTGTCCCTGTGGCTCAGCAGCGTTTCCCCGGAGCTCGGCAGAGCCTGGGGGCTTCTCCCTCCTCCACAGAAACGCAGCACAGCTCTGGGTACCGGGACTGCCTCGGAAATCAGGATTTTACATCCCCTGCCTGCTCGATTCATGGCTTCCCCCCCATTCTGGCTGTCGATGCTAATGGGGAGGGAGAGCTGCACTCTTGAAACGTTTTACAAATACAATTAAATGTATCCTTTCTCCTTAGAAAGCAGCACGGAAATTCCCATTCTCCCACGGAATGTTTCCATGTTTTGGCCCAAGCTGTGTATCTTCTGCTGTCAAACACCCATAAGGAGGACCAGGTGCAGTGATGTTTGTCAGTATTTCAGGGGCCAGCTCCTGTGAATTTGCCTGTGTGGGCACCGTGTCCTTGTGCAAAGTCTCCTGCCTCAGTAACCTGCAGCCAGAGCCTGTGTTTTGTGCTGGGATCCAAATTTTCCCTGTGCTGGCCACCACTGACCCCTCCCTGGCCACTGTGGGTGTCACAGCCCAGCTTTTGGGGCATTTCCTGGGGCTGGGTGCTGCACGGGGTGGCTGTGACTGCTGACACAAGTCTCCTTGCACTCCCCCCAGTGCTGCTTGACAGGGTGTTTAGTTAATAGGATTATAAAGCTTTCCTGTCGTCAGGCAACAGAAATCAAAGGTGGGCCCCTGGGAATGAGCCTCATCCCATTTACAGCCCAGCCCAGCACGGCTGTGTGGCCAGGGCTGCTGAAAGGGGGGACCTGCTGCCCCCTCCGTGGTGTCCCCACGCTGCTGGGGCCTCCTGGAAATGAGGAAAAAAGGATGTAAAACTAGCAGAAAGTGTTTGGATCAAATTCCTTCCTGAAGGGTTGTTTGAACACCAAGAATTGGAAATCCTTGGTTCTGTAAAAATGGATTTTTGCATAAAATTCAGCGGTTTTGACTTGAACAAAATGAAGATGGAACTTCAGCTATCACTCCCTATCACTGTGCATAAAGATGCAGATTCTTGGTGTAATTATACCTCAGTTCTGTTTTCAGCACCCAGTCACACCCCATTACCACAGGGGATGCTTTTCACCTGTGGAGAGAGAGCTTGTGGAAATATCTGTGGAGATATCCAAAGAAAATGGAAAAATTCTGTGGATTTTCCAAAGGAGATGGTGAAGGTTCCAGTGGGGCCATCTGAGGAGTGGCTGAGGGCACTTGGCCTTTAGGCAGGAGAAAAGGAGACACTGAGTTCTGCACTTTCCTCATGAGGGGTGATGCTCTTTCTTCTCTGGTGACCACTGACAGCACCCAAGGGAATGGCTGGAGCCGTGTTGGGAAGGTTTAGGTTGGACATCAGGGAAAGGTTCTTCCCCCAGAGGTGCTGGGCACTGCCCCGAGGCTGCCAGAGCTCCAGGAATGTTTGTACAATGCTCCCAGGCACAGGGTGGGGTTCTTGGGGTGTCTGTGCAGGACCAGGAGTTTGATCTGATGATCCCTGTGGGTCCTGTCCAGTTTGGGATAGTCTGTGCTCTCTGAAATGCAGAGGCTGCTCTCAGTCCACTTGTGCCAGCTGTGCCCCAGCAGCTGCAAGGCTCCAGCTGGGGCAGTGCCTGGGATCCCACAGGCACTCAGGATACTGCTGCAGCCCCGTGGTGGCTGTCCCAAAGTGCTGGATGTTCCCCAGCTCCTGTGTCTGCTGCTGGGCTGGTGCACAGGAACTCCTGGAACCCAGGAATTTCCCTTTCTCCAGTCACAAACGATGGCTTGACCCAAAACCTGAGAGCAGGTGCTGCTCTGCAATGCCTGGGGGGCTTTGCCCTCCTCTCTGCTGGCAGCAAACATCAGCAGGATGGGCTCAGGAGTTTGTGTGATGCAAAGGGAGCTCTCAGCTGCTGTCCCCAACATGCAGCAGCCTCTCCCTGCTGGGCTGCACGTTTCACTGCACTGGGGCAGGGCTGGAAAAGCCCAGGTGTGGCCACAGCCCCAGGAGGTCAGGGAAGAGCCTCTGTGCTGTCTGAACTGTCTGCAGCACAGCTGACAGCCCCGGGTGTGCTCAGTCCCACCCTGCCTTGTCCCTGCAGGGGATTCCAGGCTGGAATTCCTCTCTCTCCCTGTCTGACCATGGGGGGAGAGCTCTGCACTGGCTCCCCTTGCAGCCACAAAGCCCCTGGAACCCTTTGCTGTCAGAGTGGGAGAGTGGGGAGCAGCTGAACCTGAGCCCTGAGGGAAACTTCCAGAAAAAACAACCTGCATCAGGAATCTGGCTGTGCAAAAAGTGTCCCCCATCCCCTTGGCTGTCAGAGAGGGGACTGCACGTGGTGGAGACTGCTTTAATCCCTGGAGGCTGCAGAGCAGGCGAGAAGAGGGAAGACTGGGAGAGCTCAGGGTGCAGGGCTGGAAACCTGAAGGCTGCCAAAGCTGTGCCTCTTATCTCTGGAGCCCGGGGCTTGCTGTGTGCCAGGGAGCAGCAGTGTGATCTGCAGATAACCTGGCCATGGCTAACGTGTGAAACAGCACAGTGAGAGCAAGCTCCAGGGCTGGGGAGGCTGGAACCTCCTCCTCTGGGTTTGTTTAAGCTGCAGCTAAGCCCTGGAAAATGTGCAGAAGGACACAGCCCTGCCAGGGGCTCGGCCAAGTGGGTGAATCAGGGGATGCCCCATGTCTGGCAAACACTGCAGGCTGGGCTGTGCTGGGCACCAGCTCTGATTGCCTGCAGGCATGTGCCCAGAGAGGTGCCCTGGCCTTGCTGCCAGCCTGGTCCTGCCACAGGCAGCTGCTGCTCTGGCTGCTGGCAGGTGGGACAAATCCCTGGGGAAAAATCACCACAGTGACAGTGGGGATTGTCCTGGCTCGCTGCTACCCTCAGCTCTCTGTTACTCCTGGCATCTTTCTCTTCTCCAGCAAAGGTGTTTGCAGTGGGAGCAGCTGGCCCTGGGCTGGCATGGGCACAGTTGAGCCTTGCTGTCACCTGTGCTGTGCCCACCTGGTCCCTGCCAGCTCAGTGTCCAGAGCTGGCCCTAGAGGGGACAGGATGTGCTGGCATTTGGGAGCTTATTCTTGTCCCCAACCTGCCTGTGCTGCAGGCTCCCCTGCCAGGCAGGTGTTTGGGGAAATTAGGAGGCTTTTCCTCAGGTTTGGAGCTGCAGGGGACACGTGGCAGTTTGTGCCATCGTCCTGCAGTGCCAGGCCCACAGCCTGAGGTGTGTGCCCAGCCTGGCAAGTGGGGCAGTGTTGTCCTGTTCTTCTAAAGTTCTTCTAAACCTTTCGATGTTTATATTTTTGTAATGGAATTTTTTACGTACTTTTCATGTAAATAATGATTGTTTTGTATTCCTTTCTGGAGGAGGAGGGAATTGAGGGACTACTAGTTTGACCAGTTGGAGAGGTAGTAACTCCATCTTCTAATCCATGGTTACTTTTGAAATTCTGTAAGTATTAAGGGTGAGAAATAAACAACCCCTTTTTCCTTGGACACCTCAGCGTGTGCATGTCGCTCATTTCGTGTCCTACAGCGACATCACAGCCCAGCAATCCGGGCACCAAGCAGCTGTGGGCGCTGTGCCAGGGGTTCCCCGGCAGGAGAGCCACGCCCGGGTCTCCCGTGGGGTGGGGACACCACGGAGGTGTCACTGAAAGGCTTCACCTGGTGGGAAACCATTTTGGGGTGAGCCAAGAAGGGGTGGTGGGAGCAGCCCTGCAGGGAGGTGTGTGCTGCTCTCCTCCTTCCCTCCCGCAGAGGGGTGGAACAGGGGGCAGGAGGGAGCGGGGATCTGCCCGGGGACACGGGGTCCTTCCCCAGCCCGTGTGTGAGCGCTCCTGGCACGGCTGTGTCGTGATGGAAAGGGCAGGAATCCCCTCCTGGAGCAGCTCTGCCCACCCGGGGGCTGTTCCGGGGGTGTTCCCACCCTGAGCTCCGTCCCCAGCCCCGCAGAAGGAGAGGCTGTGCAATCCCCATCAGCTGTTGCCATGACAGCCCCGAGCGCGGCTCCCTCCCCGTGCCCGTGCCCGCTCCGCACCCACCGGGAGAGCCCGGCATTCCCGGCTCCCCTGGCACCCATCTCAGCCAGGGCCGAGCCTGCAGCACTGCAGGAATCACATCCCTTTTCCCCTGGGCAGGGAAGCAGGAATGAGGCGTGTGGGTCCCCGCTGCTCCCTTTCCCTGGGCTCCCTTTCCCCGAGCCCCGCTCGCGGTCCCCGCGCATCCTCTCCAGCCCCGGGAGCTCGGCAGGTCCCCGTTGCTGCGGTGACAATCTCCATGGAGACCTGCCACCACCACCGCGGCAGGGATGTGTCCCCCTCCTCCCGGGGTGCTCTCAGCCCCCAGGGGAGCGTGGAAATGGAAATCCCTCAAGTGGCAAACGTGTGGAGGAATCCCAAGGAAACTTAATTGGTTTTCCCCCCACCCCTCCTTTAATGCTCGTTGGCTTTCACTCCACACTGGTAATTGCTGCTCTGCACCTATTAAAGGCCGTCTCATGCTTTGCACGGGCTGGATTGTGAATTAATTTTGCATATGTATCTATTCTGGGGAGCATGGGAATTTATTCAGGATGCTGAATGCCAGACGGGCTCTCCAGGGGCGGGAGGTGCAGCTCGGGCTGTGCCTGCTCTCAGGAGTGACTCTGAGGAAATGGCAGTGCCTTCTCCAAAGAAATGCCTAAAAACAAGGGTGCAGATTCAAATCAATGGGATTTATTCCCACAGCTAGTTTGGGAGAAGACAGATTGTGGGTGCTTGTGTGTATCCCATTTGAAATCCCTCTTAGATGTCAAGGTGATTTGGATTTTCACTGGGGAATAGGTATCCTACCTGCACGTGGTCTCCTGGAAGTCCCACCAGGCTCCATCTCCACGTCTGCCTCTCTAAACCTGCCCACAGGCTTTCTGTAAACACCACATTTCTCCAGAGAAATGCTGTTTGGTTGGGATTTCTGTGGTTTTGAAACCAGATTTCCTCTTTCTATTACTGAGAAGCGTCAAAGGGGAAGAGCTGTTGGGATTTTCCATTTGCCATTTACTTGTCATGGCCCTTTCTTTCCCCCTTGCCTTTCTATCAGCCTCACACAGTGAAAATAAACCTGCAGGTTTTGTGTCATTTCTCTCAAGTACCACACTCTGGTGCAGGATGCTGTGATGTTTGGGCATGGAGTTGCAATTTCCTTTGAAAAACAAACTCACCATTGTTATTCCTGAGGAATTTCTTTCATTTTGTGGAGATCTTTGATGCTTTGATGATCAAGCACTGGAGTCAGTCTTCCTTTGTGAGTCACTGGGTGTCAGGAATGCCCAGCTTCATAGGAGAGGTTGGTCACTGGTGTTTGGAGCATCCCAAATGTCCAGAAATACTGGGTGCTAAGATCCTCCTGTGCATGAGTTTGTCCCTGAAAGTGCAGAGGTTCAGTCTTGGGGTGCTCAAAATGATGTTTTTGCAGGGTGACAGAGGCTGTTTGGACTTTAAGGAATGGATGTGCAGGAACCATTCTCTCCCTGGGGCAGCTCCCTGGTTGGGAGCAGGATGCACCCAGCATAGGAATTGCAGTGAATTTGCCCTGCAGTTGCTCTGTTCCTGCCAAGACTCTTACTGGAAAACAGTATTTTCCCAGTAATGGTTGCTAAGCACTGAGCTCTCGTGATGGGCTTTATCTGCTCAGCTGGAGCTGCCACAATAAAGCTCCAGAGCGAAACAAAACGGGGAAACATCAGTGCCAGAGCTGGGGCTTCCCTGTCCTCCAGAGACAACACCAGGAGGAGATTTCCCCTTCACCCTGGCAGGGCTGGTCCACGCTGCTGTGGGGCTCCAGCAGCACCTGAGTCCTGTGCCAGTGGGGATGGCTGCTCTGCTTTCCCTGCACAGGGATGGTTTTGTGCTGGCAGATCTGGGATCCTGTGCCAGTGGGGATGGCTGCTCTGCTTTCCCTGCACAGGGATGGTTTGTGCTGGCAGATCTGGGATCCTGTGCCAGTGGGGATGGCTGCTCTGTTTTCCTTGCACAGGGATGGTTTTGTGTGGCAGATCTGGGATCCTGTGCCAGTGGGGATGGCTGCTCTGTTTTCCCTGCACAGGAATGGTTTTGTGCTGGCAGATCTGGGATCCTAGCAGGGTTTGCACTCACGTCAGCCAGACTGGAGGAGCAGGAGGATGAAGCTGTCGTTCAAACATCTGCGTAGGATCATCCTGTCTGGGCTGGTTTGACAGCAGGGTTTTGTTTTGTGTTTCTGCTGCAAATCTCCCAGTGGGAAGGGTTCAGAGCCCCTCTGCTGGTCTCACTGAGGGACTGTTCCATTCCCTGGTGGGTGGACATGCATGAGCTGGCCCCAGCAGAGGAGGGGAAGGCTCCCCACCATCTCTGGGGCTGTGTGAATGCCCACAACATCTGGCTGGTTACCTTTGACTGAAGCATTCCCTGCACAGCAGCTCCCATGTCCTGTCAATCCACCACGTCCTGTTCCTGCTGGTTTGAGATGGATCTCTGGAGCATCTCTTCTTTTGTCCAACCTCTGCTGCTGCTGCTTTGCCTGGTGTCCCTCCTGGGACTCTGCACTTGGAGTTTTACCTTCCTTTGCAGCCTGCCTGTGTGGTTTGTGACTTTTCCAGAGGGATTGTCCCTTTTGGCATCTTCATGGCTGGAGGTCACTGGGCTGTGGGGACCAGCAGAGCACACTGAGCCCTGGCAGAGGTGTGTGACAACCTCTGAGTCTGCCCCTGGCCCTTGAAGTCCAGGGAAGCCCTAGAAACCAGGGAACCAGCAGGTGATGAGATTCCTGCACCTCCACACCACCTCTGCAGAGATTCCCATCCCCACGGTACAGATCAGCTGCTGAACAGGACGATGAGTTCCTGGGAATGGTAGCCCTTGGAGACTCTGGCACTTGAGTGTGAAATCTGTGTCCTTCTCAGGATGTTTGGAAGCTGCAATCTCAGCTGACCAAGCCCTGCTGGTTACTGGAGAGTTGCTGGAAAGCCGAGCTCTGCTGGCCAATCCTTGCAGGCAGGTGAGTAACCTGAGCTGAGGCTGAAGCACAGCTTTGAATCACCTTTCCTGGAAGCAGAGCTGTGGGCACTGCCTGTGCTGAGGGCAGGGTTTGGTGCTGGTGAAATGTGGGGCAGTTCTCCCTGGGAATGCACTTTGCATTGAGTCACCAAGGAATCATGAAGGAGCAGGACAGAGACCGCCTGTGCCAGGGAGTTTCCAGGGCTGTGGCACTGCCTCTCTGCCCTGAAAAGAGTTTCCAAAATCCTCTCAGACAGCAGCTGGGGCATGGCCCTGGAAATTTTGCCTTGTCCACTTGCTCCAGCTGTGATCTCCCCTCTCTCCTCCCCTGCAAATCCATTCCTGGGGCTGCTGCAGTGCTGCCTTCTTGTCCTCGCTGCTGCTCATCTCAGCCATATGGTGGATGAAAAATCTGCCTAATTCCCAGTTAAAACTTAATTTATGGTGGGTTTATCCCTACTTGGTCCTGTTCCAGGCTTGCCCATTAGCTCCTATTCCTGCAGCATGTGAGGGCTGGTTTTCTCATCCTTGCATTTCCCCCAGGAGTGATGGGCCAGACCCCGCTCCAGTCCCACACTGCTGGGAAGGAGCCCAGCCCCGAGTGTGAGTGGCACGGGGGCTCCGTGTGTGTGTGAGACCCCTCTAACCCCGGCTCTTGGCTCTGTCTCCTGCGCGGATGAGTCAGCCCGGCGCTGGCTTGGCGCTGAGCGGGGCTCTGCCAAGCCCGGCTTACCTAAGGCCGCAGGAATGCCTGGCTCAGCGGGGCTCCTCGGCTCTGCTCCCACACCCGGGAGTGCTGCGAGCCGCGTTTGTGGCCTCGGGCAGCGGCTGTGTTTGGGAAAGCCGGGAAAAGCTGCACAATCCCAGACCTTTGCCCCGCAAGAGACTCCTCAAAGCGGGACCCACAAAACCACCCCAAAGCTCCCGCCTGGAGTAGGGTCTGCCCATCCTGTTTCTGTCACCCCTGCTGGGCCCAGCAAGAAGGGCAGTGTAAGGACATCAGCTCCTGTTCGTTTGAGGGCAGTGGGGATTTTCATTGGCGTTTCACCCTGCTCCCTCTGTTGGGAGTGTAGCTGGCCCCAGTGTCCTCCCTGGTTGGGTGGAATCGATGAACTCACCAAACTGCTCCTGTCCTGCTGCCCTTGCTGGGAAGAGACACCCTGGGTGTCACCCCTGCCACTGAGCCTGGGCTCTGCAGCTGTTGAGGGTGAGGTGATGGCTCATGGGCTTGGCCCAGGTTCCCTTTTGTTTGGGAGAGCAGTAACATCCGTGTGATCTGTGTCTGCAGGTGATAACACAAGTTGAGCAACTCCCACCCCACTGCTACTCTTGGTGAAAACTCTATAGGAAGGTGCTTTTCACAGCAAACCACCCGATTTTGTGCCGTGCTTCCTTTAGCAAAGCTCCAGCTTGGATTCACAGGTTCTCTGGTGGGAAAGGCAGCTGGGAATGCTCACCTGGGAAAACCTTCCACGCACAATTGTCCTACAAACGAAGTGATCCCCAGCACTGATGGTCCCTCAGTGCCATAAGCTTCCCGAGCACTCTGTGGATGTGAATTATTCAAGCCTCACTGTGGTCCTTGGAGCACAGGAAGGCGTTGAGCTGAAACTGCCTCTGACAATGGAAAAACGGGGATGGGAGAAGAAAGGGAAAGACTCCAGCTCCGACCATTCGTGCTCCCTCTGTTTCACACCCTCTCATCCTTCCAGCTCTGCCTGTTTGCCTGTCACAACAGCCAGAGGGAAACGCTGTAAGTGCCGCAGACGCGGTTTGATCGTAATCACAAACCAGCAGCAGGCAGGACCTGTTGTGCGTCTCCAAGACAATGCGCGGGCTCGGCGAGTGCCACGCATGTCGATGAGGCTGGGGAGCTCCCGGCGGGGCCGAGCAGAGCCGGAGGCAGCGCCGAGCTCACCCCGAGAGAAAGGAGAAGCTGGGGGCAGGCGGGGAGCAGGGGCAGGCTGGCCGAGGTTCGCTTCCCCAGCCCCGGGAGCCGCTCACACGCGCGCACACGGGAGCGCCGCTCACACGCGCGCACGCTCAGCGCCCGGCGCTGCTCCTCGCCGCTCTTTGATTCGCGAGGGAGGAAATCAGACCTCGTAGGAGCGGCACAAGCAGCAGCTGTTGGTTGGCAAGATGCGCTGACAGAATTGGACGCGGGGAGAGAGAGATCTCCGATCGGTTTCGCCGCCTGGGCTGGAGCTGCTCCTGGGAGAGGAGCGGCGGAGGAGAGGGAGGAGGATGAGCAGCCCCTCCATCCCCGGGAAGATGGAGGCAAAACCTTTGTTCAACGTGCAGAAGGCTCTGGTGCAGCCTGTGCAGATGTGCATGTTGGATATCCCCCTGAGCGTGCAGGATGACGATGTGAGTAGAAGGCGAGCGAGCTGCCAGCCCGGGGCCGGCTCGGGGACACGGTGGCCGTGCGAGGGGCAGCGAGGTGCTGTGACCCCACCCCGGCACCAGCCGGGGGTGGTGAACTTCTGGCAAAGTTGACGATGCCAAGAGCTGGCACCGCCTCCAGATGTGACCGTTTCCTCTCTGAAGTGCCGTATCTTGAGGCAGGCTGTGGCGCTTGCCAAATCCAGGGCACCAAAACGAAAGGAGGGGTTTGGGAGGGAGGGGAAGCTTTTCTGCGTGGAGTAAGAGTCGTGTTGTGGCTCGATGCGAAAGGGAGTGTTTGCTGTGCGTGTCCTGGCTCTGCTGCCCTGGAGTGGCTGGTGGGTGAAGCTCTGTCCTCACACGCCTCGGTGGCTGCCCTGCCTGGTGTCACTGTCACCATCCTCGGGCTTCGGTCCTGCCCTCCCGCTCTGCTGCAGCTGCAGGGTTTGGTTCACCATGCAAAAATTGGTGTCGATTGCAGCATCGAGGCAGAGCTTCCCCGATGTGGGTCAGGGGATTCCTGCTGAGGGCTCCTCTTGCCACCCTCACTCTGCCCCTCACAGAAGCACACCCCAAATCTGACTGTGCATGAGGGACCCGGGGTAAAGCTACTGGAGAGCCCAAAATCAGGGGCGATGTTTTTTAGGGCTGGTGGGTGGTGATCGGTCCCTGTCCCACCTGTGTAAGGGTTTTGGGTGTGATCCAGGTGCTGTTAAAATTTGAGGCCAAACTTGCTTTGATTTTTGGAGCAGGGAAAGCCCATCTCTTGCTTTATGTGCTCAGGGCGTGTAGTGTCACTGCAGGAGCCTTAAATCTGGGTTTTCTCCATGGCCACCGACTGTTCTGTCACAATCTCTGCTACCTTCTCTTCAGCATTGTCTGTGTGTTTAAAGAGGTGAAATGAGAGCACAAAAACGAGCCCAATTCCCCGGGAGGAGGGAGCACTTTCCTGCAGGGCTGGGGAGCCCCAGCCCAGCATCCTGAGTGTCCCTGCAGGGACAGGGGACTTACAGGGAGCCTCCTATTTTTAGAAGCAGCCCGGGGGGCTTTGGCAGGATCGACAGTGTTGCTGCACTAATGAGGATAATGAGGATACCTGTGACGGCCACTGCGGAGCTGCCGGGGTGTGCCGGGGGTGGGCAGGTGCCTCCTGCAGCATTCCCGGGAAGGAGGGAGGGTGGGAGGTGGCTGGAGCGGGGGATGAAGCGGGTGAAGCAGTGCCTGGGTGCTTTATTCTCCTTCAGCTCGATTTCTAAGCAGCAGATTTCTCTTACAGGCTTACAGCAGGCCATCTCCATCGCTGCTCAGCAGTGCAATCTGGTGCTGGGCTTCCCTGCAGCCCCTGGTGCAGTGAGGGGGATCCTCGGGGTTTGCCTGACACAGGTGGAGGCTTCCCTGCTTCCCTCCCTGCTCTGGGCATTGGCCAGGGAATGCCCTGGCCTGGCTCACTCAGGGATCTCTGCTTGCTTATCCTGTTCCTGGTTTTTACCAGAAAAGAGAAATAATTGTTAAGGAGGCTGTGCAATGTGTTAGTACTGGGGTTTTTTCTTATTTGGGTGGTTGGGTTTTTATCAGTTCCTATGAGCCCTCTGGAGGCTGCTGGGTGACAGCCAGTCCTGGCAGTGAGGGAGCAGCTGGTGACTGGCACATCAGGGTGTCCCCAGATCTCAGGTCATGGCTGGGGCATTAGTGCAGGACAGGAGTTAGGGTTTCCCTGTGGAAATTCCAGCAGCCAGGGGGTCACACTGGGACTGGGTCTCCAGCATCCCCATTTTCTCATTTCCCAGCCATGCTCACTGGTGCTTTCACCCCCTGCCCTCTCCTGCACTGGGCAGAGTGGGATGAAACCCCATGGGTGAGCACTGTCTGGCAGCACCCATGAGCAGGAGGTGGGTCAGGGACTGCCCTGCCTCTCCATGCTCATGTACCCCTGCTCTGAGGCTCAGTCCCCATTCCTGGAAAGCGGGGGCTCAGCAGGTCCATCTGCTGCAGAACACAGACTGGGAAACGCCAGCAGGGGAATCCTGAGTGGCGTTGTTGTCTGTGGGGTGATGGAGAAACTCCTCTTTCAGAGCTGAAACGTTCCCCCAGGCAGGCAGGCAGGGTTTGGAGTCTCACACCCACCCGCAGGTCCCTGCTCATCTCCTGCCGTCGCTTCCCCGGTCTGCGTGGGCAGCAGGGAGGGAGCAGTGTTGGCATTTCCCCCTCTATTTCAGGGCTTTAATTTCTATTCCAGGCTCATTAATTTCCTTTCTTCTTGGAGATGACACAGGCAGGTTGGGAAAAGTTTAGGGGCTGCATTACCTGGGGCTCTGCTGCAGGATCCTGTCTGTCAGTGTCCACCACATCTGGGCCATCCCTGTGGGAGGGCCTGGCTTCAAAAATGGGCTTCCCTCCTGCTGCAAACTCATTCACTGAGCACACCACTGACCTTTTCCAGGCTGGATTCCCAGGGAGAAAAGCTTTGACTTCAAAAATGAGCAAGGCCAAGCCCAGGTTGGGGACACCCCACAAAAACAGGAACCTCGGGGTCAAGTCTCTTTTCCCAGGGCAGCAACTCTGTTGAGTTCTCATCTCATATTCCTGTTTCTCAGGGAAACTGCCCTGCCCTAGGAATGCACTGGGTCTCCTTTGGGGGACATTTCACCACAGGGCAGGTGCTCATGCCCACATTCAGTGGGTGGGTGGGGGTGAACATCCCCCCCAGGTTACTCTCAGTGTGTGCTGTGTGTCAGGCAGAGGAGGCTCCTCTTTCTGCCTCCCTTGACTGCTTCCAGTGGGGTTGTCAATCCCCCCTTTCATCATTCAGCCACAGCAGTTGCAAAATTGCCCAGACTGCCTCTTTTGCTTATGATGGGGAGGGATTTCCAAAGCTTTGCTAATAAAAGAGCAACAGTTTCAGTGTCTGGGAGGTGGGGAAATCAATGAGCAGGCTGTTGCAAGTGCTATAACGGCTTTTTGTGGCATCTGGGGCAGTTCCCTGACATGATGGAGCTTTATGGCTCCTGTTTGTCACCTTCATTGGCGACACCCCGAGCCCGCGGGGCTGGGAGGGAGCAGTGAGCCGCTGTCCCTCGGTGGAGGGATGCTGCTGCCAGCTCCCAGTGCATCCCTCCTGCCTGGTGGGACGCTGCACCCCTGGCTGGGCATCCCAGAGTATCCCAGGGCATCCCAGGGCATCCCAGGGCATCCCAGAGCATCCCAGGGCATCCCAGGGCATCCCAGAGCATCCCAGAGCATCCCAGGCTGATGCCATGCAGCGGTCACAGCCTTGTGTGGTGATGGAAAGCTCTGGAAAACCCCCCTTGCTGCAGAGCCCGGCAGGTCAGGGAAGAACAGCACAGCCGGGGGCTCTCCCAGCCCTGCGGAGTGAGAAGCGATCAGGGAAAATCTCATTGTCCCGCTCGGGCTCCTGCATCCTCCACAGCCTGTCCTGGCCGTTCTCCACATCTTTGCCTTCTTCCTTTCTCCTCTGTGATGTCCTAATAAGTGCAGTCGGTCTGACTTCAAAGTGGTTAGCAAGTATTTTCCACTCCAGTGAGCTAATTAGTTAAATTACATTTCACATGCTAATTTATTCCTCTAATATTATTTTTTTTCCTCAGCATACTGAAATACAGGAGAAGATAAAAGCTTGGTTTGACCTTAGAGCCGGGCTCAGAGGAGCTGGAGATGGGAACTAATGATTAGTTCCCGGGTTTGCTGTAGCACAGACTTATTCCCTGCCACATTTGAGACCTCATTCGGTGGAGTTTTAGGAGTTTTAGCTGCCTGCAACCCGGGCATCCCGGGTGAAACGTTGTCCTGTGGCACACAGAAAAAAAAAAACTTTCAGACCAGCAGTAATGAGCTACTAATTTCCGGCTTCATTGTTCCTGTCCGCAGCACCGGTATCACCTTGGAGTGCTGCATAAATAGCAAATTAATCCTTCAGGACTGGGTGGGAATGGTGTTACTTCCCCCATCGGGGATGGAGAGGCTTTAACTGGGAGTCAAACAGGGCCAGGGAATTGCTGCTGGTGTCAATCCCAGGTTGAAGCGATAGCTGCCAACGGCCCCGTGGTGAATCAAAGTCTGCCGTGTCTCTATCAAAGNCACAGACTTATTCCCTGCCACATTTGAGACCTCATTCGGTGGAGTTTTAGGAGTTTTAGCTGCCTGCAACCCGGGCATCCCGGGTGAAACGTTGTCCTGTGGCACACAGAAAAAAAAAAACTTTCAGACCAGCAGTAATGAGCTACTAATTTCCGGCTTCATTGTTCCTGTCCGCAGCACCGGTATCACCTTGGAGTGCTGCATAAATAGCAAATTAATCCTTCCCCTGGGTGGGAATGGTGTTACTTCCCCCATCGGGGATGGAGAGGCTTTAACTGGGAGTCAAACAGGGCCAGGGAATTGCTGCTGGTGTCAATCCCAGGTTGAAGCGATAGCTGCCAACGGCCCCGTGGTGAATCAAAGTCTGCCGTGTCTCTATCAAAGGCTGTTTCTTTTCCACTGCGTGCATACGGTAGATGTTATCGAGAGGGAGGAGCTGAAAATGAGCTCTAGGACCATTTCCTGACCACTGCTGAAGTCAAAAACAACAAATCCCTCCATCCCTGCTCTTGGCCAAACTCTCCTTTTCCCTCAGGGAAACCATCGCTTGGTTTCTTTGGAGATAAAGAGAAACTATGGGAAAAGACTCCCAGGTTTAATTCTCTCTGTGAGGGCAGAGATTTAGGAGCACGCTGTAAAGTCTTGGGATTTCTGGGAATTGCCCTGCAAGGCTGAGGGCTGAGCCCATCCCACACCATTTGTGCACATCCAGCTCTGAATCCATGAGGCCATGAGCACACTGCTTTGTGCCTCTGGCTGATGCTGTCCCAGGAGCTTTTGGGGTGGGGGCAATCCCTGTTTCCAGCCCTGGGCAAGGCTTCAGAGAGGGAAGAGTTGGTGTGATGGCTGAGCCCTTACACTGGTTTCAAAGGGGTGGGGAAAAGGGTCCCCAGTTGCTGCTGTTTGGGTCACTGGTGCTGAAACACCCAGAGTTTTCGTGTTCCCACACTGAACAAACATGTGAAACACAGCCCTGGGAGTGCCAGGCCATAATACCAGGGTTACTACAAATAAGCAGGTAGCAGGGTGGTGTTGATGCAGACAAGAGTTGCTGAAGTAGCAGGAGAGCACAGACCTCTGGAGCCTCAGCCAGCATCTGACCCTGGGGTACAGCCTGTCCTGGGGCTCGTGCTGGCCAAGGGCTTGTCATTATTGCCTGGACTCTGTCACCTCTGGGACAGGCTGTCTGCAGGTTTTGAGGTGCTTGGTGCTCAGCAAATTGCCCATGGTGGCCACAGCAGTGGGTCTGTGGTGGTCACCCCAGGTGTGCTCACTGCAGGGGCTGGGATTGCCTGGCCAGCTCTCACTGCTGCCCTGGGAGAGCGACTGGTGCAATTAAAGCTGTGCTGATTCTCTGTGTGCTGTGGGGCAGAAGGAGCTAATGTTTTCAATAATTGTTCCATTGATCTATTTTCAATGTATTTTTCTAAGTGGCCTGGCTGGGTCTGTGCTTGTGAGAAAATGAGGTAAAACATCCTCAGCTGCTGCACATCCAGTCAGCCCTCTGATTTTGGCATTACAACCTGTCCCTAGCTAAGAATGTGATGTTCAAGGTGACCTCAAGAAGTGTTTCTCTGCTTCTTTGCTCTTCCTCCCCATCCTTCAGCACCAACTTCTCTGTCTGAAGCTTGAGGGCAATGTGAGAATTTGCTCCTCATGCAGTAAAACTCTGTAGATAGGGTTTTCCAGGAGGTGCAGGCTCTGCCTCCCGCACTTTCCCTCTCTCCAGTGAAACGCGATCTCTTCCCTGCGCTTTCAGCCTTCTCACTCTCTGCTCTCAGTTTCCATCCCGACCATCCTGTGGGATCGGCAGAGCCTTTCTCGCGGCTCCGAGGCAGCTGCACAGCCCGGTCCCGGTGCCCGTGTGCCGCTGGCAGGAGCCGGCTCCATCCCTGTCCCCGGGGCTGGCCACCCTGGCTGGCGGCAGATCGGCCAGGGAGCAGCTGCCTGCTGCCAGCCTGAGTCACTGCCGCTCACTGTCAGGGCAATTTGCTGTCGCTGTCACCGTGCAGAGGGCTGGGGCAGCGCCGGCAGGAGCAGCTGCTGCAGGAGCTGCCTCTGACAGCCCGTGCTGTGCCGTGAGCGCTGCCAGCGCTGCCCGAGTGTGCTCAAATAAGGCAAATCCAGTTTGCTGACTGGTTTGGCACAGCACGGGCTGTCAGAGGCAGGTGATCAGCGGGGTCTACCCTGATGGGAACAGCGTAGAAAGGAGCGATCCGAATTAAAGACGCGTGCTTTATGCCGATTAAAACCAAACCAAAACAAAGCAAAAACTTCTCACAGCCTCTCTCAGAACGGTGCCTGGGGAAGCTGCCACCCTCTGTGGTCAGAGAGCTGTTGCCACAAGTGGCAGCTGTTTGCTGCCTGCTTTGGGTCTTTGCCAGGGCACAGGACTGTTTGCCCCTGGCTGTCCTGCCCTCCCTGAGTGCAGGTGCTGAGTTGGAGGTGTTGCCTGCCCGTGGCTCCATCCCCTCCTCTGCTCTAACCCGTTCCAGGTCCTGCAGCCAGGCTGGGGCAGGGAGCTGCCATCACCACAGCCATGGATTCTGGAGTGTGCCAGCTGCAAACACATGGGAAATGGAGGGTTTGCCCCATTCACAACCTTTAACATAACAGCAGTGACCCCGGGCATCTCCCATCCAGGGACTCCATCCGAGATGACCCTATTTAATTACCCCGTGTTTCAGGGAGCCCTGGGGCCGTGCAGTGGCAATGCTGAGTGTGCCTGACACGCCTTGAGCTGGACCCTGCCTGGCCTCGGATGTGGCTGCCACCACAGAGGAGGTGGCACCGCTCCTTGCTGTGCTCTTGGTGCTGCTGAAACCTCCTCCTGTCACACTCTGCCTGCAGGGCTGCTCCTCTGATGAGCCCCGGGGCTCTCATTTGCAGGACAAGAGGGTGGTGGGCAGGGGAGGATTTAGGGCAAAGAGAGTGTGGAAAACGCCGATCATTTGTTTTTTAAAATTTAAAAATTAAAATTTAAAATATTAATAATAATAATAAAATGGTTATGTAAATAATAATAAAATTAGGGTAATAAGAATTTGGACAATCAGGGTTAGGACAATACGAGACAATAAAACAAAGAGTTATGGACGGTCTGGATGCCTTCCTGGGCAATTAAGCCCCAAAAAGGACCCCTACTAATAGAGGATTAACCCATAAAAGCAATAGGCTCAGCTCCAAAGCCATCACACAGCTCTGGAGCATCCCCTGCCCCTCGCAGGGTGTCCCCGTGCAGGACAGAGCAGCCTGCTCTTGTTAAGCATTGCCAAGCACAGGTAGGCACCACTGCTGCATCCAGGCAGGGCTGGATGTAGCCATGGGAGCTTCAAATCCTGCTGAGAAAAGCCCTGGCTTGTATCAGCTCGATTTGGCCACTGCTGGCTGTTCAATGCTGTTGAGATGCAAAGAGCATCTTTGGTTTCAGGGCAGTTGTTTGTGAGGTGGTAAAACCCTACAGGGAGGGGGGACAGCCAGGTCCAGGCTCTTTAATGAACCTGGAGAGCTTTGTGGTGTCAACACTGCTGCAAGGATTGGCTCCACTGCCTCCACTGTTGGTTCTCCCCAGATCCTCCTGCCTGCCCCATCATATGACAGTGGTGTAACAGGACAGGCAGGGCAGCTGGTTCAGTTGGGGCAGAACTTGTGATATTTGGTATTTTTAATTCCTGGCTCCTGGAGTCATGTGTGAGGCATCACTCGTGGTGTCTGGAGAGGGCAGCACGTGGTGCACCCCAGTGTTGTGGTCCAGAGCTCAGGCTTTGGGGCACCACCTCCATGAAGATGCTGGTAGAGGCCTGATTTTAAGAACCTCAAAGGCTGTTTGCATCCAAAATCTGGTTTGTTGATTTTCTTGTGTCATCTCTGTGCAGGCATCTCTTCAGCCCTGTGTCCTCCCTCCTCTCCTGGCTTCTCTGGGCTTGTGCTGGGGTTGTCCCTGGCTGTGCTGGGGCTGCAGCAGCTTTTGGCAGCAGGACATTGGGTTTTTGCTTCCACTTGACAGTTCAGGAGTGGGAAACACCCAATCCCATCCTGCTGACAGCTGCCTTTGTAATTCGGGTGCTGTGAGCTCCCAGAGGACAGCTGTGAGCATCAGGCCCTTCCCCTGGAGCACTCAGGAGCTGTTTGGGAGGACAAGGCTGGCTGGGGTGTGACAATCTTGGCAGTGTCTGGCTGTGATGTTGGTGACAGGGAAATGCAGTGCTGACCCGAGACGAGGGGGCTTCCTCTCCTCCCTGCCAGGAAAGCAGCACCCAAAAATCTCCCTTAATAACCCCTTTCTGCTCATCCTTCTCCCTTTGGGCTCTCGTGTGCAGAGAGTCAGGGGTTTTTTCTTTCATCACAGTGCCCTCCCCAGCACTTCTCCTTCCCATACTGGAAACTGAGAGCGAGTCAGAAGCTGCAGCTGAGAGAGGAAGGAGGGGCAATGTGGTTTGTGGTGCCAGAGCCTGGGCTGGCCCAGCAGAGCAGCTGGGAGGCTCTTCTGGGGGCTCTGGGGACGAGAGCTGAGGGCAGGGGAAGCGGGATGGAGGAGCTGGTCCAGCCCTGCGGGGTCTGGCAGTGTTGTGGTCCTGGGTCGGGGAGCCCCTGACCAGGGGGATCCCGCCTGGGCAGCCCTGGAGCTGTGTGGAGGCAGGAAAAGGAGACTAATCCCTCCCCACCCAGCTGTGTGCAGAGCAAGAGGGAATCAAAAGCAGCTGAAAATCCCGGATTTCCCTTTCTGTTTGGCCGAGAGGGATGCGGGAAGCACAGGGGAGGAGACAGACGAGTTAAGTGGGCGCAGCTCCACCTTTTCCCGACGCCTCTGCACCCACAGCCCCTGGGGGGAACTGGCCCTCCCAGCCCTCCCCAGTTATTTATTTATCTATAATCAAAGACCTGGCTGCTGCTGGCAGTCCAGCTGGCCACAGAATGGCACCAGACCCCATCTGAAACCTGTGACACTCCCAGGGGCCCTCGAGTGCCAGCTGTGCCCCGGGAAGGAGCTTTGTCAAAGGTGACTCTCAGCCGGGGCTGGGGCAAGGAGGGGGAAAGGGAAGCTCCCCAGGGGTTTGGCTGTTGTGAGAGATGACTCAGTGCATGCCCTGGCTGGGTGGCACCGTCTGTGCCACCGTCTTACGGTGCCACGTGTCATGGAAACCCTGACACTGCTCCGTGCCCGCGTGGCACGAGTGGCATTGGGAAATGAACCCTCAATACAGCTCTGATCCTCACTGCTGGGGTTGAAGAAGCCACCCTGCAATGGTGCTGGCAGCTCAGGAATGGGTGGATCAGGCTGTGCACTCTGTGCCACGGGAGGCAAAGAGGGGAGAAGCTCCTCAGGGCCCCACTGCTGTGAAAATCTGGGTGAGCCCCTCGGGGAGCAGCTTGTTCCACTGTCTGCTCCCTGGCCCTCCTGCAGGAGCTCGGGTCGTGTTTCCTCGCTCTTTTCCCTGCAGTTAGGGGAGCCAGAAAGAGCTTAAAATCGAATTTCCTACCAAAATCAGGCTGATGCTGTCACAGTGTCCCTCTGGCTGTGCCCTCTCTCCCCACATGACTTCTGAACCCTCTGACCTGTGTCGTGCAGATCTGGCTGAGGGCTCGCAGATAATTAAGTCTATGCAGAGATGATGAAATGAGATGGTTGAGAGGAGGAAAAGAATCTTGTAAATGCCCCCAAAACATCTGTAGCATGAGTTCATGTATTATTAGACACCAGCAAATCCATGTGGGAGATGCTTCTTACAAACACTTAACCACAAAAACATTTTCAATCTCGGTTCCTACATTTTTAGGCACCAAAACCAGTCTTGAGACACAAAACCATAGGAAGCAACACAAGTAGTTTCAGTGCTCATGGGATAACCTTTTATTTTAATAAAACCTGAAATTCTTTTGGCACTCAACGTGACTCCCAGAGCCAAGGCTTGAAGGAAAAACAACATAAATCATGGACTCAAAAGTAAAAAGTTGGGAGGGTCAGCAGCACTGTGGCCAGACTCAGCCTTGGTGTGACTTGGTGGCACTTGATGAGTTTGTTGATATTTCTGAGGGACAAACCTGGCCCTCAGCTGCTGGCACACAGTATTGTTTGGGAAAGCACTGCTCCTCCAAGCCAAAACCCCCACAACAAAAAAAACTTCTGCTGGCCATGGAGAGAGGCCCTGGAGTAACTTCCCCCTCTAAAACAATGCGGAGCGGAAACGTTTCAAAGTGGTAATTACCAAAGGGAAAATAATTTTTTTAAACATCCTTTGTCTGAGCAGCTAACAATACCTGGGAATACCAAAAGACTTTTCCAATCCTTAATTGACTTTTCAGCCATGTCAGTGTTTGTTTCATCTCTGCAATAGCCGGCTCAGGGCTGGGCAGTGAAACTTTCCCTTTCCAGCTCTTGCCAGCCCCCTTTCCTGACTCTCACGTGGCCAACACCAGTAAGTGTGTGCTCAGGCTGTTACAGCAGAATGTTTTCAGGTCCACTCACTGCATCCCTGCCCAGCCCATGGTGGATTTGGCCCAGATGACTTGGCAGGGGCTGTGCAGTGTCAGCACTGGTGTGCCTGGCGGCTGGTCCAGCTGCCGGACGTCTCTGCTGCTGCTGCTCCTCCTGCAGCTCCTCTCCCTCATCCCTGAGGCTGTTCTGGCCCTCTGGCTCCTCTCTTGGCTGCTCGCTTTCAATCACATCAGCTCTTCCCTCTGCTGGAGCCTGGCTCCAAGGTTTCACTCCTCACTTCAGATCAAGCTTTCCTGCAGCTTCCCGATGTGTCTGGGGTTTGATTGATGCTTTCCCTGACGTTTGTGCACTCAGAGGAGATACAGGACCATTGTTGGGACATCCTTTTCATATCCCCTCCTAAGGGGCTCTGTTCCTGTTTAACTGGGTTTCTTATTTTCAGTATTTTTCAGTCATCTCAGTTATTTATTGGTGTTATTAACGTGGTGTGTGTGTAACTTTGCTGTTGCTTTGTTCATTCTCATGATCTGTCATTTAGACCTGGCATCAGATCACTCCCATCACCTGAGTGTCTTGTCTCATTCCTATACTGGCATAACTTCGTGCAAATCTGTTTCATTCCCCTACCTGTATCTCTTCAGATCAACTCAGCACCTTGCAACCTGTTTGGCTCCATTTTTAAGCTGCCCTTTGGATAAGACACAATCTTGTGCAAGGTATCACCTCCATGTGCTTCTTCCCTGTGCCTGTGCTATGGCATCACTTTTCTCTTGGACTTCTCATCAGCTCCATGGCATCCTCCCCTCCCCTGCCTGTGCCCAGGCACGTCCTTCCAGCAGCAGGGCAGTGAGTGGTGCTGTTCAGGTTCAGGGAGCTGAGTCTGAGCGTGCTGGGGTGGTGACACAGACGCCAGCCTGCACCCCTGTCCCCAGGGAGAAGGAGCAGTGTGGGGTCACAGCACGTCCCCAGGTGATGCCCTGCCCTGGTGTCACCTGGGCAGAGGCCAGTGGGAGCCTCTCCTGGCCTTCCCTAGCCCAGGAGAGCCAGTGGGAATAAAGCTGGAATAAAGCAAGCTGGAAAAAAGCTGGAATAAAGCTGGAAAAAAAGCAGGAATAAAGCAGGAATAAAGCAGGAATAAAGCAGGTATAAAGCTGGAATAAAGCAGGAATAAAGCTGGAATAAAGCTGGAAAAAAGCTGGAAAAAAGCTGGAATAAAGCTGGAAAAAAAGCAGGAATAAAGCAGGAATAAAGCAGGTATAAAGCTGGAATAAAGCAGGAATAAAGCAGGTATAAAGCTGGAATAAAGCAGGAATAAAGCTGCCCTCCTGCTCCCCTGGCTGGATGAACAGGCCAGCCCCAATTCCCCCTCTGTGTGCCTGGCACAGGTGAGGTGTGGGTACCTGTCCCTGCAGCAGCACAGCCCACCAGGGCTGGAGCTCAGGCTGGGATAGGAGCAGAGGAGGAGGAAGAGCTGCTCTGCCAAGCAAAGTTTCCCTGTTATCCACTGGGATTTCTCCGTGGATCAGTTTCCAGAGCCTCTCATTTCTGGGATTCTCCTTTTACACGATTCAGCTGAACGTGTCATTCTGGCTGGTTGTTGTGGGTGGAAAATTGTTCTGCCTGCCCTTGGATGTGTTTTTGAAAGGTGAGCAGAGCCAGGGCTTCTCTCTGCTCTGTATCCACCCAGGTGGTGGATGTGTGTTTTCAATACAAAATGAAATCTCACTATTTCATTTAATTTTTCTGGCAGATGAGAAGGAATGGCTTGACTTCAGAACTGAGTTTCCCTTATCCTGAGGAGCTACACCTATTCCCACCTTTCCCTGCAAATTTTTGTGGCTCCATAACCTTTCCCCTCTTTTCCACCAGTGGTTTTCCTTTCCCTGACTGTTCTGCAGCAAAGCCAAGCAAGCAAGGATGGAAATTACAATAACAGAGCACCTGGGAGGTTTGAACCCACCACACACTGATTGCTAAGCAACAGGGAGAAATGTTTTTCCTGTTTTCCTTTTGGTTGTGGGCACCTTAGGTGGTATTTGTTAAAAGAGCTGACTGAAACATTCTGGCAGAGAGGTGACAGGGAGATAAAAGCTGCCTTAAAAGACAAACAGCTGAAGAAATCATGGTCCTCAGCAGAGGGGCTCAGGTGTGTCTGCAGCGTGTGAGGCTGCAGCAGCTCAGAGCCTGCTGAACTCTGCACTCCTTGGAGAGCCACGTGGGGAAAGGGAAAACGCTGCCACCAGGAGCTGCAGCTTCCTCTCGGTGTGGGGATGTCCTAAAAAACTCTCTGGGTGTCTTGTGATCATGAGCTTTGGTCCCTGCATCTCCCTGCCAGCAGTGCCCTGCAAAACGCTCGGAGGTCTCTCAGTGCTTTTCACACCTTGGGTGCTGCTGTCTTCAGCTTTTTGGGCACATTTTGATGTTAATAGTTGTGTTTTGCCTCTTCTTTTTCTGAGTATTTTCTTTTCAGCTGCGAAGGAATTCAGGTGCCTGTTTGAAGTGTGCTGTGGTCACTTCTTTTTGAGAAAATGGTTTGATCTCCCCCCACCTCACATGTTGGCCTTGTTTTGATGAGTTTTTAGAGGTCAGAAAGTTTGGAAAACAAATGTTTGTATTGTTGCTTGCTGCACTAATGGAAGCTCCTCAAATACTTGACTGGAGAAGAGAAGGTTCTGGGGCAATCTTGCATCCCAGAGCATAAAGTGGCTTCAAGAGAGCTGGAGAGGGACTTTGTACAAAGGTCTGGAGTGACAGGACAAGAGTCAATGGCTTTAAAATGAATGAGAGTGAATTTAGATTAGATATTAGGAAGAAATGTTCCCTGTGAGGGTGGTGAGGCACTGGCACAGGTTTTCCACAGAAGCTGTGGCTGCCCCTGGATCCCTGGAAGTGTTCCAGGCCAGGCTTGGAGCAACCTGGGCTAGTGGAAGGTGTTGAACAAGAACAATCTTTAAGCTCCCTTTCAACCCAAACCTGTTGGAATCTAAAAAACCCAACCCCCCCAACAAAATCTATGATTGTGCTATGGCCAAAGGGGTGGTGTAAGGAGCAGGATGGAGGAGAAATATTCCTGCAAGCTCTAGATACTCCAAGGCTTGTGGAATAATTGCTGAGCTTCAGGAGCCGGCAGCCTCGGCAGGAGCTGCCGTAGCCCAGCTGTGCACAGGGGCTGCAGGAAATGAAACACAGAATAGCTGGATGGAGACTTTTAGATCCTGATTGCCCAGGGATTTGCTGTGCTTCCTCTGCTAGGAGCTGACAGTAATTAGGGGCTTGCCTGGCTGTGTTAATGCTCGGTGTGGAGGAGAGCTGTGCTCCCGAATTAACCCGGCTGCCCATGGGGGCCGAGGGGAGCAGGGGCTGCTGCAGCTGGGGAAGGGCAGGAGAGCCCCAGCCAGCCTTCCTCCCTGCCAGCACAGAGTTCACAGTGCCTGATCTATCAAAAAACAGCTCAAAAAAACACCCAAAACCTGGAGGCAGAGTGATCCAACTGCCCTGGATCTGAAATACTCAGCAGAGAATCTCCTCAAATCCATGCCTGTGTAAGCTGTGGCAAGTGGTGGGTGGCTCTCATCTAAAATCTGGTTAAATCAGGGCATTGATCACACTGGGAGTGAGAATTGGGTCTGTGAGAGTCTGAGATCTGTTGGTCCCCGAATCTGGAGGGGACCCAATTTCACATCTGTGCACAGATTGTAAGAATGGAGCAGTGACATTGTTTTCCCTTCTTGCACAAACTTTCCCCCTCATCCTGAAGTGGATGAGATAGTACTGGTTGTTTACTGTTGGATGATGATGATGATTATTATTTCTTATAAAATAACCTTCCAGCTGAGCCTGGGCAGTGAAAACAAAAGTCTTTTCCAATTACAATTGGAATACCCAAAGAGTTTTGATCTAGCACATAATGCCTAACCTCCAGTTAGTAATTTTTGTAACTGGGTAGCCCTTTTCCTCTAAAATGCCTTAAAAACAGCAAGAAAAAGGGCTTCCCCAGCTGCACAATAGAAGGAAGTGCTAAGGGCTCCGTGTCAGAGCCTGACACAGACTCGCCTTGTGAGCTGGTGCCAGAGCTGGGACAGAGGCCGGATAATGTTGCAACTCCCACATAAAGCAGCCCAGTTCCCCTCAGAGGCTGCTGGTTTGGGTCCTGGGTCTCTCACAGGTCCAACAGTGAGAGCTGGAGGTGTGTGATGCTCCAGAGGGGCTCAGTGAGAGGTGGTGAGGGTGATTCCTGCCTTCTCTGCTCGGGGCTGAGATCAGTTCTTTGCAGCTCTTGGCATGGGTCCTGCTGTGGTTTCAGGGAGGCTCAAAGGGAATATGGGTTTGTTGGGGTGCTGGCAGTGCCCTGGGGGTGCTGGCAGGAGCACTGGGGTGTTTGCAGGCAGCTGGTGCCAGGCAGGAGAAACTCCTGTGAAGTGTTTGTGAGCTGTGCTTTGGGGTGGGCAGGGTCGCTTCATGGAAAAAAAAAAACCCCAAAACCCACAGGAACACTGAGCAGAGGAATTGGGTCACTGTGAGTTTTGGCCTGTAGGAAATAATGCTGGAAAGCCCCAGTCAGCAGCAGAGCAGGGACATGAAAGCAAAGGAGGGCTGGAGGATGTAGCTGAGGGGATGCTCAGACACCAGTGCTGGGGAGAGGCAACTCGGGGTCCAGGCTGAGCCCAGTTATTAACTGAGGTCTGAATCTGCAGGTCCTGACTATAACAGATTGACCCAAACTGATCCCCGAACCAGAAAAGTCGCTTAAAGTTTCCAAAAGCTTCTCAGTGTTACCCTCTCCACGTTATTGACCCTGCAGGAAAGGCTGGAGACTGCAGCAGAGGAGCTGAGCTGCTCCAGAGTTGGGCATGTGGGTTTGTGTTTATCCAGCCAAGAGCTGATTTCAGAGTGGTAGAAAGACAAAAATTGCTGGATTTCCCACAGCACCCAATTCCTGGGCCTGCCAGAGTCGATGGGACATTTACAGATTACAGGGAAAAGCTCAGTGCCTTGTGAAAAGTTTTTAACTGAGTTTGCCAAGTGCAAATTGACAGTGTATTTTTTTTAATGACTCACTCATGCATTGATTGTTTTCTTAAATCCCTGAAGTCACGTGCATGTCAAGTAATCACATTTTGCAATAATTTCTCGACCTGAGGGAAACCTGAGGCTGTGATCCTGCCTGTTCCCTTTCACCTGTGTGCTTAGAGGCAAATAAGAAGCCCTGAGAAGTGATTTGTTTTGAATCTCATGATTTTCAAGAGCCTTGTCCCTGACTGCTGAGTGTTTGGGGTTAGCTACCAGAGCAAACATCCTGAACTTGGGCTCCTGACCCCGCTTTGAGTGTTTTGCTTTTCAGACCCAGAAGGTTCCCAAGAGATGAGAAAGGAAACTGACTGGCTATTTTTAAACCCCTGCAGTTGCCTTCCTGCCTTATATTATTTATTATGCATTATCAGAAGTGTTTTTCCCCTGAAACCATCTTTAGTGGTCAACCAAGGGACGGTGAAAATTGCCCATCAAACAGAGCTGCATCTTTCTGCAGAGGTCAGACGAAGCTGGAGGCTCTGGGAGGGCTCTGCCAGCTGAAAATGAGTGCTGCTTTTGTTTGTTGTGTGCACTCCAGCAGTGCCAAGCGATTCCAGGGGTGGGCTGTGATTTCTCTGCCCTAAGACTCAAACATGAGGCAAAGCAGAGTCTCCCTCCCAAATATTTCACAGCCCAGAGAGGCAATGTTGATTTCTGCTGGAGAGCAGGTCCCTGCCTCTGATTTCAGCAGGTCTCTGCCTCTGATTTCAGCATCTCTGCCTCTGATTTCAGCATCTCTGCCTCTGATTTCAGCGTGTCCTGAGCAAAGGGATGCACAGCACTGAGTTTCAGAGCACTTCTTGCAGTGCCACGTGGTTCCTGCATGACGTGTCAGTGGGGCTGGGGACACCTCTGCGGGGAGCAGCATCACATCCTTCTGTGGTGGAGAGAGCTGCAGTGACCCACCTGGCACTGCAGGGTGACCTGGGCAGGGATCAGGGCTGGATCTCAGTGCCTGGGCAGGCTTAAAGTGTGCATTGCCCCCAAAGATGTGGGGCTGCCAGGGGCAGTGCAAGGCCCTGCTGCTGGGCTGGGTTCCCTTTCCCAGGATGTCCAGGAAGTCCCCTTTGACCTCTTTGGCTCCAGATAAAGCAGGACAATAGCCCACGTTGTCCTGGCTCATCCTTCTGCCTGGTAAACTTTCCAGTTGGAAGCCTATCACAGCCTGGCAGCTTTGTTAATCCCTTCCTGCCCGGGCAGGAGCTGCTGGTGCCCTGGGCAGAGCTGGACGTGTGAGCCTTGGCTCCATCCTCACTGCAAATAAAGCTGCAGGGCTGGAAGGCCCTGGGAGGCCGATGTTATTTCAGCTGCAGAGGGAGCTGAGGCATGAAAGTCCAGGTTTTGGTGGTGTCAGCAGCACTGCCCAGACCCTGGGATGCAGTTTCTGAGCACTGTGTGAGGAGGGAAGGGGAAGAGCAGGGGAGGGCTGGAGCACGCAGTGCTCAGCACAGGGGGCTGATGAATGACAAACAGCTCTGCCCGTTCCTCTTTGCCTCTGAAAACAAAATTATGTTGCAGGGGTTCTCTAAAGCGGCATCTGCAGCCCTGCTGTCCCCCTGGCTCGTTTTGCTTTCGCAGAGTCCCTGCTGGGCCCGGAGCAGGTGCCCTGGTCCCTAATGCCCCCTTTGCCCGTGCAGGGGGGTCTGGCACTGACTCAGCGTGAGTCACATCACCTCATCCCGCAGGGGACACTGCCTGTGACCGTGCCTGTGACCGTGCCCAAGCCCAGCTGTGGCCAGCGAGGGGCTGGTGGGGGCTGAGATAAGCTCAGATGGAAACACGTGCTGCCGATATCCACGCGCTCGCAGTTAACACTTTTTTCTTTGGCTAGCGGTGCGTGAACCCCAAGTGCTCACGAGCACCTGGTGACATCAAAGATCCTCTCCCAGAGCCGTTGTCACCTGCGAGACTTTGCTCCCTCCCACCAAGGGTAACACCCCGGCGTTTCCCAAGCCCGGCTGAGGCTCTGGGCAGCCCCCCCGAGCATCCCCTCCCTCCCGCCGCCCTTTTGTGCTGCCTCGGGGCTTTTCACGCCTTCCGTGTCCCCGTCCCCCCTCCCCGAGGGGGCCGAACCGCGCGGGGCCGGCCCCCGGGGGCGGGCGGAGGCTGCGGGAGGAAATCCAGCGCCCGCTTTCCAG
>WBNO01019321.1:383268-414709 GCA_013400575.1 Peucedramus taeniatus
CGATGGTGAGCCGCCGCCGGGCCCCGCCGCACCATGTCCCCGCCGGCCCCGAGAGGATGTTCGAGGGCTGCCGGCGGGCGCGGAGCCTCTGGGGCGGCGTCAGGCTGGAGGTGGCCGGCGAGAGCAGCCCCGTGGTGCTGCACAGCTTCACGCAGCTCGACCCCGACCTGCCGCCGCTGGAGGTGAGCGGGGATGCGGGGTTTGGGGTGCGGAGAGCGGGGCGGGTCCCGCCGCGAGCCCCTCGCGGGGTTGGGGGGCTCCGCCTCGCTGGCAGCGTGGGTAGGGCTGGAGTTTGTGGGCATCCGCGGGGTGTTTCGCAGAATTCTGTTACGTGGAATCACGGAGCGGTTTGGGTTCGAAGGGACCGTAAAAATCATCTTAAGCCACCCCTGCCATGGGCAGGGACGCCTTCCACTAACCCAGGTTGTTCCAAGAACCGTCCAAACTGGTCTGGAACGGTTCCAGGGATGGGGCAGCCACAGCTTCTCTGGGCACCCCGTGCCTGTGCCTCACCACCCTCACAGAGAGGAATTTCTTTTTAGTACCTAATCTAAACCTACCCTCCTTCAGCTTAAATCCTATCACTCTTGCAAAAGTCTCTCCAGCTTTCTTGTAGGCCCCTTTAGGTGCTGTAGGTGATTCGTTTTATTGAATAAATGGGTGCCCTTGCTTGGCTTTTTTTTTGCTGTGAGTCCCTGTGCCCCTGGGGACGGGCAGGCTCTGTAGGGAGAAACCAGATGCTCTCCCTCCAGCCACCCAGGGAACAGGCAGATTGTTAAAACTTCGGGCTTTTAATATTTCATTTCAGACTTTGGCTGCGGGAGGCAGGAGTCTGCTCAGATCTGAGCTGTTTGTAAAGGCTTCAGGCTTGTCCAAACCACAAAAGCGTCCTCTGGGAAGGTTACGGGCATTGGGAGGACTTTCCTGGAGGATGCAAAAATATTTGTGCTTGTTTGGATTCGACCTCGGGTGTTTCAAAGTCAGGCCGGTCCCAGCGAGGCCCGAGTGCTTTGTTGATGGCAGTTGCATGTGGAGGCACCCGAAATAATCTGAGTCAGAGCTGGGCCTTTTATCTCAGTAATGGATGATCGTCATCGGTGTGCCGGGAGTGTCGCTGATTGGGAGTGAGCGGTGTGTCAGGAGGAGCCCAACGGGAGGAAGATTTTGCTGTTCAGAAGTCGCAGCCCTGGCGGTGCAGGGGTTAATACCAGCCAGGGTCAGCGAGCCTGGCTTTGCTGGGATTTCGAGCCAGCTGCAGATGTGCTGCTCTGGACGCTTCCCGCTGGAATGGGGGCGGTGGAGGGGGGGGAATCACAGCTAAAGCCTCTCTAGCTGCTGTGCAGATATCCGCTGAGGGCAGCCAGGGTTTCGGGGAGGGCGATGGCTCCTTGTCCCAAACAATCAACCCCACAACCTGTGGTGGAAAGTCCTGGTCAGGAAGGGATGAGCTCAGGCTCCGGCTGTTCCGCTTCACCTCTGGCCTGGTGGCAGCGCTCATCAGCTCTGTGAGAGTTCATGAAAGCTCCATCCAGCTTGTTTTCCCCCCTCTCCCCTCCCCGCTCGTCTCTCCTGGGGGTGGGCGGGCTGACATGCTTTGGAGTGCATCATCTGGTTCGTGTTATGCCTGGCAGGAAGTCCAGCCTCGGCCCGGGAGGCTGAGGGGCCGCGCTTTTGGCAGGGAGAGCAAGAGCAGGGGGAGGAGAGGAGGGAAAAGAGGGGGTGATGCAGCGAGCTGCCCCTCTCATCCCTGGGGAGAGCCTGCCTGGCACGATGTGCCCCGGCTGGAGGAGGCTCTGCAGCTCAGCAGAGGCTTTGGAGCATCTTGGCTGTGAGGGAAAAGTGATGGGGCTGAGGGAGGCTTTGCGTGGCCCCGAGCAAACCCCTGCTCACCTGAGCCTGGCACGGGCACAGCTGCCAGCAGAGCTCCTCCCGAGCTGCCTGTGCCCACATTTCTGCCCTGGGCTGTACGTGGGTTTGTGCTGGGGAATGGTCAGAGCACAGCCCCAGCATCTGCTCCTTCCAGCTTTCCTCCCAGTCCTGAACAGAGAAATTCCTTCTTTTTTTTTTTCTATTTCCAAGTGATGGTGAGAAAAGGGGCAGCCCAGAGGGGTGCACGGTGACCCACGGCCTCCTGAGCAGCTTTGGGATGCACAGGGTGTTCATTGCATGCCAGTGGAAAGGAAAAAATGTGTCACTGTTGTGACAACTGTGGTGGCCTGGTGGGGTTGCAATCCTCAGGCAGAGCTGTGGATGCACACTGAGAGGAAAAGGCAGATTATTTGAATAAGATCCCCCAGGGACCATCAGTGACAGCCCCCAGGACACGGTGGGACCTTTGTCACCTCTGCCAAAGGGAGCTGTGCTGGGTTTTGGCAGAGCTCCTGGGTGGATTGTCTGGTCCCACGGGGAATGGAGGATCCCTGGAAAGCTGCTGGGCAGGCTGCAGGGAATGTGGCTTTCTCTGGTCCTCGCTGAGCCCCCAGGGGATGGCAGCAGGGAAGACTTTGCCTGTATCCCACAGCAACGGTATCGATCAGCAGGCATCACTCTGAGGCCTCCTGGCCCTGCGAGCCAAGTGTTCTCACCAGGATTTCAACCACGGGGGATGGAAAATTTAAACTGCCTGTCTCAAGTGGGGGATTGACAAGAGCAGCTTTGCAGATCTTTTGTTTTGACCTTTTCAGTTCCAGTCCGTTCCATATTCAGCAGTGAGTGTCAGTGCCTCCAGTCCAACAGGAGCCACAGAGTGAATTTGGTGGCCCTGCTGGCCAGGAATGGCCTAAAACACTGCTGGCCAGGAATGGCCTAAAACATCACTGCAGATGACACAGACAAACTTTCATGCAGATGATGTTGCTGAACCTCCGAGGAGGCTGGGCTGACTCTTATAAAAAAAGGCCTTATAAAAAAAGTCCTTGTAATTCTGGCTGTGTTTGTTTTCTGAACAATTAGGAGATTTTTCAGTTGCTAAATGAATCCTTGAAAACTTGAATTGCTCAGCCCAGATGCCTTGTAGGTCAGTGCTTGTTCTTTACAGCTGGGATGGAGAGGCAAAGATATCTCTTAAAAGCCATTTTCTTTTCACTTCCTATGGTGCCTTTGGAATAAGATCCTTTTCTCCCAGCCTGTTCTCCTCCCCCAGGCACAACCTGATATGTCCCTTGCAATTTGCCAGATGAACATCATCTGTTGGTATTTCTTGGATGGGGATCTACCTTCTGGCTCCTTTCCAGAGAGGTTTGGTGCTGAGGCCTGGAGCAGCCTGGGATGCTGATTGTTGGTGGCTGATGCAGGGTGGGAATAACAGAGGTGGGAGTTTTTTTTATTATTATTGTTTGATATGGTTAGAGGGGATTTGGAGAGAAGCTTCCAGATGTGTTTGTGTAATAATTGTTTTACTCAGAGGCTGCTGTGCCATGTTTCTATAAGGATGGGGATCCCCATTCTGGGGTCTCACTGGGGTTTTAGTGGATTTAGTACCAGACTGGCAGCCCTGGAAACTGAAATCTGTGTTTGCTCACAGGCTGAATGGGCAAACAACCCCCCTGTGCTTCAGCATCACTCAGCTTCAGCCCCCTGGCCCAGATCACAGTATTGCTCCACTCCAGCCTCTTTTTTTTTTTTGGCTCTCAGGGTGGCATCACCAGGCAGGGGCAAGTAAATGCAGTCTTGGAGTATTTCCCCACTTCCCTGTGCCTGGCTTTGGGGTGTGATGAGCAAAAGGAGCACCAGGCCAGCTGTGCCTGCAGGGATGGGTCTCATTTATCACCCACCACTGTTTGGGATTTGGGATCTGGCTGTGACCACCCCACATTTAGGGCCAGAGCATGACCTGTTTTTAGGGCCCCCTGAGTGTGTCTGGCCATAGGAAGGGCTTCACCACCAGCAGCTCCTCCATCTCCCTTCCCAGCTCTCTAACCAGCCACTGTGTCCCCCGAGGGGAGTGTAATTGAAGGAGGAAAGAGCTTATTTAGGTCACTCCAGACCACATTTAAAGGCTGGGTATGCCCTGCTCACACTTTCTCTAACACCCTTATCTCCAGAGCTGCCTAATGACTGGCTTTCAAACGTCCATGCTCCTTTTATTTAAATATATCCTTGCAGCAGGGCTGTCTCAGTTCTCAAATATTTCTTCATCTCCCACGGACTCAGCAAGAGGGGGGAAAAAAATGTGGTTGCTAAGGAGCAGGATTTGGATACAAAGCTGGCTGAGCTGCTGGCGGGGGGCCCCGGGGGGCTCCAGCACAGCTCATGGCCAGTCAGGGTTTGTGCATTGCCGTGGTGGGACAGCACCTGCAGGCTCTGGGTGAGGAGGATTGGGGTTTGAAACATTCCTCTGGTCTCGGGGAGAAAGAGTTGAGTTGTGGGACTCACTCCTTTTGCAGGTTAATGTGTTCATCTCATGCTGTTCGCATGGGTTAGATCCCACAGCAGCATCCGTGGCCGGTCCCAAATGTGTGTCTGCTGTTCCAGGGGTCTGTGGGATCTTTGTTTTGCAGAGAGAAGCATCTGTGGGCTGAAAGGTGATGCTGGCAGTGGGGTTTGGTGCCCAGGAAGAAGCAGCCTCTGGCTGGAGCATTCCTGGGAACACCAGCAGCAGGGGAAGGACTGGGATGTTTGGATACTCCAGTTATCAGGTGTCTCACTGCCCAGGTGGGGACTCACCTGCACGTCACAGCAGCCCCAGTAACGATGCATTTGGACTTTGCTCCTGAGTCATTAGGGAAAGGGAGTGCTGAGCTGGGACACGGAGCACTAATCCCAGTAATCCCAGTAATCCCAGTAATCGCAGCCGCTCCTGGGGCGGGCAGGAGGGAGTCACGGGGAGGGGGTCAGAGCAGGGGCAGAGCTGCAAGGGCTGCTCTGGGCACTGGGTGAGCACAGGGGGTTTGCAAAGGGCGTTTGTGGATGGGCCTTTTGTTCCCTCGACACCTGGGAGCAGCCCTGCCAGAGGTGCCAGGAAGGTCCTTTCCCAGTTCTCAGCCTGTGCCAGCGTGGGCTGTGCTGAGCAAACGCTGCTCTCCTCCGGGGCAGTGAAGTGATTCTGCAGCTCCTCAAACCTCGTCCCTCACCTGCTTTGGGTTTGTTTTTGTGATGTTATGCAAATCACCTCTCGGTTTTCGGTTACATTCCCGGGGCTGTGTTGGCTCGGGTTCTTGTAGGGCAGCACTTTTACATTAGATAACCGAGTTCCCTCTACCTGAGGGTCAGCAGTTATGTGACAGCTGAATGTCACTGGAGATTAAGCACACACAGAAGCTCCTGGTGTGGCCCGTTGGCCTCGGCTGGCTCCACAGCAGTTTGTTTTCATTACACCATTGGTATTTGGATGAGCTCTGCTGTCAGAAACATGCTGGGACGGGAAAGGGCGTCTTCCCTCCACACGTGGGGTGCTGGGAGCAGCTGCCTGGGGAGCCCCGGGCTCAGCAGAGGCAGGATGGGGATGGCTCCAGCTGCCAGGCACCAGCCGAGTCCTCAGAGCTGATGGGAGGGGAAAAAAAGTTGGTCTGAGTTGCAAACAGAGCAGATTGGAGAGGAAACTCATCAGAGACAACTTCATCTGGAGTGCTGAGGCATTGTTTTTAGAGTGGCTTTGCTGTCTGCTAACCAAAAATCCAGCAGCTGAACTGAGGGCTTGTGTGGAAACCTGCTTTGTAAAGGACTCACTACCCATCTGACCAGAACTTCTTTTCATGTGATGGAGCAAAACCACGCAGCCTTTCCCCACTCCTTGCAGTGGTTGGGTCTCCATGGAGACTCTCAAGCTCAGAGCCTGCCCCAGGCTCCTGCTCCAGCCAGTGTGTGTTTGTGAAATTATGTGTTTGCTTTGGGTTCACCTCTAGGAGCTGGAATTGACTTCAGGAAACCAGGGTTTAGCCAAGCTGGACAAAGCAAAGCACCCTGCCTGGGACTGGCAGGGGCAAAGCTCAGCTGTGGGGAGTCAGCAAGGATGGTGAAGCACCACCTTCATGTGGCTGAGGGGTTCAGGACCTCACCTTCCAGTTTAGGCTGAAACCCTGGGGATTTTGGTCAGACAGCTGTCTAAAAGGCTGTGTTGGTGGCCTGCTGCTGGCAAGGTCTGGCTCTGGAAGAGCAGCAGAGCCTGGGAGCTGGGGGAGGTGAGCTGGGAGTGATGGTGTCACCCCCACCCCTCCTGTGCTGTGACCCCAACAATCACTGCAGACCCTCCAGGGCAAGGCCAACACTCAGCTTGGTTTATCACCTTAAAGCAGCCCAGCTTTCCTCCAAATGCTGCTATTTGTTTGCTCCTGGTTATATTTTTCATGGCTGCAGTTCTGCTGGTCAGGAGCCCCGTGCTGAGCAGTGCCATGGCCGTGCCCCTTGCTGGTGACAGTCCCTGGGATGACTGGATTTCTGGACAATGTGGTTTACTCGATTCTGTCCCAGTTGCAACAGTGAGAACTGGCACAAAGACAGGACAGGCCTGGCTGGTTCTTCCCTGGCAGTGCTGGGGTGACTCAGAGTGTAGCTATGGATCACACCAGTGTCATAACAAACACTTCTTCCCTGAGGTGCTTCTTGGGGGGGTATTCCACAAACTCCATCTCTCCCAGTCCTCATTCCCATGGATTTTGGTGTGTTCCTCAGCAAAAGTCAGCTCTGGGAGGATGGGGCTGTTTGAGGCTTGACCAGTCTTAATCCAGGGACCATCAAAGGAAAGGAGTTGGGGAAGGAAGGTGGGCACCTCTGCCCTCTTCACATTGATGCTGCCCCACAGTCATTGTGCACTTCAGCTTTTTGGGTACCCCAGGGTGTGTCCCCCAAAATATTTTTATTTAACGGGAGGGTGAGCTGCAGGAGTGCTCACCTGTGGCTGGTAATGCCAGAGGATGAAGGGGGCAGGGTGGCAGGAGCAGGTGAGTGGGGTGAGTGCATGTACCGGCTCACCGAGGTGCCTGGCCAGGAGGAGCAGGCACTTGGGAGGTGTTTGAGCTGCTCGGGAGTGCTCCAAACCCGCACCTACAGAGCAGGGCTGAGGGTCTGGGGAGGGAATTCATCCTCCCAGCCCCGGCACCCGCATTCCTTGTGCAGATCTGGCACACTCAGCGCTCAGGGCAGGACCCGGGGCCAAACCTCACTGCTGGGGCTCCCGGTGCGCCTGTTCAGGCACTTGACAACAGCGGGAGTTTTATCCTTTTCCAGTGGTTTTCTCCCCAAAGGTGCCAGTTAATCGTAAAATCTCATTTGCCTCAGCTGCGGAAATCACCCGGAGCTGGCGGAGCATCCCGATTCCCCCTCCAGGTGTCGGCTTGTTGCCACCTGCTCATGTCGCACCTCCTGCCTCGTTGACACCTATTTAAGCAATCCTCCCAAGGTGAGATTTTGTTGATTACAAAGCAGAAGCGCTCGCTCTCGCCTCTTCCACCTTCCCACGGGCGCCGCGGGGAGGGGAACAAGCAGCGGGATGCTCTGCAAGGGGAGAATCTCCGCGGGGCGAAGGGGATGGCCTGAAACCCGCAGCTGGGCTGTGCTGGGACACGCTGGGGCTGCGGGTGACAGGAGGAGGCTGGGACGAGCCCGGCTGATCCCGGGAAGCACATGCCAGCAGCAAATGGAGGAGCCGCGCGTCATCCCGGCCGGGCTTGGGAGCTGGGCACGGCCGGAGAACAAAGCCTCGCATTTATTCCTGCCGTCCTTTCAGCCCCTCTCTGCCTCCCTGCGCTGGATTGTTCCCGCATTTTCTCTGCTTCAGCTGTTTACTGGGTCACCCTGGTGCAGACACGCACACAAAGAGCGAGCCATCGCCCAGCCTGTCGCTGTGCCACCGGCGCTGCGAGCCCCGGGGCACAGTGGTGCCATTGATCCGGCTGGCACAGCGTGCCCGGGGCCAGGCTGGGCTGCGGGCATGCGGAGCCCCCCGGGCATCCTCCTCTGCACAGGCTGTGGCCGTGGGATTTTGGGGAGGGGGCTCCTCAAGGTGGGGGCTCGTCGGTTTTGCCCACGCCGGGTTTGGTGGAGGGAATGTCAGTTGACGTAAGGCAGAGTAAACACATGGGTGGACACGTTTATTTCACTGGGGTTTATTTCGGTTCAGCTTATCTAAGCTAAGGATGTGTCTCAGCTAAACTGAAATTAACCTTGTTCAAATGGAAACGGAGGGGAAAGGTGCAGTTCCTGTCAGCCAGTGTGGCCAGGCAAGGCTGTGGCTTTTGGACAGCCCTCAGTATGTGCACCTTCAAAATTCCAGGGAGATGTGGCTTTTCCCCTATGCAAGCTGCAGCAGGTGAGTCACTGCACAGACATTTACATTTACAGTTTAACCAGGCTGCTTGGGAATACTGTGGGGTGAAACTCTCTGGGAATGTCAGTGTGGGACCAGTGGGATGGCTCAGCACGGCATGGGGGGCTAAAAGCCTCCTCCTGGGGCTGGGCTGCTGTTTTACACCTGGCAGTTGTGATCTTTGCTTTGCCCTTCCTGCACGTCCCACCCTGTGTGTGCCCAGGTGAGCACTTCATTCATGCAGGATGTGGATGTGCCAGGGCAAGGGGCAGGTTTGACAAAGGGAGCTGTTTTTATTGCAGCTGATACTTCTTAAGAAAAATTTTTTGGCTGTCTGGGCTGGGACATGGGCTGAGAGCTGGAGAATATTCAAGGTTTTGCATCTCTGGGAATGTAAAGACTTCTGTGAAGATGAAGTCACTTGCAGGTGCTGATGCATGCAAAGGACAAGCATTGCCCTGGAGCTGCCACAAGGAACAAGTCTGTGTGTGCTCATGAACATGTGTGAAGCCAGAATTGTCATTTTAGCTGTGACTATTCCAATCAGTTTCAAGCAACATCAGCTCTGAGTGCCAACCTCATCTCCATCCCTTCCCCAACACACCTGGCAGCTGTTGCTGCTGCAGAAATAAGACATTTGGTGCACCAGGGCCCTGCTTCAGAGGTGGAATTGAGAGAGTAGCATTAGGTCAGGTAGGCTGGAACTCTTCAGGACACCCCTCATGTTTTAATTCACATTTGAACAAGGCATTGGGGAACTGTCATGTTGCACATGACTTCCAGGTGCTACTGTACACCCAGACAAACATCAATCAGTTTTTGAACTTGTTTCAGTTATGTTTTTTTTCAGATTTTTCCGTTCCATCTCAGTAAAACACAAACCTTTTGTTCTGAGCTGAAATGACTTGGGATGAGACGCTCGATCTTTATTTAACCTTGCAAAGCAGTACCTACATTAATTTTTTATGCACCGTTTTTCAGCAGCTGTGTCGTTCTGGTTTCACTTCCAGTAATGCCCCGGGGCTGTGGGCGAGTTGGTGGCTGTGTCACTCTGCTCCGAGCCTGCCCCTGCAGAGGCTTGGCTCTGGGCAGGGATGCTGCCGGGGCCATCACGAGCACAGGGCTCAGGGCTGTGGAGCAAGAGGCAGATCTGCTGTGTTGGCAGGATCTTTTTTTTCCATCGACTTAGAGAGGAAGCAAAACCTGCTGCACTCAGTTTTCTTCAAATAGCCTGCGAGGGGAGCCCATCCCAGCATGTCCCCTGGGAGGGGACACCAGCGTGTCCTGCTCTGGGTTGCACATGGCTGGTGGTCATCTCTACTCCTGGGTGTAGGAAACTCAGGGTTTGCAGTTCATCAGTCATCCCCGTTGTGGCTGGAGTTTGCTTTTCCCTGGGGAGTCCCCCTGTCAGCCTGATCCCCCAGCACCTGCATTTCCCCACCTCAGGGGTCTGATCCTGCCCCTTGAAGGCTGGGGATGGAGTGGCCATGCAGAGTCTTTGATTTCCAAACCACAAAATGAGTGAAAAAGTCTCTCCACCTAGGAAGGCTCTTAGTTTTCTCTAAAAGCAAACCAGGAGCAAATGGGGGAGGAATCCTGTTTATCTGCTCTGTCTCGTTCCTGGACCCAGCACTGAGCTCCTAATCCTTGCTCCAGCCACTGATTCACTGCGTGTGAGTCACAAGATGCCTCTGTAAGCCAGCTGCCAGCTTCCCTTCTCCTTGAGCTGTCAGGGTGAAGAAGGCTGCCTTTGGATACCCTCTGCAACCCCTCTGGGTCACAGCCACAGGGTCAGAGCTGCTGTCGGCCTCAGGACCCACAGAGCCTGAGGAAAGAGGTGTAAGATCCCTACAGGAGGCAGATATGGGGTGATGTGGCCTCTTTCTCTCTCACTCTCTGCCCCATCCTGGTGCTGCATGCTGCACTGACTCCAGGGCTGTTCCCCTGGGGCACAGCTTTCCATGCTGAAACACCTGGGGCAGAGAGTCAGGAAAACCCAGCTGTGAGCCCAGCAAGTGATGGGGAGAGAACAGGCCCTCAGCTGTTGCCACTGGCCTGGCAAAACCACCCCTTTTTCATGGTGGGTTTAAGTTTAGCTTCTGCCCTTTTTTTCTGTTCTTTTCCTGTTTCCCCTTTTGTTGCTGTGTTTTTATGGGCTGCTGGAATCAGTCCTGGTTTGAGGCAGCTCGGAGCAGGCAGGAAGGAAAGCAGAGAGTGTTGAAAACCCAAAGGAATCGTGTCTTTCTGCTGAACATCTCTGCATGGGGGGCAGGGGATGGGTAGAGGAGCTGTGGCAGGGGACTGAGCTCCAGCAGCAGCAACAGGAGTGCTCAGAGGGAAAGGAGAGGCAGCAGGAGATCAACTTGCCCAGCTGGAGAGAACCACCCCAGTGCCACCATGGCCATGGCTGGGATGATGTTTTGGAGCAAAAGTGCTCCTGCCCTCAGTGGGGCTGCTGTTCCAAAGGACATGCTGTGAGTCAGCAGCGTGGGCACCTTTCCTTCCCCTGAACCAGGGGATGTTTGTCAGCCACTTCGGGGAGTCCTTGTAGCCTTCCTGAGCACAGCCAGGGGAAGGAAACTGGGAGTGCCAGCAGTGGATGATCCCTCGAGGCAGAGCTGTGGGGGAACAGCCACGGCAGGGCTTTTGCCTGGAAGTCCCCATGGGGAAGAGTGTTGTGCTTATTTTGGCCGTGTAGGACAGAGGGTGCTTCTGCTTTTGCAGTCTTTATCTTCGGTTCAGAGAAACGAGCTTGTTTTCCTTTCACTACCCGGGGGTGACTTTTTTCCTATTTCCTTTACATCATGTCATGCACTCAGCTTTGCATAAGAGGTCCCAGAGTCGCTGCTGTTCCTTGCAGGGGTTTGGGGTTTGCTCCTGGGGGTGAAATGAAAGTGAACTGGGGGTTGGTGTTGGACAGGGCCGTGCTGGAGCCGGTTTCCTTGGTTTCCGGAAAGGCCCATTTCCCGTTGCTAGTGGGAAGGGATTATTCTGAGAAAAGGGCTGGGGATTTTAAAGACCAAACCCCCACTTGCTGTTCCTGGCTTTACCACCTTTCATCGAGTTCTTTTGAGCTTGTGCAAGCACGGAGCTTCAATGGGAAACCCCTGGTGACGTCTCCGAGGCTCAGCTCTGCCTGTTCTTGTCCTGTTAGCCAGTGGGACTGTTAATTCCCAACAGGCACACATTCCTGGCTTCCCATGGGCAGGGTTAGTGTCTGCTCCTCTCTTGTGGCTGGTAGCAGCAGCCCCTTTGAACTCACAGTGCAGAGATACTCTCAGTACTGCTCTGTACCTGTCTGTAGAACAGGCGTTTTGTGTAACTCGACAGAAAAGGGAGCAGAGTAACACAAATATCTTGATTGTTAAACCAGCTGTGGTCCAGAGAGCACCAGCAAAAGCACTTTAAGCAGTTGTGCCTCCTCCACGTGTGCTGAAATTAATACCTTTTTCCACTAACAGTTCATTATTTTTGTGCCTTTGGAGGCCAGTGCACTAACCTGGGACGTGGGACCAGAGCTCTTAAGACCTGGTAATTGTTGGGTAATTGTCTGTGTGTAAGTGTGGGGATGCAGCCATGCTCACACTTAATCCTGCACTTTGCTCCTGTCTTACTAAAACCACCTTTGTGACTGAGCTCAAACACTTTCCAAAATGCAGAGCCCGAGCCAATGTTTTGCTTTGCTGTTTGGATTTTGCATTTTCCCCTCCTTTCATCTGTCGGGAAGAGCCGAAGGCAGAGTCCCTGCTGCTGCTGCTGCTGCTCTCTGCCTGGCTCTCAGGGTCCCTCACACCCTTCCTCCAGGCTCACAAACCTTGGCTGCATCTTAGAGCTCCTTATTAATCCTCTGTGTGAAGACGTGGGGTTTGACACCACGCCGAGTACAAGAACATTCACCAGAGAGCAGAAGAGTTTATTGCACGGAGCAGGAATTCCTCCCTGGTGTAGTCACAAAAGCTTTGAACCATCAGTGGGAGCTCCAGGGCTGGCTGCAATTGGAAGAGGCAGTCCCCAGGTCCAGGGCAGCCATCTGGTGCAGACTCTCGTTTCATATTTCAGGGGATGAACTCCTGCAGAGTTCACTCACGGCTGCTTCTGCAAAAGCCTCTGCTCTGCACAACTGGGGAGAGTTAAACATGTGGCTTTTCCTTGTGCCCCTCCAGCCAGAGGCCTTTTTTCTGATGTGTGGAGAGGAGCAGGATTGCACACTGAGCTGGAGAAATCAAAGAAACCTTAATATTTCTGTGTATTCCCTTTTCTTGGTGCCCATCTTGAAATGTTGGACCTCACTTTCTGGGCTGCCAGGTCCCACCTGTCTGAATTCAGTGGAAGGTGCAGATGCCATAACCATCAAATCTTGTTGCAGATGTTCAAAGCACTGCCTGGGCCTGTTGGATTCATCCCTTGTGCCAACAGAAGGGGCTGTTCACCTGTGTCTCACCCTCAGGCTGAGGTGGAGGAGGGTTTGTGTGCTGGCTAAGCCTGACTCATGTTCCCTTCTTCTGAGGGGCAGAAAATTGCAGGAGATGTGCAGGGCAGGCAGTGGGGAGCAGTGACTGTTGCAATATTTACCAGCACTCTTCTGTCTCTTTAGAGACCATTTTGAAGGCATTCAGCTTTGCTTGACTTGCTGGTCACACCAACCTGGGGTGAGTGCAGGATTCTGGGTGGCCAGCACAAACATAAACCACAGGTCAAGGTTTTGAGTCTGTCCCTGCCCTGCTCCCACCTCACCTGCAAGGGGAGAAGTTTGTGCTTGGTGCAGGTGTTGGAACGAGCCTGCTCTGGCTCTGTCCTGCTGCTGCTTTTTTGCTTTTGGTTGGTTTTTAACCAACATGTGCGGAATGCACAATCAGCATCTCGGAGGAGCAGCCGTAGGAAAGAGGAAGCTCCCACGGAATATAAATAGCCAAATTTTCGAATGTCCCAGTGTAGCAGCTCTCCTGGCTCTTGGCAGGAGCCTGCAGACCGCTGGGAAGCCACGGCCTTCGTGTGTGGTTTGCAAAGGGGGAACTTTGGGGGATATCGCACAAGTCAGCAAGGCAAAAAATGAATGAATCTGACAATCTTGGATATGGGAAGGAAATGAAATTTGCTTTTATGCACATCAGAGTGGGGTGTATCCCCTGCACGTGACATGAAATGCAGAGTGAAAATCCTGCACAGTTGTGGCAATACTTTCCACTGTAGTTGCACAGCAGTTGCCAATGATTCATGGGTTGATCCTGAGGTGGTTTTTCCTCCCATATGATTTAATTTATGAATTTAATTGCATGTCAGCAAGCATCTGATTTTTCTTGGTATTTTTGTCTGGGGTTTACAGCTGCCTAGCCAAATCTCTTTTCTGAATTAGACTTTACAGGGCTGTGGTCCTGCTGGACCCAGAGCTTTCCTCTCAGCTTAAATGGGAGGTACACAGGGGTAGGACTGACTTGCAGGTTGGGTGATGAAGTCTGGGAAAGAGCCCAGGACAAATTGGGAAGTATTTCCATGGCTTTTTATTTTCTTTTTTTTTTTTTTTTTGGTGTTTTTTTTGTGGGCTTTTTTTGTTTTGGTTTGTTGTTGTTTTTTCTTTTGTTTTTGTTGGAAACAGCATCTAAAGGTGGAAGAAAGACAACTTGGCCAACTTGGTTAGGTGCTGTCAGTGTAGATGGTTGATCCAGAGTGGACACAAAGCTTTAGCTGTGCTGGCAGCCCTCTCCCAAGGTTCTGCCAGTCCCCAGGGCAATGTACTTGAACACAATTTGTGCCATAATTTATCCCAGAGCACAGAACAAGAGAGGGACAGATGCAGGTGCCAGGAAGGATGTTTGGTGTCTGCTGTCTCATGTGGGTGCTCTCAGGGTTGCTCTGGAAGCCAGTGAACCCTGGGAAAGGCTCCTGATGTTCACAGCAGAGCCTCTCAACTCCTTGAACTTCAGCAAACCAAACCTCTCCATAGTCTGGCATGAAGTGAGAAAAGCAGGTTCAGCAGAAAGTGAAAAAGTCAGTAACCCTGCCCAGGGGGATTTTCTGCCCTCATTCATTACAGCCATGAATGAGAGGCTTTTTCAAGCTTCCCCTTAGTCTCTGGGCTTGTTCTGCTTCCCTGCCTTGATTCCTTGTGAGGAACAAGCCTGCTTGAGCAGGATGTGAGAGCAGAGCAGTGTGCACTGCTGGGGTGGTGCTGATAAAGGAGGGGGGTTCAAGAGCCTTTGGGTGCACGTGGGATTCTTCAGCTCAGGGTCCTGTGGTCGTGTTCTGCTCCTGTCTCCTGAGGTGTGCAGCCTCTTCTGAGCCTGGGTGTGGCTGTCCCCATGTTCACAGGGCAGTTTGGGGGAGGATTTTTTGCAGGGAGCAGCATCACTTCTGGGGCTCCATCCTAAGACCTTTCATGGCTGTTCTTCCTCAGTGTTGTTGTCAATGCTCAGGGCTCTTTGAGGGGCAGTTGCAGGGAAAGCTGAGAGCTGGCTCTGGCAGGAGAGGTTTGTCCCCACAGCCCTGTGTCCCAGTGATGGTCACCTCCCCCTCTAACCAGCTTACTGCTTTTGGGCATTTTCTCCTTCTGCTGAGCTGTGGGTTTTGGTGTGTGTTCGTCCATGTCCTGCCATTTGGTGAGGGGGATGGAGGGCGGGGGAGATCCCTGCAGTGTTTAAAAGGATCTGGATAAATCTTCTTAAGGGAGGCACTGACTCAGCAGAGCGTGGTTAGGGAGGAGGAGGAGGAGGAGGGAACCAAATTGTCCTTGTGGGGCTGGAGCTGCTGCTGAGCCCGTGCTGGTATGTGGTGCTGGGCGTGTGCCTGGGGATCTGCCCTGAGAAGCATCATCCCTTTACTCACCAAATTTTTGGTGCTCTCCATCCTCAAGAGCAGAAATGGGAGTCTCATATGTGGGTGCCTGTCACCCAGAGGTGCCTGAACCCTGTGCCCAGACTGGTCCTGGTCTGATCCCACCCTGGTGCAGATCTCTGGGATTTCTCCCCAGCTTTGAATTTCTGCCTTATGCCATGGCCAGCACTGCCAGAGCTGGTGGCAGCTTGGTTGGACAGTGATTATTTATTAGGGAAGTGCACCAGGGTGCTTGGTGACCTCACTGAGACTCTGCTCAGACCAGGAGCCAGTGTCCCCTCACGGGAGAGGCAGCTTGGGGAGGGGAGCAGCCAGGGCTGGGCTCTGGGCTGTGCTGCCACCATCCCTTTCCCTGCCTTGTGAGGGATCCCACCTTGCACTGGCACAGCCTGGCTTTGCTGAAGGGCTGAGACATGGAGCCAGGGGATGTGAGACAGACCAAGAGCAGCTCCCCAAAGTCCTGGCTCCACTGTGGGCAGGCTCAGCTGGCCAGACACACTGGTGTCACCTGGTTTGCATTTCTGAGCAGGTGATGGAGACTCACTGCCAGCCAGCTGCTGCCTTTGGCTGCTGGGATCCCACATAGGAGCCACAAAAGCATATCTGCCACGCTTTGCTCTCCTTATCTCATGGTGTATCTTGTCTTTCCATGCAGAGCTCCACACAGGAGATTGGAGAAGAGCTGGAGGATGGTGTGATCTACAGCATATCCCTCCGGAAAGTGCAGCTCCATCACACGGCCAACAAAGGGCAGCGCTGGCTGGGGGTGAGCTGGGGGCTCCTCCTGCCACAGGGGGGATTCAGATGTTTCCCTGCCATGGGAATCATGTACTGATTTGGGAGCAGAGAGTGGGAGCACCCGTTGCCCTCTGCTGCATGGGAAGGGGCACAGGTGAAACAATCTGCAGCCCCATTTTGTAAAACAAGGCAACTCCAATTTGTATCTGGATTTTAGCAACCCTGAGGCCTTTCTGGGGTTCCATAAGTGCTCAGGTCTTCTCAGCTGGGTTGCTGGTGTTTGCTGTCTGAGGAGACTCAGCTTTCCTTTCCCAGTCAGGAGAGCCTCAGGCACTGTGGGGATCCCAGCCTAGACCTGACCTTGTGAAGCTGCTGGGAGCACTTTGCACTTGATGGTGTCTGTCTTCACCCAGCCCACTGACTTCTGCTCCTGTCTTGGCAGTTTGAGAATGAGTCGGCCTTAAACCTGTACGAGACGTGCAAGGTGCGGACGATAAAAGCCGGGACCTTGGAGAAGCTGGTGGAGTACCTGGTCTCAGCCTTCAAGGGCAATGACTCCACCTATGTCACCATCTTCCTGTGCACCTACCGGGCCTTCGCCACCACCAAGCAAGTGCTGGACCTGCTGCTTAACAGGTGAGGCTGCCCTGAGCCCCAAAACACAGCTGGGGGTGCCCAGGCAAGCATCAGCATCTTCTGCTGCAATGCCTTGGGGGTTTGGTGGCTTCTCCCAGCTCCATCAGTGTGAGGGTTTTGGGACAAGGCAGGGAGGACACAACTTCCTGGAAAGCTGGAACTCTTCCACTGATATGCCCAGTGCTGGCTGCTTCCCTTCCTGTAAAGGGGAGGTTGTGGCAGAGGGAGGGGAGCAGGACACTTCATCCTGACCCCTTGGCAGAGCTGGGGGTGATGTGGAGAGAGAAGAGGCTGCTCTGAGAGGCAGCTGAGTGCAGGGTGCTCACTGCCTCCCCTCTGCCCCACCAGGTATGGCAAACTCCACGTGCAGGCGAATGGGGACCACGCCAAGCACACTGTGGACGAGAGGATGGAGCTGAAGAAGTAAGTCTGCCTGTGCTGTGGTGGCTCTGCTGGCAACTCTTGGGAGGGATGTGTCACCCCAGCAGTGCTCCTGGCCTTGTGGGAGTGCACACAGGTTTCTCCTGGCACCTGATTCCCTTTGCCTGTGTTTTCCCCCTTCCTGCAGCACCATCTCCTCCATCCTGGGGGCCTGGCTGGACCAGTACTCGGAGGATTTCCGCAAGCCCCCCGACTTTGCCTGCCTCAAGCAGCTCATCTCCTACGTGCGCCACAACATCCCCGGCTCCGACCTGGAGCGCAGAGCACGCATCCTGCTGGCCCAGTTCCAGCAGCAAGAGCAGAGCGAGGCCGAGGCAGAAGGTGGGGTCCTCCCCTGGCTTGTAGGGCTCATTTGGGGCTGCAGGTGAAGGGAATGTTGGTTGACATCAGGAAGTATCCAAAACTTGAGCCACGTGGCTGAACACCCATGGACTCTGTTCACATGGAGGCTCACTGGGAAGCCAATCCAACTGCAGCAGGAGTGGGATTTCTAAATGGATCAGCTAATCTGCCTTTAATCCTCTGTAGACACTTGCACCTAGGTTTAAAATGACTATCCTTTTATCTGAGCCTTGTTGCTGGAAGTGTGAAGCCAGATGGGAATGAAGAGCCCAGGAGGTGGGGTGGGGGTGTCTGCAGGGGGCTGGTGTGGGTTGGTGTGGGCACTGCAGTGCTCAGCCTCACCCTTGTCTCCTGCAGCTGTGGACCATGGCAGCTGCACCTTCCAGCTGGTGGAAGAGAATGGGGTCGGGGATGGGAAGCCAGATTTCCTCTCCTTCTCCCCAGAGATGGTGGCAGAGCAGTTCACACTGATGGATGCTGTGAGTAGTCACCCACCAGCTGGGTCCTTGGTGCTCTGGGCACACACCTGGCTCCTCCCATCCCTTTTTCCTCCTGGCCTGTTCTCTCCCCAGAGAACACCAAGAAGCCAACATCTCTTCTCCATCCCTTTATCTTCCAGGAGCTGTTCAAGAAAGTGGTGCCTTACCACTGCCTGGGCTGCATCTGGTCCCAGAGGGACAAGAAGGGCAAAGAGCACCTGGCCCCCACCATCCGTGCCACAGTCTCCCAGTTCAACAGCGTGGCCAACTGTGTCATTGCCACTTGTCTCGGGGACAGGTCCCTGAAGCCACAGCAGAGGGCCAAGGTGGTGGAGCGGTGGATCGAAGTGGCTCGGGTAGGACAGCTCCCCTCCCACCTCCACCCAAGGGATGAGCTTTTGCTGTGCTGGAATACCAGCAGATCCTCCAGTTTTTTTTTAACCCAAATCCTGTTATCTCCTGGTCTGCCCTCAGGAGTGCCGCATCCTGAAGAACTTCTCCTCCCTCCGAGCCATCCTCTCGGCCCTGCAGTGCAACGCCGTGCACCGGCTGAAGAAGACTTGGGATGAGGTCCTGAGGTAAGGAGCTCCTGCAGGGCTGCTTCCAAGGGGAAAAGAATATACTGTGGCACTTGGATATGTCAATGGGATCACCTCAGTTCCAGCATCGCCTCCTGGAGTGTGCCCAAAACCCAGGGACCAGTGTGAGGTGTCAGGGACCTCAGGAGGGTGAGGAAAAAAAAAATCACCTCACCCTTCTGTATGAAACACCTTGGAATAGCTCCCAAACAGCAAGGCCTAGCTGGAGCTGAGCATAACTGGGATCATTTGGGTGAGCAGAAGAGAGGCCAAGGAGGAAACCCCACCGTGGCAGCATTGCTGACTTTTCCCCTCGTTCCCCCTGTGCAGGGAGAGCTTCCGCACGTTCCACGAGCTCTCAGAGATCTTCTCCGACGAGAACAACCACTCGCTGAGCCGGGAGCTCCTCATCAAGGTAGGGGGAAGGAGGACCCACATTGCCCTGCTCCTGGCAGGCAGCTCAGGTTTCCATGGCATTCCAGCCACAGGGATAAAGCCCTGGCAGAGCTGCTGGAGTCTCAGGCATGGGTGCAGGTTGAGTGTGCTGAGTCTGGGGAGTTTCAGACCAAGGCTGGAATTTCTGTTTCTCCACCCAAAACTCACTACTTGGAGCTGGCAAATCAATTCAAGGAACAGATAAGCACTGGGATGGGATCCAAAACACCAGGTGACAGCTTGTTCCCAGAGGCAGCTGCATGTTAACAGTCCAGTGCAAAGTCCTCTTGATTCCAGGTGGGTGGTGGAGATGGTGAAAGGCTGCAGCAATAATGTCTTTATTCCATGTGGAGCTTCTCCACAGATCCCAGCCTAGCTCTGGTTTAGGGACTGAGAGGAAACAAAACACAAAAGGGAACAAAACATCCCATTAGGGAGGCGTTTATGCAAAAATGAGAGCAGCAGTTCCTATCCACTAAGGCTCTCCTCTCTGTGAGCCACAAAAAAAGCTTTGATTTCCTCCTCTTTCCTACAATAAAAGTTATATAAATGAAAATGGGTGTGAATTTTAGCCAATAGGCATTAGTGCCATTTCCCACCTGTGCTGATCCCACCTCTCCCCACCATCCAGGAGGGCACATCCAAATTTGCCACCTTGGAGATCAACCCAAAGAGGGCTCAGAAGCGGCAGCAGCAGCAGCGAGAGATGGTGAGTCTGGCAGGGTTGTCCCTGTGCCCTGTCCCCAGCAGCTGCCTGGGCTGGTCCCAGCTCTGCTGACCCCACTGTCCCTTCTCTCCCCACAGGGTGTGATGCAGGGCACCATTCCCTACCTTGGCACCTTCCTCACAGACCTGGTGATGCTGGACACAGCCATGAAGGATTTCCTGGATGTATGTACCTCCTCCCTGTCCTCCCCTTCCTCCCAGAGCCTGGGCTGATAAAAGGAAGGCTGGTCCCCTGTGTCCTGTATCCCACACTACATCCTGTATCCCACACTGTACATCCTGTATCCCACACCACATCCCATATCCAACACTGCCCATCCACCTCTGTCCCAAGGAAATGGGCTACTTTTTCTCAGCAGGGTTTCTCACACTGCAGTGGCAGTAAGACAGAGATAGACTGGGGTGGGAGCAATATTCTTCTGCCTTCTCCATCCTGACTTCATCTCTTTCTTTTCCAGGGTGGGCTGATCAACTTTGAGAAGAGAAGGAAGGTGAGAGCTTTGCCCTGGCAGTTGCACAGCAGGGCTGACCTGGTGCAATCCCAGGCTGTACCATAGGCTTGATCCCTCTCCCTTTTTTCCTTTGTGTTCTTCAGTTTTGGGGGAGGGGATTCTGGTCTCATGGCTTCCATTTGCTGCAGGAGTTCGAAGTCATCGCGCAGATCAAGCTGCTCCAGTCAGCCTGCAACAACTACAGCTTCACACAGGAGGACCAGTTTGTGGAGTGGTTCCACAGCCTGGAGCGGCTCAGCGAGGCTGAGAGGTGAGTGAGAGTGTTCTGGGGCTGTTCTGGTGCCTCAGGCCATCAGCCCACTCATTTCCTCTGACAGCAGCAGTTGCCCCCTGCTCCTCTCTCTGCTCTGCCCCCCATCAGCATCTCAGCAAGCATCTCACAGAGCATCAGGCTGCAGCTGACTCAAACCCTCCTCTCTCCCCTCCCAGCTATGGGCTGTCGTGTGAGATTGAGCCGCTGTCAGAGTCAGCAAGCAACACGTTGAAGGCCAAGAAGAACACAGGCATCATCAAGAGATGGAGCGAGTGAGTCCCCAGTGGGAGGTGGGGGCCAGCGTGGGGCATCTCTGGCTGGACATTGCAGGGGACCAGGCGGGTATGGCCGCTGTCCTGCCAGCCAAATGCACCCTCACCCTGCTCCCTTCTCACCTGCCCCACCTCTCTCCTGGCAGCCGGCAGCCACCAAGCACCGAGCCCTGTGCCAGCGGCAGCTCCCACTCGAAATCCTTCGACCAGCTCAAGTGTGGGCAGTACCTGTGCAGTGGGGACGCCACTGACTCAGTGAGTGTCACCTCTGCCGGCTCCAGCAGCTCCGACGTGGAGGAGATCAACATCAGCTTCATCCCCGAGTCCCCCGACTGCCAGGAGAAGAAGGTACGTGGCAGCTCGCAGGGTCCAGGGGTCCCAGGGCCGCTGTGGCCATCGTGTGGGGACTTTCCCACCTCTGCCCTGGCGCTGGGGCTGGGGGGAGCAGGCGGGGGGCCCGGGGGCTGCTCGGGAGGCCCCTGCCCTTGGCTGCTCCGGCGGCACGGCACGGCTCTTGTGCCTCCGGTGGCTGTAGTTGTGTCGGTCCCCCGTTGTCACAGGTCAGTGAGATCCCTCTGGCCTCCCTCCCCCAGCGCTGGTACGCCCCGTCTGTGGCCGATGGAGAAGCTAAACCCACTGTGTCCTCCGCATCCCCTCTCCTCCCTGCCCTCCAGTTCTGGGAATCCACCTCCCTCTCTTCCCTGGACACGTCAGGCATCGGCTCAGGCTCCAGCAGTGCCTCCTCCTCCTCCGTCTCCTCCACGCCGGTGACGGCCTCCCGCACACACAAGCGCTCGGTCTCCGGCATCTCCAGCTACTCCTCACTCTCGCTGCCCCTCTACAACCAGCAGGTCGACGACTGTTGCATCATCCGAGTCAGCCTGGCTGTGGACAATGGCAACATGTACAAGAGCATCCTGGTTAGTAACATCCCCAGGGAAGCACCAGGGAGGGGTGGGTGGCTTGTCCTGTTTGGACATTTTGGGAGGAGTGGGAGGCTTTAGCAGTGTTCTGAGCTCACAGCACTCTGTGCTCACAGGTGACGAGCCAGGACAAGACCCCTGTGGTTATTCGCAAGGCCATGGCCAAACACAACCTGGATGGGGACCGGCCTGAAGACTATGAGCTTGTCCAGATCATCTCGGAGGAGAGAGGTGTGTGTGTGTGCTGGGGTGTGGGGGTTTTCCTGGACCCATGAAGCCTGGGCAGGAGCATCAGGCTGCAGCTGGGATGTTATGTGACAGCAAGAGGGGTCCCATCACCTGGGGACAAACCTTAGCCCCACTCTGGTCCCCTTTCAAGGAAAGGGCACCTGACTGACCCTCATCCTTGTTCACTCCTAGAGCTGAAGATCCCAGACAATGCCAATGTCTTTTACGCCATGAACTCCGCTGCCAACTATGACTTTGTGCTCAAGAAGCGGGGCTTCTCCAAGGGGGTGAAGATCAAGCACGGCTCCAGCTCCACCCTGCCCAGGATGAAGCAGAAAGGCCTGAAGATCGCCAAGGGCATCTTCTAGCCTCAGCCCCACTGCCACCCATCACCGACGGGGCCTTGGGGGCAGCTGCTCCGGGCTTGGCTGTGGCCGGTCCTCGTGCCGCCCTGCAGGGCAGAGGAGTGACCCTCACCCACGGGCAACGGCCGTGCACCTCCCTTCCGCACCCAGAGCTGAGAGTTGGGCAACTGGTGTCGGCCTCTGCCTCTCTCTGCACAAGCCCCCATTCCAATCAGGTCTTTTTTTCTACACAGGAAGGCAGCAGTGGGGGGGATTTGTCTATTTTTTTGTTTTGTTTTGTTTTTTTAACCTTCCACGGTGCAACGCTCGGCCAGCCCAGCCAGCCCAGAGCTGGAGCCCGCCTCTGCCGTAGGTGCCTTGTGTCTGAGCGAGCCGAGGAGCAGTGACTTGCAGAGGGGCTGTGTGACAGCAGAACAGGAGCCACCATCACCCTGGAGGGGGCTGCCAAGTCTCCTTCCCAGCTTTCCCAGTGTTACCTCCACGTCTGTCCTCCCTGGGATCACTGGCGTTGCCACCACCGCACAGCTCTGCCTGTCCTTCCCTTGGAAGAAGCCACGGATGCCCTGGGCTGGGAGGTGAGCTGGAAGGATGCAGCCCTGCCCCAGTGCTGAGCCCCGTGGAGGAGCCTGTGGCTGTGCCATGATGGAGTGGGTGCCTTGTGCTCTCCCCATCTGGAAGTCTGCGTGGTCTTGCTCCTCTCCCGATCCAGCGCCTCCTCCAGCTGGACTGGGCCAGTTCAAACTTGCACCAAAGATCAAATGCCAGTGTCTCTTCTGCCGAGGGGGAGCTTCGGGCCATGCCCCCAGCGCTGCCAGCCTGAGGAGGAGGAGAGCAAAGTTCTGTCTGAAACTGTGTAAATAGAGACTTCGGGTCTGCGTGGGCACATGAGGGGCCAGAGAGCTCAGGGTGCTCCAGGTGCCCCAGCTGCCACTGCCTGACCCACAGAAAGTGCCACTCACCTTGGGCTTTAACCGGACTTTTTCAAACACTGACCATGGGAGAAGCAGCAATGAGACTTTTTTTTTGTATAAAACAAAAAAGTTTACTGATTTTTTTTTTTTCAGTATTTATTGGTTGTAAATAGAAGAGGCAAACTTGTACATTTTACTAATCCAGCCTCCCCCTGCCCTGCAGCCCAGTCCCTGTCCTGTGCCCCCCCTGATATTTAAGGCTGCTGGGAGGGACGCTGGCAGCAGCAGCATTGCTCTGCTGTGCTCATGAGGTGCAGACCCTGCCAGCCCCCCCTCCCACATTCTCTACCACTAATTGCTCGAGCAGGGGCAGAAATGCTTGTTTTAATCATTGTAGGAAACACTAACCAAAGGGGGACCTTTTGTTGCTCTTGGCTCCGTTTTTTAAGCGCGTCATTCCAGCAGATCTTTTCCGTTTCCCATCCGTCAGCGTTCCCAGGTGGTTGCGGTGCCTTCCCCTGCTCCAGGACAGGGACCACACTCCAGGGGCTGGAGCTGGTGGGGAAGAAGCTGCTTGGTTGTGAGTGTGGCTGGCACAGAGCTCCTCCAGCCCTGTGGCCCCTCGGGCAGCGCTGCCCATGATGCACATGATGGGAGCTCCTGGCTCCCTGACGCAGGGGCAGCTCCTGCTTCCCCCCCTGCCCAAAGCCCCTTCCCCTGGGCACCAGCACCCCTGGGAGGGTGTTCCCTCTGCTCCGTGCCTGCCCACCCTGGGACTGTCCCCTCCCCTCCTGGTGCCACCGGGGGGACTGGCTGTACCGTATGTATTTTGTACCACTTCAATGAAGGAGCACACTGCCCGGTGTGACTTGTACACAGCAATGTAATTAGTCTTTGCAATAAAATACTGATGCTCAAACGGCTCTGCCCCAAGGCAGGGCTTGTCCTGTCCTCCTTCCCCAAAATACCAGCACCTTCCTGGAGAAAGAGGGATGGGCCTGACTGGGGGAGTTCATACTTTGTGTTCACTCTGGTGGGTTAAACTTTGTTTTGGCTGAGGGACCAGGGCTCAATTTTGAAATGAACCTCATTCCTTTGAACCTGTGAATTGAAACTGTTGCATTGCTCAATTATAAGTTGTTTGTTTTACCACTTTTGTTACAAGTAACAGCTTTAAAAGCAACTGTAGCAGCCCATAGGGACTCCTCAGTAGGGATCTTAACTCCTTTTCAAAAAGAAAGCTTGGTTTTCAGGTGTGCTCAGAACACACTGGCAAATGCACAAGATCTAGAAAATGTCAGTAGCTCTTTAATTTTGGGGGCTTTCTTTTGGTGGGAACAATGCAGCTGGCAGTTGTCAACTTCTGTCCACCTGAAGCTCTGCCCCTCTGCCAGGTGCCTTCAGTCCTTGTCACCTGCTAGCTGGGGAAGTCAAAACAGACCTGAGAAGTGCATCAGGTAATGAGGACAACAAACACTACATCCCAGGAAGAGAATTATTCACTGCCAGAAAGTGTCTCTTCCTGCTGGTTTTATTTCCAAGATGACCAGCAAGGTTCAGTGCTGAAGGCATGGCTCAGTATTTTCACTCCCTCTGGAAAAGCAGAAGGGCAGAACCTGCCTTGGGGACTCCAGGAGCACTGGACTGCTTCTTCTCCCAGCATCTCCTCAAGCACCTTTTCTATTTTCCACATGGCCACCAACCTGGAGAGAGTGCACTCCCACACATGGAGAGATTTGGGAATGCAGCTTCTCCCATATTCTGGTATGTTACCAGCTGGTTTGGATTCTGGGCTCACTCTTAGGAGTTTGTTGAGCTTGCTGGAGGTTTCTCAGCCAGCAATTCTGAAAATGCAGGCAGTGGCTCCCAAACAGCCAGAATGCTGCCCACCAGCAGTCAGTGCAGAGAGAACATCATCAGCTCAGTACAAGCTCTGAATTCCCAGATCCTGATGCTGAACCCTTGGCTCTCAGGGAGCAAGAGGAGAGACGGTTCTATCCACAGCAGCCACACTGCTCATTGAGTTCACACATAGTCCAGAATTTCTGTCTCCATTTCATTTTCACTCCCATCAGAAGGCTTGAAGTCTTCTTCCTCCTCCTCTTCATCATCCTCATCCTCTCCAGACTCATATGCCAGCTGTTCTTTGCCATCTTCATTGCTTGTTGTATTTGAGAAAAGAGCTTTAATTGGGAAGAAAGAAAGACATTGTGATGCCTCTCTCAGTGCAACCTGGGGGCATTTGCAATTGAGTTCACAGAACATGTGAGAGGAAGGCAGCAGCCTCAGGGGCACAGCTAATATTGCACATCTTAACAGAATCTGATCAAGCCCAGAGCAATCCAACTCCACACTCCAGCAAGGAGAGCAGAACAACAGCAGAGCTGCAGTGCTGTGCCTCCTCTCCTGCCTCATTCTGACCCAATTCATTGGGATATTACTGCTTTGGCCCAGCATCACGAAGAAATAATTTCCTCACTTCTTGGTCAATCAATAGTATCAATAAAAAGTAAAATGCCACCAACAGATACATCAGTCAGAATTAAGATCTTGATTATCACTGTGCAAAAGACTTAAAAGCTGAAGGGCTTTTGATACTGGGAAGATGAAATAGAGAACCCTAACTGCCAGCCATCCCTAATGCCACCCCACACTCCCCCTGCAGGCCAGCAGCCTCAGCTCCAACAAGGGAACGAGCTACATCCCACAGAACACACAGAGGATGCAGAACACTTCTGCCTCAGTGCCAACTGCAATATCCTCATGTTCAAAGCATCCTTACCAGGTCTGGTGGATCTGATGATCTGCTTTATCATCAGGGACATGCTATCCCTCAGGTCATCGCTTGTCTTGGCAAGGCACCACCCGTCCCGCTCCGTGCATTCCGACTCCGTGCCGTCATTCCGATGGATGATCTTCTGCAGGCTAAAGAGCAGCAAAGGGGAAGGAAATATTAATCTTCTGCACTCAGATCTGAGTTTCAAATGAGACACATTGATTTACTTCCATTTCACTTCACTGAGCCGGAATAGCACAGTTGGTTATCCAGGTAATTGTCAGATGGGAAAGGAATTTCATGTGTGAAAAAACTTTTCTGTTTTTATTGAGCAACTAAACACTCTGATGTTCCTGCTCAGGGGGAGAGGGGTGAATGGACAGGGTATAAACAACAGGCTTTAAATTGTGTCTCTCTAAGACTCAGCTGTCAAGAGTGCAGTACCTTTCCACATTGAAGTCACAGAGCTGGTAGAACATCTGTCGGTAAGGGGGTAAAGCTCCTTCTCGGAAAATGTAGATGGATTCCTAAGAGGAGAGAAGAAGGAAAGGATTCATGTGCATTTTATGGTGTAACACTACAACTCTGGCAGAACTGAAAGTACTTCCAATGGGCTGACTCAAGAACAAGGTACTTCCAAGAGAAACAAGTTTTAAGGCATAATTTGTATGTGGCAGAAAAAGCTGAATGAGGATTGAATAAATGAATGCCCCAAAATGTCCCTGCAGCCACAGTCACACCAGCACTGCTGGGCAGAGAACACACTTCACCTCTCCAGCCTGCAGCTCTGTCTGCAGCCTGTCACTGCCTAGCAGTGCATCATGGGCTTCATTCTAGCAAAAAAAAGGAAGAGTAAGACTCATTTATTTATTCCACCCTGATGGATTTTGCAGCATGACCTGATAAAGACATGGTGATTTTTTGCACTTCGCTGCCCATGAAGTTCCAATTTTATCAACTGAAGCAAAATACTCCTCACATCTATGATGAGGATGGAAATCCCACCTTGCAGCATGTAATAAAATACACTCAGGTGGTGTTCCATAGTGCCATATCCAAGTAGGAGCTTCCCAGGCAAACCTGAGCACATCAACTCACTCACAGCTAATCCCTTGATGACTGATAAGCCAGGAATGACCCCTATTTCACTGAGCTATTTCAAGATTCTGGTATAGAAAGTCATGCTTACCTTCAGCTTATACCTGCTGGAAGGGGGCTTTTTTGCCCCAGACGTACCAGCTGAACCCAGTCCCTGTTTCAGGTCGTGGACACTGACTGTGTGACTTCCTGAAAGGAAAACAGAGTCCTTATAAGGGACATCTTTAATACTGGCCTGTCACCTCTCTCTGTTGACTCAATAAAACCAGACCAACCAGCAACAGAGCATGTACTTTGCTAATTCTTTAGAGATGTTACTCGACAGTCCCCGGAAAAGTGCTGACTTGGGCAGCTTTTTCCAGGGCCCATTTGTTCATAATTTTAACCTTTTCTACTCTCCTTTGTCACAGAAAATAGAACTCCCCCATTCTCTACACCTCAGTGAATTCTGAATTCCCAGTGTGGCTTGCAGAACTCCCTCCTGCCTGCTAACAGATATTGTGTCTCAGCCAGACTCCCACAACACTTCCCAGCAGATTTTCTCTGGCTTAACAGCAGCAATATTATAACCAGAACACAAGCTCCAGCTTTGGCTCAGCTAGAACACAGGAAGACCCTTCACCACCTGTGACTAGGATGGGGCAAACAGAGAAGCAGAAGAGCCAGGCAGCCCTTCTAGCCCAGCATACCTTGTTTCTTGACAGTGATGGGCAGGCTGTAGTTGTACGTGCTGCGTTTTGCTTTCACAGGCATGTCAGTAGCAGCATAACCTAGAGGTGAAAAACCAAAATCCAGTCATGAACTGAGGGCAAGCACTCTGCAGAATATCCCCAGATCAGGAACATAAGGGCTGGACTGGTATGGGAAAGGCAGGCTGGTCTTTGGGATATGCTGGTTTTAGCAGGGTGGGGAGAAGAGATCAACAAAACCCTTTAACTTGGAAATGTGATCTGATGTCACTTAGTGGATGCCAGCTCTGTCATGGACTTATTAGATGGCATCAGAAACTGAGTGAGGAGGAGGATGCTCTGCTCTCCATCTGGGCTTGGAACACATGGAGGAGGAAAGGCAGAGCTTAGAATGTGCCAAATGAGGAAAGACCTATTGTATACTATGAAAGAATTACAGGAGTTTTAGAAAGAACTACAGTAAGCAAGGAGCTCAAAAGGTGACATGTTCATCAGAGCAGAAATATGGCAAAGGAGTTTGAAAAACACATAAAAAGAAAAATACTACCAGGATTAACCAGAAAGCAGAGAGAGCAGCTCTTGTGGGTTGTGCCCTTTTACCATATTTCATTCCACAGCGAATTCGGAAGTCCAGCACTTGATAAATCTTTGCTTCAGGGTGTTTTCTGGGGTCATACCCAAACCTAACCCATAAGCTTCTCCAAGGACCTGTTAACTGCACAAACACATGAGGGAAGATGTTTACAAAAAAGCACCACAGTGTTGCAACTTCCTTCAGTACCAAGGTCCTTGGAAAGTTCTAATATTTTCCCTCACTTCCTAAAGATATTTTTACCAGCTCTTTGCTCACTTGCCATGCCAATATTTATACACTGAAATATATTTATACACTTGGCAATCAGAGCATCAAAGCACAAATATTTGTGTTCTTTTACAAACCAACCTGCAAGGTCAGAGCCAAGTGCTTGTGTGGAAAAACTCTGCTACCACTGCCAGGTGAACAGGCACTTGAAGTGCCTGCCTGACCAGCAGAGGTGATTAGAACCTGTGGAGCAAACAATCACTGAATCCTCCTTGGCTTCAACTTTGGTTCTAAAGCATTTCCTTCCCATCAAAGAAAGACAATCCCTGACCAGAGAGATTGGCATGTGACTCCATGATTCAGAATGCTGAACAATTGCTTTATTCAACTATATTATATTACGTTAATACTATATTATAATATACTAAAGAGATGCTGAAAGGATACTAAAGAAAAACCTGTGACTGTCTCAGAGAGTCGACACAGCTTGACCCAACTGGCCAATAAATCTAAACAACCATCACCAGTATCCTATTAACAAATCACTTTCAGGTAAACAATCTTCCTAACACATTCCACATGTGTAAAACAACAGGGGTAGCAAAGAGAAATAAGAATTGTTTTCTCTTCTTCTCTGCTTTCTCACTGCATTTCAGCTTCCCAGGAAAAAATCCCGGGAAAGAGAATCATGTTTAAAGAATGTGAATACCACACCTTCCCCCTGTCTCTTTACATTAAATTAAGCTCAGGTACTTAGTGGCAGGACCTCAGAAGTGGTAAAGGACCAGGAAGAGCCAGGTGATGCTCCCTTGCTCACAGATGTACCACTCACCATGTAATAGGCCAGATATGGCAGCAGCACCTTCAGCTTGTCAGGATGGACACTGATGTTGGCTTTGACTGCATTGCGAGACCACACGGGACGCACTTCAAAGAGCTGAAATGACACACAGAGACAATCACACAACAGTGGGAAGGGGTTCCCAAAGGCAGAGCAGCTTCCCAAGTGGGCTCAGGTCCATATCAGGGCCTTTGGCCCTCAGCAGGAGCTATTGGATGGTGATGTGAGAACTCACAGAGCTTAATGTGAGTTAAGCCACAGATTCACAGCTTGACTTGAAGAACTGAAATGAACACAGCAGTGTCAGTAGCATCTACTCACACTTGTATCAGGCACTTAAAATTACTAAGAATTTCTGGGAAAAAAAAAGTACTTTTTCCTCTCCAGCTTGCTGCAGGAGAGTGCTCAGATCAGGAGTAAGGCACACACCTTTCTCAGCTCTTCCTCCACCTTTTTATCCACAGGATTGGTGCACACTTTCTTCCAGTTCTGTACAGCAGCATCCAATGGTTTAGTTGGGATTTCTTCATCGTCAAAGTTGACAAAGATGGCATTGTGTGGGCGCCGGGCCCTGCTGAGGCCAATCAGGTTCTCACCAGACACCTGGGGATTGTTGTATCCCTCCCTAAAGAACAGGGAAAGACAAAAGGGACTCAGCTGGGTGAGCAATGGGCTGGTTTAACTTTGGCCCAACCTCCCTTGATCACACTCTGGTACCATAAAAGACTCTCATGGCACCACTGAAGAAAGAAAATTTAAATTAAAATAAATCCCAAAACTTCTAAACTACATGCAGTTGCACACTGACAGAGGAGCTCTGCCCTGGCTGGCAGAAAACCTTCCAGCACTCAGGAATGATCTGTAAGGAAAGGCTTCACCCTCTGCATCTGCTCTCCTGGAGCTACTGCAGCTACTCACTGGGACAGGGGCAAAGCAAGAGGGAGCTGCAGGTACCAACTCCATCTGGAAATTTCTTTTCCTTTAAAAAGGGCCAGTGAAGGCCAACAGTGAGAAAATGAAAGATGTTTCTTGTGGGAGATCTCCCAGATTGTTCTTCTGGCAAAGCCAGTCGGGGCCAGGAGGGCACAGGAACACATGGCATTGATTCTGGAAACCCTGCCCTTGGCTCCAGCCCTCTGGAAGCAGGCAGGAACTGTGTCCTGCATCCCATAATGTGTCAGGTGAGCTGGGAGAGGCACCATCTTCACCTCATCCCCAGCTCCCCTCACAGGCAAATCCTCAAGTGGAATTTTGCTGAGGTTGCCACTGCCAGGCAGCTTCTGGTGTTTTCTTTTTTGCATCTGTTGTGCCAAATCAAGAGGGATAAAACAGCACAAGGCTGCAAACTGAAAGGGTGAAATACATGAAAGATGAATCATGAGCAAAGGCACTGACCTGTGCTGTATATCTGGGCGGTAAAAATAGTCCACAGGAGTGTCCAAACGTGAGAAAATGGGTGGTGGGATGTAAAGAGGTAAATCTCTATTGAAGAACTCTTCCTTCTCTGGTTTGAGCATCAGGACTTTGTCATACATGGAGGTCTGTTTGCCATCAGGGCCAGAGTGCATTGCCAGGTACTGGAAGTCAGACATTCCTGTAAGAAACAAAAGTTAAAACATCGTGAAGTTTGCTGTGAATCCAACAATATTTCCCACACTCAACTTTCAGGAGCAGGAGTCTGATGAGTTTATGCAAAGGTTTATCCAGCAAGGAGGCTGTAACAACACTTAATTTTCCTTCCAGTCCTCAACTGCTTAGAGGGAAACACTTCCCTTTCCCATCAAACACTCTCATCTCTAAGCCACCTGCACACAATCCCAAGGGTTACCTTGAAATTTGTAAACAGTGGTGACAATCCCAAGAATCTCCATCTCAAACTGGACTTCTGGCTGGATTTCTTCCTTGGGGTCCACGTGCTGCTTCTTCTTGGTCCTCCTCCTGACCCTGAGCAGCATGGTGGAGGTGGGGAAGCGGTTGGCACACACGGGGTGGCAGTAGGGGTCCTTGGGGCGGAAATACAGCTCCAGCCTCTTGGCAGGGTCGGCGTAGATCTGTCAACAAGAGGGCACAGCCCTGTCAGCAAGGGGGCACAGCCCTGTCAGCATGGGGGGCACAGCCCTGTCAGAATGGGGGGCACAGCCCTGTTAGCATGGGGGCACAGCCCTGCCAGCATGGGGGCACAGCCCTGTCAGCATGGGGGCACAGCCCTGTCAGCAAGGGGGGCACAGCCCTGTCAGCATGGGGGGCACAGCCCTGTCAGCATGGGGGGCACAGCCCTGTCAGCACGGGGGGCACAGCCCTGTCAGTATGGGGGCACAGCCCTGTC
>WBNO01019321.1:415918-426077 GCA_013400575.1 Peucedramus taeniatus
GCTCGCTGCCGGCGCCGCCCCGCGGGCCGCGGCACGAAGGTTCCGCCGCACGACGGTTCCGGGCTCGGTCTGTGGGGAGGGCGAGGCCTGAGGGCGGCCTGAGCTCGTCCTGTCCTGCTTGTGGCTCCTCAGCCCAGCTTGTGGCCCCTCAGCCCAGCTTGTGGCCGTAAACAAATGCAGAATCACCTCCCCCGTGGGGTATTTCGTCCCTGTGCTGCCTGAACAATGAAGGAAAACAGCCCTGAGCTGAGGAAATGCTCGCATTCAGCCGTAGTCTGGTCATGCAAGGAACGTGGTGTTAATTCTCGTTGAAACAAGCTTTTGTTTCCTAAGAACTTCAGCCTTCATCTCAGCAATGTTTAATGCCACAAAGGTGGAAGATGAGGGATATGAAGGTGAGGGTGAGAATATAATTTGCCACAAGGACAGCTTGGCCAGGACTGACTGTCACAGCTGGGGAAACACGCGCTGCCCTCAGGATGTTCCATCCTGCCTGACCTTGACATTAGCAAGAAAACTCTGTCAGAGCCAACACAGAGAAACAGAAAACAGAGAAGCAGAGTCACTCAGCTATAAACAAGCCTTTAATGATCTCTAAAAGGTGTTTTCTTTCTTAGCTTCAGAACATTAACTCCGACTGGGAGATGTTGGCGACCTGTGGCATCTTCAGATAGACCGAGTTCCAGAAGGTCACAAACCGAGACCTCAGGTCCTGCTTCACAGAGTTCTTGTTCAACTTGTTGTTGATATCCAGGTAGTACTTGCCCTTGTTGGTGTAGGCTGGCCAGGAAACGGGCACGTCCGAATGCCCTTTGTTGGGATCACTTAGGGAAAAAAGAAAACAGAGAAACTCAGTTTTGAAGTTTTTGGCAGGAACCCTGTCTGCTCAAGTCAGGCTTTAAGTGAAAGGAAAAGAGAGAATCTGACAGTGGGACAAGTGAGAGGAATTCTGCCTGCCAGGAGTGAGTGGATGACCTGAAGTGTCCTCCCTCCATCCCCACTGGCATCATCCCAGCTTCACATAGGAACTTAACTTCTGGATGAACATAAGGATTCAGGGATAAGAAATACAGGCATGGAACACCCTGATTTTGGGAATGATCCTGAAAATTTACTGGACAAAACCAGCAGCCTGAAGGTCTGCATCAAGCCCCAAATGTGAAATGGGAATCACTCACCCAGTCCTGGCAAAATTGGTCCAGTAAGCAATCATGGCCTTTGAGACGGTCCTGTCCTTGGGCCGGTAGCCCAGGGGGGTGGCAAAGGGCTTCCCAAACACGTACTGCAGGTCATCCATGTGGTCTGCCCCGACCCAGCTGGGGTAGATGGGCATGCGGGACGGCTGGGAGAACAGGTAGCTGTAGGTCTTGCCACTCCTGGGAAATCAAAGAGACTGGCTGAGCAAGGAGAAAGCAGAAAAAGAGCTGCAAATCCCAACCCACACTCCAAATACCGTCAGGGCCACAGATTCAGCCTTGGAAGATGCTCACAGGCATCATCTCACATGGGGATGGTTTCAGGAGAAAACATCCTGAGGCCATTTCTAACTTCCATTTCCAATTCTCACCCTAACCCTCCACCATCTGCAACATCCCCAGGGCTGAGCTTCTGCTCACTTGGCATTCTGTAGGTGCAGGTTCAGGGCCACCTGAGTGGGAATCAGGAAGATGTAGTCAGTGATCAGATCCACCACTGTCTTCTTCACGACCTCCTGCTTGGGTTTGTCACCCCAGCTCTGTGTGTAGATGTTGTAGGTGGCGTTGGCTCCAGCCTCGCCCCTGTCCACGGTGAGGCCTTTGATCAAATTGTACACCTGGTCACTGAAATGACAAATGATATTAATTAATTACTGACCAGCAGCTTCAGGGAGGGCAGGGCTCTTGCCTGGTCCTTTCTCTTGAAGGCTCTGGACTCAGCAACAAAAGGCCTGGACACCAGGCTTGGAGTGACATCCTGTTTTGGAGGCCATGTCCTGTCCACTCAAGTCTGACTCCTTGGGGTTTGGGAGCTGCATTAAAGAGCAGATGTCTCCTGCTGAGGGTTCTAAGGGCATCAGTCACTCACGCAGTGACTTTGACCAGCGGGCGGTTGATGGCGGGTAAATCCAGCCCGGCAAAGATGTGCCCGTCCATGTCATTGACCCCGGCCAGGTAGTCGATGTCAGCAGCGTTGGCAAAGAGCTCCTCTGGCGTGTCTGGGAGGAAATCCCCATCCACAACTGGAGCGAGGGCGATGGTGTGCACAAAGGGGACTGCAGGAGACAAGAGTGGAGTCTGTTAGGAGGTGAGGAAACACAGATGTGTGGCCTGGCATATCCTATAACTCAAAGAGAGGGAAAGAACAGGCTGAGGTGAATGACAGCTTGAGCAGTGACTTCAGTATGGGCAGGAGGTCACCCAGATGCAGAGTACACCTCATGACTATGGCTGAAGGAGAAGAGAAAGAGATCTGCCAGCCAAACACCACCTGGTAACATCCACAAATCCTGTTCTCCTTCAAATCCCTTTCCAAAAACACAGCCAAAGATAGGAAAGAGCTGAACTTCTCATCCCACCTGGCCATGCTGTCTGATTGTCAGGACAGTCAGCCCCACAGTGTGCAGTTGCACAGCAGTGTTTTGGCCACTCTCTGTTCTGGCCAAGGCTAAACGCTGTGGTTTGTGACCAGGAGCACCAGGAGAATCTTCTTGGGAAAGGAATCCCCACAGGCAGGAAAGCAGCAGCGTTCCTGCACTCCCCCCAGCGACTCAAATAGAAATAGCAGGGGTATGATTTTTTTGTTGTTGTTTGTTTACGAGCTGTTTTCTGGGATTGCTCTTGCTGCTTTCACAGAAGAAGAAGCCCAAACAGTTGCTCTGAGGCCAAGGCAGGGCCATTGGATAATCCCTCTGCCACTGCTGCCATTGTGTAGTGGGCAGTGTTCATCTGGTGCAATGTGCATCTGCCTACAGAAAGGTGACTGCAAGACCTCTCATTAATGTCCCTTTTCTGAAGGGCACAAGCACCACCTCAACACTCCTGGCAATTGCTCCAGGGTCCTGCCAAGAGCCTGGGGAGCCCAGGGTGCTGATGGACGACATCATGGGCTGGGGTACTTACTGGGCAGGTTGGTAAGCTGCAGGTGGTAGGACAGAGTCAAGTCCTTGGGGTCAGAGCGGCGCAGGCAGTCGGCCAAGACAGCGGTGTTGTCTGTGGGGCAGCCCAGCTCTTCTCCAAACTGCAGGAGAAGAGAGGGAGAAACATCCTAGCATTAGCTCCCAAAGGCAGGGGTAATTGTTACAGGGGCAGAGCTGTGGGTCGGTTTTAATCTCAAAGCAGCGACTTTCCACAGCTCTGTTGGGCACAGCTCCTCCCAGTCCCTTCCTAGCCAGGCTCCACTCTCGGGAATTGGTTTCTTTCTTTTTATGATCTTTCAGTCATGACTTGGCACGTTACCTTTTTGGCCCAGACGAGCGGGTTCCTCTGGATGGCCCAGCTGCAGACCCCAACACCGCTCTGGCTGATGGCTCTCTTGAACAGGCCCTTGTTCTTTGGAGACAACGTCTGGGGGGCAAAATGGAAACAAGAGGGATTTGGGTACAAACTCCTGAAGAGACCATGGCCTGCCAGACCCCACTGATCACCTCAAAGCTTGTGCAGCCAGCCTGGGGAAAGCGCCAGACCTTGAGGTGTTCAACAGTCTCAGGAGTTCAGGTTAAAAAGGGAGATGCTGAGAAGAGGAGGGGGACGTGGAAAGTAAAGGCTGTTTCTTCACAGGACACGTGGCTACACTGGAGGGATTGTTGAAGCTGAAGGAGGAGGAGCAGCTACAGAGCACTGAGGCTGAGCATTGCTGTCCTGGCCAGGGCAGGACGTTAATGAGGCAGCAGGTGAGGAAAGCAGATGAGTGCCAAGGGGTCCCTCTCTCCCACTGGCAGAGCAGAGGCTCTGATCAGAACCAACGAGGATAATTCACCTGCAGGGAGACACTGGTGGCACCGGCCGATTCCCCAAAGATGGTGATGTTGTCTGGGTCACCTCCAAAGGCCTTGATGTTCCTCTTCACCCAGGCAATGGCCATGTGCTGGTCCTTGAGCCCGTAGTTCCCTGAGGGACAGAGATCACCCGGCAGTGAGCAGGGCCACAGCCGAGCTGGCAAACTGGGCACCCGGGACAGGGTCCCAGGGCGGGATCAGCCGTGGTACCTGGCAGGTTTTCGTCCCCGGTGCTCAGGAAGCCCAGCGGCCCCACGCGGTAGTTGATGGTCACCACAATGACGTTGCCCCGCACGGCGATCTCCTCCCCATCGTACAGGTAGTTGTCCAGGAAATTGGCTCCCTGGCTGCCTCCCACCAGGAAGGCACCACCGTAGATATAAACCATCACAGGCAGCTTGGTAGAAACTAGGAGGAGAGGAACAGGAGCAGAGTGAGCCCCCGCTGAGCTGCAAGGTGCTGCCCCTCCATGCCTTCACCCTGTCCCTGAGCATGGCTCCACCTGCCCTGGGCAGGAGCTGACTTGATGCTCTGCAAGAAAAGCCTTGCTCTGCTCAAGAGGCTGACCCTCCCAATGGGGTGAAGGTGAGGGAGGACATTGTCTGACACAGCTCCCACCTTTCCCCCTGAAAATCCCTGCTCAGCACCTGCCCACTATGGAACAGAACTGCTGAGAGAGGCTCCAGTGCAATCTGTGCACACAAGGCAGGTGGGAAGGTCCAGCCCAGGTCCTTGCCAAGCTCGTACCCTGTTTCCTCCCTTGAGGGATCCAGATGTTCAGGTAGAGACAGTCCTCGCTCCCACGCACATCAGTCTGTGTCAGCTTCATCTGCATGCAGCGTTTTTTGAATTCTTTTGCCTTCAGAGTTCCTGAAAGGAAAGGGAAGATCAGCTGAACGGCATCAGCCCCATTCTCTGGTTGCAAGGTGTCTGCTCACCCATCCTTTCCTCTCTGAGTCAAGTGCAGTGGCAGCAAAGCCTCTCCCAGCCATTGTGCCTGGTATGAGAGAGTGACAAACTGGGAGACTTTCCCTTATGAACCAGCTCTGGATAGCCAAGGCATGGGGAAGGTAGGTGCAGTGCCATGCTTCAGTTTTGTTACCTCCTGGGGTTACTTGAGTTTCTTGGGAATATTTAGACACAGACTCTCAGACCCTTCAGGAGACAAAGAGGTTTTTCTTGGTCCTGCTTAGTAGATGAAAGCAGGCAAGAACATCTTTAGCTTGAGAATAACAGACTGAAAGAGAGAGAAGCAAGAATAAAACCCCAAACCAAAGGCATTCAGAAGCTGGACCTTACCATCCCAGCCAGGATGAGGTTGGGGGTCTTCCAGAGTCCTTGGAGGGGCAGCAAAGGGGATCCCTCTGAAGATGTCGACGTAGCTCCCAAAGAGTCCCAATTTCTTACTCTCACCTTCCACAAATCCTCCCTCGGTGAGCACCACACCCAGCTACAGGAGGTACCATGGAGAAGAGAAAAAACATTGCTCTGTCCCTCATTGTAGCATTGCCTTCATAACTCTGGCTTCCCACATTGCCACACATTCACATCCTGCCCTCCCCATCCGTGCCCTTGGTGCCTTGTGGAAAGCCCACAGGTGCCACTGGAGCTGTGCCTGTGCAGGTGTCCTGCAGGTGCCCTTTGGAGCAGACAGGCAGCAGCAATTCCTCCACAGTCCCAAAGACAACCGGCAGGAGGAGAAAACCTTCAGCTTTAGGGTGCAAACCCAGCCTTTGTACTTACGGTCGCAGCCCAGGCTACCCCGAGGTAGGAGCACAGGGCCAAGCCCAGGATGTGCCAGCGAGCCATGGTGAGAGCAGCCCTGAGGAGACAGTGCCAGCTGGAGGGCTGTGTTTATAAAGCCACGAGTGCAGGTGTGTGCCAATGCCATGGGCCAGGCTTGGCTCAGAGCTGAAGCAGGGCAGCCTCCCCACCCTTGTCCTTCAGCAGCCAGAGGCCAGTCCATGGCTGATGGGCATGGCCGTGTGAGAGCCCTGCAGGTGCTGCTTGTGTGGGCTGGAGGCCAAACCAAAGGAAATTGCTCAGTCCAAGAAAATTCCAGGGAAATTAAACCAAATGGAGTCTCATGAGGAGCCTCACCCAAGCACAGAGGGCTGAAATCCTATTGAGGTGTGCAGTAGAACATATTATCAGCAACCTATGAGAAGCCTTGCATTTGTAACACACTGGGGAATGTAAAGGATTCAAAATGACAGCAAGTCTTTAAGATGATTCCATCCAACAGCAGGCAGATTGCTCATTGAGTTCACACATAGTCCAGAATTTCTGTCTCCATTTCATTGACACATCTATCAGAAGGCCTGAAGTTTCATTCCTCCTCATATCTCTGCGGGCTCATGGCAGCTCCTCTTTCTCATCTTCACTGCTTGTTGTGTTTGTCAGAGAGAGAGGGGAATGGACAGATACAAACAATAGCTTTGAAATTTATATCTAACTGAAAACTCATCTGCCAATGTGCAACACCTTTCCACATTTAATCCCAGAGCTGGTAGAACATCTGTTGATAAGAGAAGCAAAGAAGGAAAGGATTCATGTGCATTTTATGACAAAATGCGGATCTTCATAGGAACATGCAAAAATGAAGTTTGTGTTCCAGATTTCTAAAAAGGCACTCAGCTGGGTGAGCAATGGGCTGGTTTAACTTTGGCCCAACCTCCCTTGATCACACTCTGGTACCATAAAAGACTCTCATGGCACCACTGAAGAAAGAAAATTTTAAAAAATCCATTCAAAGCTACATGCAGTTGCACACTGACAGAGGAGCTCTGCCCTGGCTGGCAGAAAACCTTCCAGCACTCAGGAATGATCTGTAAGGAAAGGCTTCACCCTCTGCATCTGCTCTCCTGGAGCTACTGCAGCTACTCACTGGGACAGGGGCAAAGCAAGAGGGAGCTGCAGGTACCAACTCCATCTGGAAATTTCTTTTCCTTTAAAAAGGGCCAGTGAAGGCCAACAGTGAGAAAATGAAAGATGTTTCTTGTGGGAGATCTCGCAGATTGTTCTTCTGGCAAAGCCAGTCGGGGCCAGGAGGGCACAGGAACACATGGCATTGATTCTGGAAACCCTGCCCTTGGCTCCAGCCCTCTGGAAGCAGGCAGGAGAATGGTTCTACTGCAGGGGCTCCCTGACCCTGGCTCTCCCCAAGTGGATGGGTTCCCCATCCTCCAGCCTCTCTGCATGGAGAACCTTGACACACACACCAGAGTCCCGTCACCTGTGACACCCCTGCTCTCCTCCCAGCATCCACAGCATGGCCCCGATGTCCCACACCAGCCCTGGGTTCTCTACACCAGCCAGGCCTGTGGGGCAGCTCCAGCATGACTGGGCCCCCCTGCTCTCCCCACAGGGCACCAGGGCCTGGACAGACCAGGTCCAGTGTATGGTGTGTGGATGGGAACATGTGATGGACAAGGTTTGTGGAAAGTTGTGCTCCTTGTCCTGCCCTGCTCAGAGCTGCAGCTCCTCAGCCCAATCCAGCCCAACCTCTGCCCCAAAACTAGTGGGGAATCACCACCCCCATGGTTTATTCTGCCCCATCAGTTCCTGAGCAATGTCAGTGCATGATAAACAACAGGTCAGGACTGGTTTGCATTCACCTGTTGCAACTGTAGCTCTCTAGGATCTGGTGGGCAGTAGCAGGAACCTTGATGGTAGCACAGGGAAATCCAGAGGACAGGTCAGGATTGGGGCTATCCTGCCTGGGCTCACAGGGGCAATGAGGAAAACAATCCCAGGGCCAACAGCTGGCTGAGCAGGGAGAGACTGGACCCCAGCTGCCAGCAGCTTCCCTGGGACGTCTGGTTGTCACAGCCAGGGGAGCACACAATGGATGCCTACACAGTGGATGTCCATTCCTTCCTGACCTTAATGTTAGCAAGAAAATCCTGTCATGGCAAACAAAATGAGAACCAGAGTCACTCAGTTACAAGCCTTTAATGGACTATCTTGAAAGGGTTCAGAACATTAACTCCGACTGGGAGATGTTGGCGACCTGTGGCATCTTCAGATAGACCGAGTTCCAGAAGGTCACAAACCGAGACCTCAGGTCCTGCTTCACAGAGTTCTTGTTCAACTTGTTGTTGATATCCAGGTAGTACTTGCCCTTGTTGGTGTAGGCTGGCCAGGAAACGGGCACGTCCGAATGCCCTTTGTTGGGATCACTTAGGGAAAAAGGAGACACAGAAGCTCAGTTTTATCAGGGCAGCTTTGGGATGCAGTTTAAGTGCGTGAACATGCAGAGTGACACTGGGACAAGTGAGAGGAATTCTGCCTGCCAGTAGTGAGTGGATGACCTGCAGTCACCTCCCTCCATCCCCGCTGGCATCATCCCTGGCTCCATACAGGGACTTATGTCCTGTCTGAACACAAGGATTCAGGAGTAAACCTCATCAAGTGGAAGTAGAAATCATAAGTCATGAAAATGTCTCTGCTCTCCGCAAGTGTGCTAAGGATGAGGAGAACCCAGACGAAACTCCAGCCCTGTGAGACACAGAGCTCTGCTCACAACACAAAGACAGAGAACTACTGGGAAAGATCCTGAAAGGCTACTGGACAAAAGCAGCAGCCTGAAGTGCTGCATCAAACCACAGATCACTCACCCAGTTCTAGCAAAATTGGTCCAGTAAGCAATCATAGCCTTTGAGAGGGTCCTGTGCTTAGGCCAGTAGCCCAGAGGGGTGGCGAAGGGCTTCCCAAACACGTACTGCAGGTCATCAGCATGGTCTGCCCCGACCCAGCTGGGGTAGATGGGCATGCGGGACGGCTGGGAGAACAGGTAGCTGTAGGTCTTGCCACTCCTGGGAAATCAAAGAGACTGTCTGAGCAAGGAGAAAGCAGAAAAAGAGCTGCAAATCCCAACCCACACTCCAAATACCGTCAGGGCCACAGATTCAGCCTTGGAAGATGCTCACATGCATCATCTCACATGGGATGGTTTCAGGAGAAAACATCCTGAGGCCATTTCTAACTTCCATTTCCAATTCTCACCCTAACCCTCCACCATCTGCAACATCCCCAGGGCTGAGCTTCTGCTCACTTGGCATTCTGTAGGTGCAGGTTCAGGGCCACCTGAGTGGGAATCAGGAAGATGTAGTCAGTGATCAGATCCACCACTGTCTTCTTCACGACCTCCTGCTTGGGTTTGTCACCCCAGCTCTGTGTGTAGATGTTGTAGGTGGCGTTGGCTCCAGCCTCGCCCCTGTCCACGGTGAGGCCTTTGATCAAATTGTACACCTGGTCACTGAAATGACAAATGATATTAATTAATTACTGACCAGCAGCTTCAGGGAGGGCAGGGCTCTTGCCTGGTCCTTTCTCTTGAAGGCTCTGGACTCAGCAACAAAAGGCCTGGGCACCCAGGCTTGGAGTGACATCCTGTTTTGGAGGCCATGTCCTGTCCACTCAAGTCTGGCTTTGGGGTTTGGGAGCTCCATTAAAGAGCAGATGTCTCCTGCTGAGGGTTCTAAGGGCATCAGTCACTCACGCAGTGACTTTGACCAGCGGGCGGTTGATGGCGGGTAAATCCAGCCCGGCAAAGATGTGCCCGTCCATGTCATTGACCCCGGCCAGGTAGTCGATGTCAGCAGCGTTGGCAAAGAGCTCCTCTGGCGTGTCTGGGAGGAAATCCCCATCCACAACTGGAGAGAGGGCAAGGGTGTGTACCAGGGGCACTGCAGGAGACAAGAGTGGAGTCTGTTAGGAGGTGAGGAAACACAGATGTGTGGTCTGACATATCCCAAGAGCAGGCTGAGGTGGGCAGTGTTCATCTGGTGCAATGTGCATCTGCCTACAGAAAGGTGACTGCAAGACCTCTCATTAATGTCCCTTTTCTGAAGGGCACAAGCACCACCTCAACACTCCTGGCAGTTGACCCAGTGTCCCGCAATAGGTTTGGAGAACCAAAGGTGGCTGATGGATGACATCATGGTCTGGGGTACTTACTGGGCAGGTGGGTGAGCTGCAGGTGGTAGGCCAGGGTCAAGGCTTTGGGGTCAGAGATACGGAGGCAGTTGGCCAAGACAGTGGTGTTGTCTGTGGGGCAGCCCACCTTTTCTCCAAGCTGCAGGAGAAGAGAGAGAGAAACATCCTAGCATTACTTCCAAAGCCAGGAGGTTTTTTTATGCAGTCAGATGTGTGGGCTAGTTTTAATCTCAAAGCAGCGACTTT
>WBNO01019322.1:0-35987 GCA_013400575.1 Peucedramus taeniatus
TGTGAAACTACAACAGAAATACTTTCTTGAACAAAAAAAGACAGAGGCACAGGGAACACTTCCTGGTGCAGCTTGGTGCTCTGTAGATTATATTCTGTACCTCATGGTCCTCAGGTTTTAAAAAGCACAGTCACTGCACATGACCCTTGATACAGCACAAAACCCACTCTGGGATGACACAGGATTTCTCAGCAGCCTTGTGTTGTCACTTGTCTGTCAGATACGCATTGGGCATGACTTGCACTGCATAGGCTCATGCACTAATATCCCCATCAGACACTGGAGGACACTTCAAATGGAGATAGATTTTGTTTCTTGCAAAACTAATCTACTTTGAAACCACTGAAATTGCCCTAAGGACCAAACCAAATCCCAGCAAGTGAAAAACATTCAGTTCTTATTATTCTAACATTCAGCTTATTTACAAACTGCTGTAGACAGGAGACAGTAGTATTTACTTTAGGAAGAAAAATTCAGGAGACATCTAAAATTTAAATACAGATTAGTCCCTTAGTCTACCATGTCTTCACCTACATATATGTGCACTACTTTTACACCCATCCTCAGCCTTCTCATCCATTTTTTGTGTAATTCCTATTTGTTTTTTAAATTATTAAAATCTTTCTGTGCTTGCATTTAGTGAGAAGACTATAACTTTAATTTTGAGTTTTCATCATATATTTAAATGTCTATTGGCATTGTTTAGGGAAACCATTTTAGAAAGATGTAATGTTCCAAGTGACTACAACATGTAGGAAACCCTTGTTAAAGCAGAGTATATAATACACACCACTAGCCCACACAGGTATCATGGATTAAGGGAACATCTCTGGAAAATTCCAGGGATGAGACCCAGTAATGCAAATAATTACTTGCATGTTGCAAATATTTATCTGGAGTAAATAAAGAGTAAGAGAGGTTCTGGTGCAATGACTCACCTACTGATTGATATGATAAACAGTTGCAAACAACTGTGAAAAGGTCTCCATTAGATTTTTGTCGTTTCACAGTTTTTCATAGAAGAGTTATTCATTTCCTCATCATCTATTTCCTCTTCTCAGTATGAATAATGCCACAATAAATCCTCTGTTCAGTGTTTCTCATTAAATGATGCAAGTAGGAGCATCAGAGCCAAAAAACAGCAAAGAAAACCAGGAATAATGTGTCATAATGTGGCTAATATGCAGAGAGAACCAGACACCCTGTCATGTCTCAGCTATATCTGGATACATAAGAGTTTAAAATACCACAATGAAAGTTACAGTAATGACTCTACCTTCATTAAAGAGATAAGCACTTTATTGTAACCATTTTTTTTAGTACATGAAAACAAACTTGCTAAGGGTCTATATTGAAGTGTACATGCATCAAACAGCTGCACAGCCCTGGACTGTGTAGAGCCAGCTCCACAAAGGGAAGCAGCAGAGTCTCATTATCACAGATGACTGACTGGCCCTTGTGCGTGACACGGTTAATTAGCCAGAGCTCATCACCGGAATAGCGCTGCTGTGCTGCTTATCAGATCCAAGGTAGCATCATCCCCGTGTCATGACACACAGATAACCAGCTCTCTCAGAGCACATATCCATGCAGTCATAGATAAGAAGCAGCAGGGCTCAAATACCCAGTCTGATCCCATCAATGACAGAGTCCACAGAGTCTCACAGGGTTATTTCTGCTTCAGGATAAGTAAACTTGCTTTTTGAGACATGCCCAATCCAGACTTAAAATTGTCAGTGATACCACACTTCTTTAGTGAGTGAATATAGCAATTAATTTAATGGAATGCAAAGGAAAAAAAGTGCCTTGTGTCTGAGTTTTAACTTCACCTTTTTGACAGAGAAGCTTGTCAGACCTCTGACTGCTGGACTGAACGGCTCTTTGCTATTTGTCCTGTTTTGTGTACCGTGACCAGTTATCCTTAAGCCATCACGTTGATAAGCTGAGTAGATTGCACTGCTGGAGACTTTCCAGGTCCTTAATATTCCCATGGCTTTTTGTTGACCCTTCTCCAAATTATTCACATCCATCATGAATTCTGAGCACTAGAACTGGACACTCTATTCCAGTAGCAACTGCTTTTCTGCCAAGTGTGGCAGCCCTGTAACCTTCCACGTCTGTCTGGTGGATATACCTAAGGATAGTATTAGCTAATTTTTTTCCATGTGCTCTAAATAACATGTCCTCTTCAGAATCTTTATTTCACAAGAAAGTCCTCTCTCTTGATTTTATGGCTTACTTTTCTATTCCTGTATGATAGACCCTCTATTTGGCTGTACAGAAATGTCTTTTTTTTTTTTTTTTTTTTTCTATTCTTGCTTACACAGTGTCCCTGGATACTCTTTGTTCCTGATCCATCTCTTCTTAATTTTTCACTCCTGTTTTCCTGTGTTCTCACCAATTTTTTCCAGACAAAATGTGGTGCCCTTTTGCCCAGTTATTGGTAAAAATGCTCAATTGCATAGAGCAAAAGTTGTCCCCTGGGACCTCTTGGAAAACACAGTTAACCAAACAAGGCACAGATACATTCATATTTACAATTATGTTTGGAGATAAACAGTTTGGCATCAGTGTAATGTGTGCTGCATTGACCTGTTTTTCTGTGGTGTATTAGTGAAAATCTCACACAGTACCAAATCAAACCTCTACCAGTTTCTCAGTTCTCCAACCAAACTCGGATCTTCATTCAAAATATTCAGTAACTTTGCCAAGATATATTTATCTCAATTTTATTGACTGAAATTAATTATATTAACTTATCTTAATATTTTTAATCTGTGTATGTATACTGCTCCACTAATACTGTGCTCTGACTGCCTGAACTGCATTATTCAGGTTTGGGCATTTATCCATTTTCTGTTTTAAAATAATGGCACAGTGTTATCTTTGCAGTCCTCTGGAAATTCCAAGGCTTCTTGAAAAGCAACCAGAGGTTCTTCACACTAATCTCAACATTAATCTTGACCAGGGTTTGGTTGCAAGATTATTGGAACTGGTAACTTAAAATCATGTGACGTCTTGCACCTGCTAGCTATGCTTAGTACCACTGGAGAATATCAGCATCATCCAACAGGAAGACATAATTTATTTTTCTCCCCAGTCCATAATAAAGAACTGAAGCATTTATGGAATGCTTCTGCCTTCTCTATGTCAGTCATTGAAATTCTATTAGGGTCATCCAGCCTTCATTATTGTTAGTATTGGTTTTGTTTGGATCTACTCAGAAAATACTTTAACCCAGATGGTGACTCTTCCATTCCATAATATTTTTTCATTAATTTTCTTTGTTTGCTGGCTTCTATGCTGCTCACTGACACCACTCATAAATATGTCTCTGATATCACTCATAAATATGTCTTATTTTTTATTATTTGTTCTGCTCTGATTTCTCGTACATCAAAACTGCTTCTTTTCTTAGATAACACATTGTTTTCTTTAGGACACTGTAGCTTTTTCAACCTCTAGTAACATATTTTGAGACAAGTTATAGTTATTCATATTTCTTTTCATATTTTTTCTTCTAACTGGGCATGTATATCATATTGAGTGATAAGGATTAGTACTGTGCATACAAGTAAGAGATGCAGACTGAATTGCAAAGGCTGCCACTCCCAGATGAATCAGGCATCCTGCCATTTCAGCTATCTGGCAATGGACCAGCACAGGTTTAACAAAAGAAAACAGCCTCAGAAGAATCTAGTTACCATTGCTTTGTACAGAAAGCAGTAAAAGTCTCCCCATCACCAGACAGCAGTACCATCCTCATGTCAGCAGAAAAAGACATAGAGAAAAGGTTTGCTGACACTGAAGAATTAAACTCATGTAGCATTCAACAGCTACATCTTTGTAACAGCATACGCAAGATCAGTGTCAGATATGAAACAAAAAATTCTATTAAAAGTTAGTTGCAGTCCTTGGTAGTCTTTTTAATAATGTGTACTATTTGTGCATGCTTAAAATGTGTTTGGTTTTGGGTTTTTTTTATATTTATTGCCTATTTTGAGGCAATGAGAGGAAGCAACAAAATAAAAAGAAAAATCTCTCATACAGTATTTGGTTTGTTTTTTCTCTGGTTGTGCTAAGTAGAAGCTTTAGTGTGCGTGTTTGGACACAAATATGAAGGGTACAATTTACTTTGTTGTCTGATCCCAGGAAAGGGCAGAGTATCATTCCATTCTTTTTCTTGGCTCCACACATCTAGGCTGCCAGCACAAACACTTCCTGCAGCACCTCTGCAAAAATGAATCCAACGGTTACAAATCCCAGCTGTTCTTTTGATGTGTGGCTCTGCTGTTCTTCTCTTCCCGTTAGCCTTCCATGCCAGCTTGCTTTCTCAGGACCAGATTCATGGCAGACCAGCATGGTGACAGAGGCCAGGTGAAAATAATCTCCCCTAACCTAAAACCACAGCTTTTGTTAAATGTGAAATGTTTTATTTTGGAAAAAGGATGTACCTATACAGAAACTCTAAGATCCTTAGAATAGAATACCTCCAGTGAAAACTGCCACTGTCTGCTATGATGCTTTGGCAATCAGCTGGTAAGAAAATGAAGAAACTGAAACATAAGCCCTTACTCATCACTAAACAATAATTTAGCAAACTAAAACCCTTCATGCTTTCTCATAGATTAAGTCTGTCAATTAAATTGTTTCATGTATTTAAAAAATAAAAAGCAACATTTCAGAAAAGTTATGTAATATATTGTCTTTTGCGTTTTTATAAGTTTCTTGTCTATGTGCCTGTACCTCCAGAGATCCCTTCTACTTTTTTCAGCATTCATGGACACCCACTGCTTTCCCTTTGACAACACATCCAGCCATTCAATTATAGAAGGCAATCAGATTCAGTTAGGCATGATTTACCCTTGGTAAAGGATTTACCCTTGGTAAATCACATTCTTTTCCTAAATGTGCCTGGAAATGGTCTCCAGTAGGATTTGCTCTCTAACTTCCACAGACTGGCCTGTAGTCTCCCAGATCCTCTTCCTTGCACTTTGTGAAGGTGTACATGACATTTGTCTTTCTCATATCTTCAAGAACCTCCTGCACTCTCTACTGCTTTTCAAAGACCATGATGAAGAGTATCCCGATGCCATAAACCAGCTCCCTCAGCAATCTTTGAGTCATTCTGTCCAGCCCCATGGACAGAATTCACATGTCCAATTTGTTTAAGCAGTCTCTAATTCCAACCTATCCTACTAAAGGTAACAGTTCTCTCCCCCCAGACTCTGCCACAGAGATTTGGGAAGCTGCAAAACATACCTTGTCAGTAAGAACCAAGTCAGTCTGTCAATCTGTCTTTACCCTTCATCATTAAGTCATCCATTCTATTTAGTGGCAGATTTGTATTTTTACTGGTTTTCCTTTTGCTCCCAATGTACTTATAGAAGTCCTTCACATTGCCTTTCCTATCACTCACCAGTTTAAACTCCAGCCCAACCTGGGTTTTCATGATTTCAGCCCTCCAAGCTCAAGCTACAATTTCCATACTCCTTAGCTGATCCCCACTTCCATTTTCTGTGTATTTCCATTTTGTGTTTGAGCTCAGCCAGGAGTTCAAGTTCTCTGTTCAGCCGAGTTGGCCGCCTGCCACACCTGCTGTTTCCTGCACCTCCGGATGGTCCTCTCATGCTTTGAGGAGTTGTCCCTGGAGATCACTGCCCTGCCCTGCTCCTTTGAGAGAGGTCTTGCTACGGAAGTCACTGCCAAAGAGTTCAGCATTTCTACTGAATTCTGCTAGAAGAACAGTTTATATTAGGGTTTCCTAATCCACTTCAGACAAAGCAAACCAGGTAAACTGCTTAAACTAAAGAAATGAACCCTATCAATTTTTCCTGAAATGAGTTAAGTATTCACAAGTTGCTTTAGGGCTGGATATAGGGCAATAAATAGCATAGAGGTGGCAACAAACAGCTGCAGGGAAACAGACCACTGAAACTTGGTGAATCTATGTCTTCAGCCCAGGAAATACTTAGAGCAAATTCAAATCGGCAATACTTGGAGCAAAATTAGGAAAGGTTGATCTGGCACCAAAGTAAATGTTTTTCAAGTCAGGTAGCAGAACTCCCACTCCCAGCACACAACTTTATATTCATACATATGCAATTGTTGAACAAATAATTTGAAATTAATTTTGATATTTTAAATACCTTATATACCTCTAGATAGCTGGGATATTTTGATACTTTCTTTCATTGTCTTTTATTAACACTGTTTAATTTTCTCTTAAATACTTCAATTCTTCACATGTGAAAATGAAAGGTTCTTATAATAATCCGAACATGGGGTTTCAGCCAAATGTGTGTGGCAAGAGTCAAGATCATCTTAGAAAAGGGTAATTTGTTGAAGTTGCAGCTTCATAATATGGATTATGGGAGAAATCCATAATTTTCTGGGGAAGGAAAAAAAAAAGTAGAAGGACTTTGTCGTTGTTTTTTTTTTGTTTGTTTGTTTGTTTTTTTTTTTTTGTTTTTGTTTTTAATGGATAAAGCCCTTCTGCCATCTGAAAAATAAAAACTACTCTTGTAGCTACTTACTGCTCTTGAACTAGTTGTATTCCCTCCTTGCAGTCCTGCTGGATAGCCGTACTCCTGGAGCCAAGTGCACAAGCACTCCAGCAGTGATTGTGGTGATTTCTGGTTGTCCTCACCTTGCCAGCAGGCTTGGAAAGGTTGAAGAATAGCAGAGCTGGAAGAAACTCTCTGCAGTTACACACAGGCATTGTTATTGTGCAAGATCACAGCTTTTATGTGCCACTGCTCTGTTGCTACAAATGCTTCACTGAATGGTGTGTCCAACTGATCACAGATGCCAATTTTGTGATTGATATCCACTTGGGAAATGGTTTCTCCCATACTCTCAGCAGACATGACATAGAGCCTTTACTAAACCCTTGCTGGTGCACCTCCATCATGGCTCTCATTTTGTTGGGACCATGAGGGCTAGCATGGCAAGCTAAATTTGGGGGAGGCTTATTGACTAGTCCCCTGATTGTGGGATATAGTCATATATATCCCTCAGCACATGGGAGATACCTCTGCCAAAATCTCAAAAGATGGACAGAATCTTTGTGATTCAAAAATCTGTGTGATACCTCTGCCAAAATCTCAAGAGATGGACAGAGCCCATCTATCTGTTCCCAACTAAACAACCAAATTTTGTTAGTTGCAAATATAGGCTGAATTTACATGTACATTTACATTTCAATCACGTGTCTGGCAATAACCAAACTAATAGGAGAAAATATTATTCAGGTCCAGCCTTATATTTATTGCAACACTTTTATAAAAATTCAGTCACAAATAAATTTTAAACATCAGTGCTTTGGAAAACCAAAAAGGCAGCAATTTTCCTCTCTCTTTCAAATACATACATCTTTTTTCCCAGTTATTTTCTGGCTAAAAATTCTAATGTTCCCTCCACCACTTGTATTTTTCATAATGATTTTGCAATTGTTAAATCTCCTCCCCTTTACTGGAAATAACATTTCATTTTTCCCTCTCTTCAAACATCCTACTCTGCAGATGAGCAGGATACAGAAAAAGGCACACCTACTTACTGAATCTAAACATGCCTGAGTTATCATGACATCTTCAAAGTGCTCCTCTTCCTTCCACTCTTCCCCCCACCCTTGTTGCCACATACATATTACAATTGCTTTTGATGTCAATGTGTCTGGATTCCTGGTTTTAGTGACAACCATCATTTAGGATACTTAAAAGAAAAATTGAAAGAGGAAGAACGAGTCAGACTAGGCCTATGTATTGTTGCAGGAAGCCTTCAAAACATAAATAATTTTAGACACAGGAATAATTGGATTAAAATCAGTGGGATTTAACCCATTTGCTTTAAGCAGCTGCGGAAATATGCTGCAAGCCCAGGGTTTAAGGGCCAAAGCTAGATCCATGGTTTTGTAACCATAGCATAACTTGGTACGTTGAGATATGCTAGGAACCAGGAACCAAGGAGCAGATTCATGCCATCAGCCATGCTAAAGCCTGAGTAGAGGTTTTCAGTCACCTAAACACCAGTGACTAGAACAGCTGGAGATCTCCAGCCTGCTCTTCCCAGTGTCCTCTTGTGTTGCACAGTTGATGTGCTCAGTGTAATGCGTGGTGAGACATCTCTCTGAGGTCTCTGGGTCATCTCCCACAGATCCCCTCCCCAGCCACCCTCTCCCCCTGCAGTTATGACCCAAAAACCAACTCTACATGGGCAGTGACATTTCGGATACGGTTCCACACCTACACCAGTGAACGTCCTGTGACAGCCTGCATTTAAGCAAGCAAAAGATTGTTCCTATTTTGGCACAGCTGAGCAGCTCAGCATATACCTCATGTTTATACATAATTGGGATTTCAAATTATGCCTGTTTTCCAAGAAACCCAGTCTGGCATGTAGACTCTGTGCACACATAACACACTTCGAAGGCATAAACTCCATGAAGAATACACCAGTCATGACCAACTTCCTTCTAAAATTTAAAACCATGGTATTTGCTATGAAAAAAAAAGGTAATTATTATTCAAAAAAAAGAAAAAGAAGAAAGTTATTCACTGTCTTACTTCTTCACAACCCTTTATAGAGCAACTCAAGAGACACTGTACCTTCTAAAGAGCAGGGGATGACAACACTGTTCTCAAATGTCAGTTTTTCTTTTCTCTCCTGCAAAACATGTACCAAACTTCAGGCTGCAGGCTGTTATGTCAAGAAGCAAAGCTTATCCGTCTCAGATGTTCATCTGTGCTACTATGCATAAACCAAAAGTGCAGCCAAGATTGATTAGTCTGGAAAACAGCAGAAAGCTGATTACCCTTCTCCAGCAATTAGGACACTCACTCACAAATATGGGCTTCTCATTCCTACTCCAATGTCTGCATTTGATACAAAACAGTCACTAGCTAGCATGAGCACTGAGTGCATTCATGATTTTCTTTTCTTGCTAAATTTTGCAAAGCCCCGAATGTAAAGGAAAAAAAAAAAACAGTGAAATCTCTCTTCATCAGAAAGAATACCTCATGAATACATTTCAAAAGTCATCACAAAAAAGCTGGATTTGCTGTCTGAGACTAAATAGGATCTATTCCAGTCTCTATTTACAACAAGGATAGTAAGGTCATGGCAAGTCAGTCACAAAAGTATTTAATTCAGAAATCAAATTATTTTGGATTGCCCTCTGTATTTTTTTGTTATATGTGAAAAGAGAAGAAACACATTAAGCTGCAGCTTGTGAGACACACTAGATATTAGTTCTAAATTCAGATTTTTTAAGGTGGTATAGATAGGAAAGATACATCAGTGTTAACATTGACACAGATACACAAAAACCTAAAACTGCTGATGGAAAAACTCTTATACTTTTCTTAAAACAAACTGTAAGTAAGACAGACTCTACCTAAATACCATGTGAAAGATTGCTTTGCAAATCCAGGATTTCTGTTGATGTATTTATGAACTTTTTTTTTTTCTGCATTTAGAAGATTTTCTAAAATGTGTCAAGGGGAAGGGTGTAAGTGTAATATTTTGGGCATGTAAAAAAGCTATTTAAATTCAGGTTCATTTCCAATACCATAAATTATCTCTAAAGCAAAACAAACAATAAAACGTCTAAAATTTCAAACCTAGAACTGCACATGTGGGTTTTTTTCTTTTAATAAACTTATTTAATGTTTTAATTTTAACAAGATCAGTGGAGAACATTATGACTTCTTGGTATACAGGTTCTTTGGGCTCTTTTAAATAGATTAATTAACTTAATTTGAGAGTATGATATAATGAGTGCTTTCAGTCCCAAATTCTAAATGTAGTCAATCCATATGTGTGCACATTTCTGCAGAACATCACACAAAATGTCTGGGAAAATCCAGCCTCAGCAACCAAGGGAAACTACACTCTTATCACCTCTAAAACCAGCAATGCTCTATCTGTGCTGGCATCTGTGACTAAGGTCACAAAGACCAGACCACAGGCAAGCAGGCAACATTCCCACTCCAGGACAGAGGACCAGGCTATACATTGCACACAGTTTTTGCCTGGTCCAGGCAGCCAATGGAGAAGTGTGCAGGATCTTTACAGTTCCTCAGAATTCCTGAAAATACGCAGTTATCAATGGCCATGTTGCTTCACACAGCTTCATTTTCTGCCTGAAAAGTAAATTTAGATAGATTAAAATTTCTCTATTAGTTATACTTAAGAGAATTTTTTATATCCATCTAAGACTCCGTGTGGCAATCCTGAATAATATCCTGATCTCCTGTCTATATAACCTGGATTTGTTTGCAGCATGACTAGAGATCAGCTGCACAGGAGGTTCACTGAGAACATGTCCCATTTGCAGCATGTTTCATGTTTACTTTCACATTTCAAACTGAAAGAGAGTAGATTTAGATTAGATATTGGGTTAACTCTGAGCATGGTGAGACACTGGAAGAGGTTGCTTGAACTTTTGTATGTGCCTTTCCACCACTTCTCCATTCCTGGGACACAAGGAACACACAAAGAACATTCCTAGGACATTCCCTAGATCAGGGATGCAAATGCTCCCCAGAGGAGTTTGTGTTATGGTGCATGCATCAAGCTCTGCTGTAATCCCTTTATGAAGAAAAAGTGGTTGAGCAGTCCCAGTATGTCACTGTAGGACACAATACACACGACGTGAAGCAGTTCTGTTCAAGGCAAACGAAAAAGTGTTTATTAAAAAATCTGACTCCATATTTATATCTTCCTGAAATGCCAGTGTCATTGGAGGGTTACAGTGCAACCTCCTCAATGTCACTGGGCAACCCAATAGTCCATCAGGTTGCTCGTCCCCCATAAAAGAATGAAAACAATAAGTTATTTACATAAAGTTTGTGAGAAAGTTCTGTGCAAAAATGCAAACATCAGAAGGCTTGAGAAAACTTGAAAAATTCAGGATGACACCAGCACAACTGAGCTGAAGCCAGGATGCTCTTCTTCCACAAATTTCTCTTCTCCCAAGGATTCAGAAGCAGTGACCTGGTTGACACCCCCATTACCTCGCAGACACTGCCATTCATCACAGAATCACAGAACAGTTAAGCTTGGAAGGGACCCTGGATGTCATCTGGTCCACCATCCCTGCTCAAGCAGAACCACCACAGCTGGTTGCCCAGGACCATGTCCAGACAGCTTTTCCAGTGGGGGAGACTGTGGGAAGCCACAGTCCAGTGCTCAGTCTTCCTCACAATAAGAGTAGTGTTTTCTGATGTTTGAGTTTGTGCCCATTGCCTCGTACATTTATCTCTGCACAGAGATTCAGCTTTAACAGCAAATGAGGACCATCCCTGCATCTTTACTTTGGCAGTGATTATATAAAATAGCAACTAAGGATTCAAAGCTCTTTGTAAAGAGAAGGACTCAGGAAACAAAGCTCCCATTTCCTATTTCATGAGTTCCATGTCCTGTCTCCGTTCACACAGCCAAGTATTTTCCATGTGCTCAGTGGAGCACAGGCACCTATCGACTGCAGAGGGCTTTATCTTCATTTTGTGCAGGTAGCTAAGGACTTTCCAGATATAGAAGGGCTTACAGTCCACAGGAATCACAGGTACCCCAATTAGTAGGCTTCATGTAGCCCTACATGCTCTCTTTGGCCGGTAAATGGATCAAATAATGCATCAATAGAAGACAGAGATTCCTTGACATATCAGATGGCAAAAACTGTCATATAAAATAAATTATTCGTAGCATCTAGCAAACACATCATGTCTTACACACTATCTTACTTTATTGGAATGTAACAAAGATTAGAAGACATGAATACAAGTAGCAATTACATTAATAATTTTGTTTATTGCTTGCTGAGTCACTTGAGTCATCCTGAAAGACTGAATGACTAGTTAGGCAAGTCTCTCTGAAGAACAGGTACTTAACATTTAACAGAAGCATTATTAGTTTGCCCTTTAATACCCCCTGTACTTCAAACCTGACAGCAGTTCAGCATTCAGCCTCCTCTGCACTCAATCTAAATCCCATTAAAGTCAATGCAAGTCTCTCCCATTTTAATGGGATTTAAATCAAGCCTTTAATCCTCAGTGTCTCTGTCCTTTGTGTCATTCACAGACAGAAAATTATGAATGTGTGTTCCCGAGCAGATACTTCTGTAATGGGAGGTGAATGATAGCTATCAGTTCAGCTTACTGTGAAAAATATACCTTTGTGTCTCTTTCCTATTGAGAGCAAAGTATCTTGCATACTTTAAGAAAAGTTAAAGATATTTAGGCTGTAAAATCTTGGAGCCCTGCATTCTGCTAAATCTACATCTCTGAAAGGATTCGTCTGCATTAATAAACTTGCCTAAATATTGGAATATACTCCTTCAAGTTCCCTTTATAGTGCAAAAGAGTCACCTCCAGAGTGCAATTCATCTGATCTCTTTTATGTGTATGTTTTCAGCTGAAATGAACAGCTTTCTTCTGATGCTTATGTCTTGCCATTGATCATACTGGTTGAATGGATAACTCAACTATCTCATGTTTAGATGTCTATCATTAAGGCAGATATATCTCACCCCTTACAGGGGATGTTTTAAAACTGTAAGAGCCTGGAAAGTAGGTACTCCACCTCTACTGTGATGGTGTTCAGTTACATTTCTAAGGCTAGATGCAGGAGCACAACATGCGGTTTTGAAAACTAATTTTTTATTTAAACTCAAATACATATTTTAGGGAAAAGCAACTGGTTTTATACATATATTTTGAATTACAGAGATATAATCACATGTCATGTTAGGTTACTACTAAACGTATTATTCTAGCTCTGGTAGAACTTCATCATTTCTTTAGTATTTGATGCAAATCCTCTCTAATAATTTGGTGTCCATAAATGCAAGGCTTGCATTTACCCTTTTAATCACAGGACTATGTGAGGAGCACATAGATAATTTGTTCACTGCAACTCTTTAGTGCTTTTAGGCATGTCACTTTTTAAGACGTATATCCTTGAACAGTAATATGATCTATATTCACTTTTCCTGCAGTGAATGCTTCATAATTAGCTGTACTATAAACCTGTTCTCTCCACTGAAGAGACTGTGAATTTGCTCTGCTAGCAGAACTGTTTCAACAAAACAAAATACTGAAGGTGTTTTTCCACCAGCGTGTCCACCACGCCTACTTTAATGATGCTCACTAAGCCAAGATTAGAGTTGCATATTGTGTGGACAGATAAATGAGTTTAGGGTGTGTGATTTTTTTCCCCCAGCTCAGCCGGGAGACCATACCGACAGAAAAACTTTCCATCATAGATGATATCCATACCTAAAATTTTGCCCACATAGCTTTACAAATAAAATTACTCTAAGGGAAAAAAAGCAACCAAACAAAAAGAAAATTTAATGTACATATAGCTTTCAGTATTTACACCAGTATAAAAATATTGCCTAATTTCTAAGTATTTCTTTGTTACAGAAGTTCCACCCCAAAAATCTGTCCCTTGATGCTATCACAGGGCTGAAAAATGTGTGACACCTGTTTGAGTCTAGCGTGCAACATGAGCTGCAGGAATGATCTTTCCTCCTCACAACTGAGCTGTTAATTCTCTGTGTTATTGACAATATGTAACTGCTATATTATGAGAGTTCAGTTGTGGACATCGTGATGAGGTTCCTTTGTTATACATGATTATCAATTAATTATCAATGGAATTATCAAACCATGAATTCTTTTGTTCTTTTCCTGCCTCGTATTTGAGGAAAAACAAACTAACCACAAAATACTAGTAAAAGTTGAATAGAGGGAGGTAATTTTTTTTGCTGAATTTTCTTAAAGTATAAAAAATACCTGGTTAGGATTAAATTGCCCCTTATAATCTAGACACATGTTAAAACACAGGAAAAATTATTATCCTTTGAGTCACATAAAAGATGTATAGCTATGAGCAAGAATGTTCTTCAAGGCACATGTGATTTTTACATGTAGCATATATATTAATGGATATGTTTTCAGCTGAGGAGAGTTATGGTGACACAGAAATGTAAGGATCTTGAAGAAGTGAACAACTTAATATAAAAAAGTCTTTTATAAAACTCAGAAAGACATATGTGGTTGAAAGTCTTTAAGATTTTTTTAATAAAATAATTATCAACCAAGCTAACCTTAAGGGGAAAAGAAAAGAAACTAGTAGGAAGAGTGAAGTAAAGAAAATTGAGACTCATGAGTCAATTTTTAACTTGTGGGACTACTTGAGATCTTACAGCTCACAGCTACTGGCAGATGTAACCACAGCAGTCGCAGTAGGTTGCTTGTGCCTTGTCTTCACAATGCTTCCTTTTATGTGATGGCTGCAAATGTTTGACAGTCATTAGAAAGTCATCCAAGGAAATACTTCCTTTCCATGTACAAGATCCTTTTCGTGGGTTTTTAACACTGAGCATTCTCAGTAATTCAGCTATCATTAGCAAAAGAATAGTTTCTTACAGCCTGCCTCTGCCCTTAAGGGTCTTTTATAAAGAGGACAGAAGCTCTTTGTTGTCACTCCTTCACACGTTATTAACAGAGGTTTAACAGAAAGAAGAGGGGCTTGTTACATGCCCGTTGCAATTTGTTCTTTTTTGGGTTCATTCAGATTTCATGATGTCCACCAGAAGATGGATTAACCCAGATTCGGGGAGACTGTTTCCATACTGAATAGAAAATGAATTCAAACAAAGCAGACAGAATAATCTCTCCCTGAAAGAATCTAATCATCTAACGAGATGGTGAATATTCCTGCATGCCAGACAACATTTTTGTAAAACAAACTGCTGTTCGACAAAGGAAAGTAAACCCCACTAAGATATATTATCTTGATAATTTGATATTATCATCATTTTGCCACCGTTTTTACTTTTTGTCTCTGCTGCCTAATCCTTTCCGTGCTACCTATGCACATCCGTTGCTGATCTTCCCGATTGTTCTGCACAAAACAGTAATTTACGGTGATTGCTTCCAATCCCATCACATTTGGGTCTGCAAACTGATAGCTGTGATGGGGCTGTCAGATGGTGTAAAATGGGAATGCTCTACTGATGACAGCAAAGTCGGGCTGACTCAACACTAGCTGAGCCACAGCTTCCTCAGTTCAGCCTTTGGCAGGGTCCAGGCCCCCATAATGACTAGCCACTTTTAGAATTCTAGCAATATTTTCGATGAATTTGGGACTGTGTCCAGTATGAATCACATACAACTCTCCAGTATTGCTGCTCAGGGCAGGAAGTTGTAGATTTTTCCACCGTGGTCCAATGAGTCATTTAGGTTTCTGTGAAAATTTCTGTTGGTTCAGAATTTCATAAAGGGATGACAAAAACCAAAGACACAGAAATATGAAAAGGGAGTTCACAGCAACTGTCAAGCCAGTGCTACACATGCCATGCTGATATACAAAAAACTCTACTAAAAAGCTTCTTAACAGTTGAGAGGTCTCAGCCTAAGATATTTTGAGAGTATCTGAATGCTGAAGCTTAAAGACAAGATTGCTTATGTGCAGCTTATCCAGGAAAAGGTATCTAACCTATCTTTTTCTTAGAGCCTCTAAATCTTCCATATCAAGAGCAGTGCAGTACAGGTCTACTGGTTTAGTTCACAGAGAACAAGTAATTAGAGGACACTCTTTCCCTACAAGTAAAGTTCTTCCAGATATTGGATAGATTTTCTCAATTCAAGGAATGTAACAGTCTCAGAGCCAGCACAGATTTGGTCATGTGTGTGCAATGCAAGATGTTTTGTGAACAGCCTGGCAAAGAGAGCCAGCAGTGCCCTGGTGGAGCCTGTGGATGATATTGAGTCATTCACGGTAATGTAACCAAAGAGAAGCATCCTGAGCAACTGAGCAGTAAAATGGCAGTTGAAATTCAATGCAGTTAAATGTGAAGTCATGAGGAAAACCATTTGGAAAAAAATACCTGGCATCACATGTAAAAAGATGTATCACATGAGCTGATGTATTCTGCAGAAAAATTCTGCAGAAAAGAAAACTTAGGGTAGATAGCACTGTGAAAACAACAACTCAGTGTTCAAAAAACCAAGTAGAATATCAGAAAACATTAGGAAAGCATAACCAGACATAAAAGGAAAATCCTTATGTCTTTGTTTAAATCCATCATTCATTCACACCTTGAATAAATACTGTGTACAGCTTTGATGCCTTCATCATAGAAGGGATATTAGGACTGAAAAAATTTTGCCCAGTTTTTCCTTCCTTTCATGTCCAGACATGGACATGGACAGGGGCATGAGGGCAGGGTACTGCGCTAGACAGACTCTTTGTCTGAACCATTCCTACGCCCTTGTGTGAAGATTATTTTGTGACTGAGAGGTACAGCTTACAGTTCTGAAAAAATGAGTGTTGGCAGCCAGTTCCAGCTGAAAAATACAATTTGGCAGTGGTTTACCTGTTGTATACTCAACATCATTTCCGTGTGGGGATGGAGGGGAAGAAGACTCAATTACAAAAAGAGCACTTGAAGCACTAAACATATGAGATCACCTCAAGTATAATCAGCAATCTGGATAAACAACTTTTTATGCCCCCTATACAGATGTAAAGTTGGATGCTTATGCATATGGAAGCAATGCTATAGGATGCAGCAACTGCTCAGTACTGTGATCAGGGTTAAAACACAGCTCAAAATCTTCAGTCTGTGATCAAGCCATGACAGGTACAGACACATATTACAATCATCTAAAGCAATGCCCTAACTGGGTTATAAGATAACCAAAGGCTGCTGCACAGACAGGGTTTTTGATGCCATTCTCCCATGTCCTGTTCAAGCCCACCCCATCTTTCCCAGAGCTGCATACAGGGCACCACCAATGCTGGAAAGCTCACAGGCAAGCTTATTTGAATTCTCTATTAATGGTTGCAAAACCCACAAGAAGCTGATTATTCCCTCTTTGTATCAGCAATATTTGTGATGTGGGAAAGTACAAGCAATTCAAAGGATAAATTTCTGCTGCTATGCCAAAATAAAATGTCATTTTCAGATCTCTGAAAATATCACAGACTCTGCTAACACAAACAGTACCCTATTGTTGGTGGCAGTCGCAAGTAACACAAGACCCATTCACTTGACTGCTTGGACACTAAGGGGGGTATTTTCTTCCTCATTCTGCTTCCCCTCCACTCAGTTGCTAAAATGACAAAAGGAGGCCAGCTGAACACTGTGGGCATTTTTATGGAGTATAAAGCTGATGCCTTCACACAGTCTTAGGAAAACAGTAGTGCAGGCACACTCAGCTGCTTCAGAGAGACTGAGCAATATGGAGATACAAGTTGGACTGAGAGAGATCAGCATCAACTCATATCAGCACTGTGTCTATGCTGCTTGCTGACCATGAAAAAAAAAGGAGCTGAAAACCAAGATATTGCTGACAGTCTCTTCCTCAAACTTTATTTGGATTAGGGCTCACAAGCAGTTGGAGTGGCTGGTCACCCCTAGTACTGGTATTTCCGGTATCAGCTGGGAAAAACGGGTTCAAAATTAAGCAAGACCTTGATCAAAGCAGTGGTGAGTTCTGGTGGAAGAAGGTCTAACTGGTCTAACTGGTGGGAGCAGGGAGAACAGTTTTTCTGAAATGGGAGTTGTGTACAGTATTTATTTCAGAAACAAGGAGAATATACAATAATCACTGTGGCAGTAACCATGAAATACACCCTTAAGTATCGATTGAAAAACATGGTCCCCATAAATGAAAAGCAACATCCTTAGTGCAATAGGTGTCAAAAATGAAGGATCCAGAATAATAGTAGAAAATATAAGGACAGTTGGCTCTGTGATGCCATTCACTATACAGTCATCTTAGACAATGTGACAGCCTGAATAGTATGCACATAGCTAAAAAGAAAGCTGCAGTTCATCCCTATACTGGTGTTTAACCCAGGATTGCACAGTGAAGGGAGAGGAAGCCACCAAAAGCCTAAGAAGCTGGAAGTAGTGCCAGTAACAGAGGACCCAAATCCCAATGATATCTTCAGCCTCAAAGAGTCTTTATGCAGTGCCACCACCTTCTTTGTGTGTTTTCAAGTGAAATGAGTGCTCCCCAGGTATGTTAACCAGCCTGATCATGGTAAATCAGCCTCCAGGAGTTCAGGTTCCCACAGGTCTAGATTAAGAAACTTTTGAGGTTATGTGGGATCCTGAGTTTTCAGTTCTTAGGGAACCCTGCACTGCAAGTCTAACAGAATTAGTGATTTGCAAGGGCCATCAGCTATCTGTTGCATCCTCGATTTTTCTTTTGAATCTTGGCATTAAAACTCATCCTGAATCTGGGTGAATACATCTCAAATCTCAGTGTGAACATTCTAATCCAACGCCGAGTGTACCTGTCTGCATCTAAGCATAATCCCAAACTATACCAGTTCTCAAAATGTATTAAACATAATTGCACAAATGTGTTGCTATTGCAGATAAGGTGGTACACATAAAACCTCAGACATGCTCACCTGGTGCTTTTCTCTCTTCCACAAGTAGGGCTTCGAGAAACCCTCCCTTACATTATGTGATTCAACTAGATACCTGAATTTATGTGAAATAAACCCAGAACACACAAAAGGGTTGGACAAAAGGGTGTTCACAGTGAACAATATCTAGCAGAAAGGTCACTTAAGTATCTCTCTTACCCAGTGAAGTCAACTGGATAATCATAAAGTACTATTCATGTACAATATGTACGTGAGAATGAGAAATACTTTCTGCAGAAGAGCATCTGCTGCTGCATTTCTTCAAAAAGCCAAAGCAGATCATCTTACCAGACAGTGTACAAGTTTGAACTGAGAAGGGAAGGCAGGAAAAAAAAGGAAAAACAACAGCAATGACCACCCTCTTATACTTTAGGAAATACTTGTTTGGAAGAGTTGCATGAGAACATACAGAATTAATGTTTTTGGTTTCTTATCAGGCTGGACCAAGCTCAAACTAATGACCTCAAGGTTAAAAGCCCTCCATGTATTTTCCATGTTTCTAAACAATCTAACCCTTCCTACTAATAAAATACCTTATATGGAAGTCCATAGGGCTGAATTACATACAGCTTGTAAAAACAACTAAGTCTAGACAAGGATGTTGTGAGGTCATGCAGGCAAAAGATTTAATTTTTTTTAGTGTAACTAGAACTTAATGCAGTTACTGCCATAAAAGACAATTAAAAAGGTTTCTATAAATAGGTGAGCAAAAAAAGGAGACTCTTCATCCTTTATTGGATGGATATTCTGGCTTGCTGGATGAGCTCAGATGGTTGTAATGAATGATGTTAAATCCAGCCGGTAGTCGGTCACCAATGGTGTTCACCAGGGTTCAGTTCTAGGGCCTGTTTAATATGTTTATCAATTATCTAAATGAGAGGATTGAGTGCACTTTCAGTAGGTTCACAAATGACACCAAGCTGGGTGGGAATGTTCATCTGCTAGAAAGTAGGAAAGCTCTGCAGAGGAATCTGAACAGGCTGGATTGAGGGGCCAAGGCCAGTTGTATGGGTTCAAAAAGGCCTTACCAGGACTTTCACTTGGGTCACAACAACCCCTTGCAGGGCTACAGGCTCAGGGCAGAGTGGCTGGAAAGGTGTCTGGCAGAAAAGGACTTGGGAATGCCAGTTGACAGTAGCTGATCATCAGGTGGCAGTGTGCCCCAGAGGCCAAGAAGGCCTATGGCATCCATGGCATCCTGGCCTGTCTCAGAAACAGAGTGGCCAGCAGGACCAAGGCAGTGCATTTTGGGTGACCTCAGTGCCCATGGGTGTGTCAGAGATCTGTGTCAGCAGGAATTGCTTTGCCAAGAAAACATGGGTGAATATGTATATATGTATGAGCCTGAGTGTGTGTGTGTGTTTATGCAAGAACAGAACTAGGCCAAAATCCATTCTGGGGAGGTGTAGTGGGCATATTTGGCAAAGCCTGGGTAGCAGAAGGCTACAGGAGTGACTTGTCTGGGAGAAGGCCATGAACTACCCTGTACCATCACAGCCAGTTCCAGACAGCTCAACAATCAATCCAAGCTGTGCCAAAACCTCAGCTGGTCAGAGGAACACACAGTGCCTCTGCTCAGACAGATTTAGGAAAGGATAGGAGCTGTCAGATATCCAAAATGCATGTGAGGAGACCCAAGAGGAGGCACAGGGGGGGACACATGAAGATACAGGAGGAGAGACAGAGAGGGGGACATTTTGAAGGGCATAGGGGGAGATGCACTCGAAGGAGGCACTGCTTGCCAGAGGACTGGAGCCCATGCATAAGCCTGTGCCAGGGTGGATATGCCCATCAAGGGACATGCCCACAATGGCCAACAGTGGCCTATGGAGGACCCCACACCAGGGCAGAGCAATTAGAGCAAGTAAATATTTAAGAAACATTAGGTCAGTTGGCAGCATTTCATTGAAGTCTCAAGTGTGATCCAGATAGACAAGCAGTCTGTTCTCAGTAGGTGTAATTTAGACAGGGAGTATAAAGAGGCAAGTTACAATTGTCCACAGTAAATCATAACTTAATCAGTCTGGATGAGTCCAAAAGATTCAACTTCACCAACATCAAAGAATAAGTTCACCTCATAACAATTTAGGCATTTCAAAGATAGGCACTTTAAAATGGTTAAAAGATATATTGTCTTTTATGACTCTTTTCCATGTAGCCACACAAAAAAGCCAGGCTATTTAGTTATGTGAATTAGCCTGGCAACTCAGCTGGGTAAATTATGAAAGAAGTCTTTGCATCATATTCTGCATACCTGAATTCCTATAATGGAGTTGCTCATTAAGGCATAGACTGTCTGAAAATTTCAATTTTTTTCAGTTTAATGAAATTTTTGTTTTACTAATTCAGTTCTCTATGTTTGCCTGTAAACACTGCATATATTAGTATTGAATATAGTTTAAATCAAAATGCTGTTTAATTACCTAAAATTTTACTTTACTACAAAGAAAGGTAGTTAGTTCAATATATAGGAAAATCAATGTGTAATTACTATGATGTTACAAAGATGAATGAGTTGAGGAAATTACTATAATATTATGGGGACTCATTCTGAAAGACACTAGTTGAAAGAACTTTGTGTCATTAACTTTATTCCAAAAGACACAAGTTGAAAGAACTCATGCCATTAATATATTTGGGAGTCATTCCAAAAAACAGTAGTTGGAAAATGTTTTTTAAGTTGATTTATTTGTTGGTTGAAGCAGATAAGTTAACACTTTTTGGTATTAGATGCTGGATTTTGGCAGAAATTGACTCTTCTAATGGCTCTTGTAAAGGGAGGTAGAGTTTCCTGTACCAATGTTCATTAAATGTTGAATTTAACCTCTTGAAATCAGGTAACTTTCCTCCTGTCTTCTCCGAGCCCTTTTAAATAATTTTTTTATGGCATGAACATGAACATTTATTTTCTTGATTCTTCACAGCTCAACTTTTCTATATTCTCTCTGTCTTGTATTTCTCACTGACGTGTGTTGCTACTATTACTTTTTCATTTGAAGCCTGCTTTTTCTGCCATAACAGACCATGCTCCTGCAGACAAGTTCTCAAAATTTTTAATTTACTGGTCAGTGCTTCTGTACTGATAGTAGTTTGAAATGCTTACTTGTCTTCTTCCACTTCATGACTGCCTGAAAAAAGGATATTCTCTGTAGTACATAGATTGAATCCAATACTAGGGAATTTTCTGCAGTCTCTTACATAATCAAGGAGATAGCTTGCATATTTGTTATGCTGGATAATATTGTGTCATAGCTCCACCTTATTTTCATATCTTTTCATACTCCTATCTCAGTTCTTTTCTCAGATTATTTTGGGACAGGATTTGTGTTTTCTGTCCATTTGGGAGAGCACTGAATATAAAGAAATTCTCACCACTGCTTAATTCCAAATAATGTCCTATTTTTGTAGCAATCGGGAACAAAGTCTCCCATATATCTTTACTTTTGTGCTGCTATATCCCACGCTTCACATTCCATTCTTAGTCTATTGATCTTCCTGGCCACATGCATGTCATTTATCATCCAATATTCCTTGTGGGGTCATGTCGGAAGGGCTGAAGCCTAAAGAGTTTACTTGTGAAAAAAAAGTGCAAGCATGAACTGGAAAACAGTGAATGCCAGAGTTTTGTTCCTATATAAAACATAAAAATAAATCCTGGCAGATCTGGTTTCTTCAGCCTGGAGGCTTCATGGCCTTGTGTGCCCTTCCTGATTCTCATGCTATAGACCAAAACAACATGCCTTAACATTGGCAACATGCTACAAAACATTCCTGTGTTAGATTGTGAGGCACTTTTCTTGTTTGTGTCCATTGCTGAACAGAGTGGTGCCAAACAGCATTTAAAGAAGCGGCAGCTGGAGCCAAGAGGAGATCAACACTCATGGTTTCACCACTTCAAATTCAGAAAACATCATCTAAAGCCTGAATTTGAGGGAAGTTTCAGTATTTCTGAAATATGCACAACATCTTGGATGGAGAAATAGCTATGGAACATGCCTACATGCCTATGATCCCACGTGCTCAGGCCACACCCCAAACAGAGGTGCTAGAGTCCAAGAGATAGGTCTGTGTCCTAGCAACTCCAGACTACCCAAGATCCAGCTGTGCAACATCTCACAGGATTAACCTCCAGATGGTGGAAACCATGGTGATGAGGACTCCAGGAATAAGCGGACAAGCACATGGTCATGACATCCATGAACCTTCTCACTGATCATCAATGCAGGATCAGGAAGTGATGCTTCTACTGATTCACACAGTTTTAGGTCTTAGCATGGGGAAATCTGCAGGAAAGTGTCCCTTTAGTGTCATATACGCACAGTGGGAAGATGAACTTATTGCTTCAGAAAGGCCAAGAACCCAAAACAGAGGACAGGAGAAGGGTCTTGCCTTACCTTTCCTCTGAGTCAGCTGAGTCAACCTTCTCCAAACCATTGTGGGGTGGACAGCTCCCCAGGGGCACCTCCTGTCCACGACAGAAAGGTTCTGATGATGCCATGTTGCTGCTGCAGGGCACGAATGAGCTCCCCCCTAAGAACTTCATATGTTCCCATTCCTAACTTCAAGTTTTGGAGGTGCTTTGAGCCTCCCAAGTCTAAAATATAATGCTGCCATTAGAGTGTCCCTCTCATCAAAAACTGCTCTTCAACAGCAAAGTCTGTGGCTGCCCTCCTGACAAAGTGAGATAAAGGGTTGTGCTACCATCAAAACAGCCTTGTCTGAGAGCACTGGAGACAAGAGGGGTCCATCTTGCCAAGGTCTGCCCATCCTCTGCTAGACATCTTTCCTCCAACAAAGGGGGTGTGAACAAACCTGAAATATTCTTCCCTGTTAAAAGCATACCACTGTCAATAAGAAATCAGGAGCCACACCAATGGACAAATTACTTAACAGGTCCAAATAAGAGGCTAAGTGCCTCTCTCTGTCACACAGAGAACTGGAGATATTAAACACCCAAGTGGAAAAGATCCTGAGCAACCTGATCTGTGGTGACACTGCTTCAAGCAGAGAGTTATATCAAAGAAAACCAAGAGGTCTCTTCCAGCTTAAATTACTCTTTGATTCAATGATTCTAACATACATCTATGCTAGAATGTCATCACACTCATGTGTAGGAGAAAAAGTAATCACCTAACTTAGAAGACTAATGTGCAGTCAAAATGAAATCATTGCTAGTGATTATGATACTACAGTATAAAGCTTGAAAGTTCTTCAGAGGCTGAACATACCATCTTTCTCTCTGCCTTCACCACATATATGAAAAATAAAATACATATAATAAATAGCATGGAGTAATTTTCAAATTATTTTTTATGTACAGATTTTTCTTTGCAGTAAATCATTCTATACAGGAATACTATACAAGATACATTATCACAAATAATATGTGTAGCGTGAGACCACGATTTTTAAACGATTTTTAGTCCAGTCTACATCTTGGACTAAATTTCAAAGGAGAATGCTCTTATCTGTAGATTTACACATGAAACCCTGTTCTGTAGTCTGTCTTTCAAGACTAAACAGTGTAACAATGTGTATCTAAACACAAGAACATATATCAAGAAACCAATTTTCTCTTATCCAACACAGAGCAAATTTCTGCTTCTCTTTGTCATCATAATCTCTGACTCTGCATTCTCTCCCTCAAAGTTTTATTTTGAAATGCATATATTTGGTATGCATATACTGTGCAGACCTAATAGAAGCTCATACTGGGCCTTAAGAACCACTAAGAAACATGAAATTTACCACACTTGTCTAAATATACAATCAGAGAAACTATCAGGACCACAGAATTTAGAAACAGCATACACAAGACAGACAAAGGGCAGAGGAAAGGATGAACATACAAGCACAGCAAACAACGTGGTAGTAGTAAATATTATCTCTGTTAGCATTGCTATTATTTGCTTGATTTGTTGCTTAAATCTCTTCAATGGAGTTCTGAGAGGAATTAGGTAGGTGGAAAAACAAAAGGATAGGAGCAAATCTGTGAGAGCAAATAGCAGATCTGTATGGACAACAGGCTATATGGAATTAAGACAGCAGAAATAAGCTTTTAAAGTCATCACAGCTTTCAGCTTCCACAGTTTCTGCATTGACTCTGTCAGCTTTGTTGTTTGGCTGGCTCAGGCCTGCTGCTTCTTTTGTAGATTTTAAAACCTGTATGGTGAAGGAAGGAAACATTTAAGCTTTGTCCAATTTTCCATCAGTGATGTACTCCCAGATGTCCATATGATGGTCTGTTTAAGCAGAGTAACTTCTGCTCAGTCTTCATTCCTAGCTTTCACTGTAAGCCAGGAAAGCTGCGCCTCTCCATCACCCCAGTTATAGATGCACTTCTAAGCCTGATCATCTAGACATAGCCTTAGTGATTCCTAGTCCATACTTCTCAGTTTGGAAAGTCATACAGCTTTACAGAAGTCTTAAAGCATCACTTGCCTATGCAGAGTATACAGCAAGGCTGAATACTAGCTGAGGATAAGGCTTTTAAAAAATAAATGCAATTAGCGGAGGGTGGTCTCACCAATACTGTAAGAGGGAATTTCAGACTCAGATGGAATTTTGGACAGAAAAAGGAACATTTTTGCACTCCTGCTTTTATAAAAGACCATACAGGTCATGTCAGGACTGAAAAAAACTAAGAAAACCAGAAATGCTTTATATTGGCTCAGCTGAACAGAGATATTGAGCAAACTTTCAAGATGTGTTGTATATGCCAGAAGAATAAGCCAAGTCAAGCAAAAGAGACCCTACTGGTGGCACAAGAAAAATTGCTCCCTTGGAGCAACATAGCCTTAGATTTGTTTAGATTGGCCAAGCAAATAAATGCACTTTTTTTTCTGGACTAAATTTACTAAGAAGCTGCATTTTGTAAGTTTGGGTATAGACAAGTTACTGCTAGTATGTCCTTGGTTGTAATCCAAGTGACTTTTGAAAAATGTACAACAAATAAATCAGAGGATATGACAACTAAATACAGGTTGTCACCTGCAGGTATTTGTTTTAGTAGACAGGGAGAATTCTAACACTTTTACTGATGATAGAAGTCAATGTCAGAGTTTTGTGAAGTACAAATACAGCTATTTGCAATATGATCAATCACCTGACTCAAAGCACTGTATATGCACATGATGGCAATTAATGATCAAAACACTAAGGAGATGGAGAAGCACAAAGTCCAAGAAAAGTGTCTCATGCCATGCAGTCTATTCATATGATGATTGACCAAATTTCCCCAATTTCCCACCTTTTCCTACTTACTCTGTACTTAGACAGTGGTGGGCTACGATACTGCTGTTCCACGTGCTTATGAGAATGACATCAATAGACAGATGCTGCTGCCTCCAGTTTCAGGAGAGGATGTAAGAATCATCCAGTGCAGTTTCTTTTTTTTCTTTTTTTTTCTTTTTTTTTTCTTTTCTAATCATGTTTAGGCAGAGGTTACAGCAGATAAGACATCTAAACCCCAGGTTCTTAATACTATCTAAATAAACAACTTACAATTTCCAATTAGCAACAGTTGTGATACTTCCAGAGAGACTTGTCATCTCAGTCAAAAATACCTTAGCACATGATAACCAGTTTATGTAACTAGGTTCATTGCAAATATTTGGAAGCAAGCCCCATACATGTAGCTTAAGGATTAATATATTAACTGTTTTGGTCAGGATGTTGAGCAAAGAAGATCATGCTCTGCATTCATGGAAGATCTCTTAGATTATGCCCCTTTGCTGTCAGAGAGGGAAAAGCAGAGAAGCTGGAGGAATGAACAAAGGGACATGGTTAGGTAGGGTTTATGCTCGTTTCTTGTTGTCTGTCTATATAAAAATTCATACTAAACACAAAAATATTATGTAACTGCAACTCCAGCAAAAGGCCTCCTAATCCTTCATCCTAAACTGGGAGATATTTAAAGAGCCTTGGCCTTGACACCTGGATGGTTCTACAGTGACTGAGATACAACCAAAAGTATCAAGTAACCAGAGCTCTGAAGTTATTAAACTCAAACTAGAAGCCGTGTATTTCAGGGATGAAATTTCTTCCCTGAAATACACAGCTTCCAGTACATTGTTTCTGCTTCTTTGCTTCCCCTACTTCCCTTCCCCCTTCCCTCCTTTCCACACTGTTTAGCACTGTTTAATTTATTGGTTTTTTTAGTTCATCATAAATATCTGGAGAACTATTTTTCCAGACAAAATATGTTTATTTTCCCAGGTTTCTAGGTGAATATTCACATCTCTTTTAGTAAAGAAACTTCTAGCAGTCTTTTTTTTGCTGCCAATAAGGCCTGAGAAAAAGACTACTGTTGTCAAGTTTTAGCTTGGAAAATAAACTGTGGTATTTGAAATCTTACCTTTAAGGAGTTCATCTTGGAAAGCGTATCACTGATCAAAAAGGATCTCTCTCCATTACCACAAACCCTGAGGCTACCTGGTTTGCCTGTTGACCACAAACTGCTCAACAAAGCACGCCACTTTGGCTGGCACCAGCTTAGGACTAATCTCCTGGAAGCATGTCTTGGAGATGGCTGGTTGAAACAGTCCAAAAAAAAGACAAGGAATTAACTAGGAATTAAACTATGTAGACCCTGTTGGGTATAGTGCCTGAGCTTCTTCCTCAACTGTCTTCTTTTCAGCAGCAAGAAGTTTCTCAACTAGGACAGAAAAGAGAAGGTATCTCTGCTAACTGTTTGAGGATTGCTCCTCAGAAAGCTTTGGTTATTCCAAGCTTTATGTGGTGTGACTGTGCTATTATGTGGCTGCCACACCACTCTTGCACAACAGTTCACTCCTCTGCATGCAGTGTGTTTCAGAATTCACAGGACATACAATAAAGGCACAAGGAATCTCCTGCAAGCAGTTCCCAGAAGCTGACACGAACACAACCATTCCTGAGTCTAGCTGTTAGCAGGGATGGTGCTGACAGCTCTTTGGAAGGGCCTTATGATTAGGGATCTCAAGATGTCAGCCACCCTGCCCAGAGGTGGTTTGGAACCATCCCATTGCATATGTCTTTTCAGGTCCCCTTTCAGATGGATGGTTTGTTTGTCCAGAAAATGTCTCTCTAAGAGTCGTGTCTCTTAAAGAGCCACTGTTTCTTCTGCCAAGGCAAGGAAGGGACTGAGCTGTCACCTCAAGGCCTGTGCTATAGTCATGCTCTTTAGGTTTAATGCAAATTTAAAAAATGCTCCAGGAACTATAGAACATCCAAAGGACTTCTAGCCTGTGACAAAGGATATTCCTGGACCAGAGCTGCCAGAAGTATTATGTTACATGAACAGTCAGCTATCAGTTTGTATCCACTTGTATTTTCTTTTTGGACATGGGAACATAGCCATTTAAAAAATAAAACCCAAACCACTCTACTATGTTGGTCATACTTCTTACAGATGTTATTAACTCTCCCCTATGACAGAAAAATAATTTTCCTCATGCAAAAGTCTCTTACAAACATGATCTAGAGATGATTTTAAATAATATTTTTATCACACCTTCAGGCATTACCTTTCTACAACATTTTGGCACATATGAGGTGTACTGTCATGTCACAGAATACCATATGACTAGCAATAAAAATAAATTGATGTATGGAGTATGTCTGTTCTGCAAAATTGCTTCAGGTACTGCCTAACTTAATATAAACATCCTAAAATGTATAAACATGTACTCATTAAAACCTACCACAAAAAATTCAAACAAAGGAGAATGAAGCGGGCATGAAAAAAAGGTTTTATGAGCTAAATAAACCCCAAGTCACTGTTATTTAGTTTTAACATAGTCTCATTTATCTAACTGGTACTGAATCAATTACTTTAACACAAGGCAACTGTACACCAATTGGAAAAGCTCTCTTAATAAATAATTCCACTACTCTCAACTAAAATGCCACCATATGCCTGCAAATAGAAGAATTTGGCTTCTACAAGTCAGATCAAAACCCATTATAATCAGCAATCTATTTTTCTGAAAAATTTCTGTTAAATTCTACATAATGTCTAGCTCTCCAGACAGCACTGAGAGCAGTAATTAAATGTGCTTTGATTATAAGGAGAGCTTAGACATGAATTCATTTGCAAGCATTACATTCAGGCATCTACAGTCTGGTACTAAATCCCACTCCTAAATGGTTTAAGTGGTGAAAACCTGAGATTACAGGATTTGATTCAAAAGCTTAACTACAACAGGGCATCACACTGGGCCTCCTGCCTTCTATCAGGGAAGAGCACAGGCATCCCACAAATTCTGGTACTTACCAGTCTCATGTGTATGGCTTAAGGTACCTTATGGAGCAGGCAAGTATGTATAGAAAATTGAAGTGGTTCCCACATTTCAATTTCTAGATGTCATGAAGAAATGCCTGCTTCTCTTTACTGAGTATAAGGAAAGAATAGCAGGTAGCTCAGGTATCAAAGCTCAGTGGAAGAATCCCACCGCGAATGACATGAGTGTGATGTGATGGTGACTTAACAGCAGCTGGAGAATGAACTTTTCCCATTTGAAAAATCCTGAAGAGAAGTTCAGTTAAGTAAAGTTCAGCCCAGTCTTTGTGCATATCCAGAGACAGATAAACTATCCTAAAAATGCATTGAGTATATCATCTTGAAGAGAAAACAAGGAAAGTAACAATGTCATGTCCTGTCTGTGATTCATCTTGGAGAGAGAAAACTCTTCTTAATACCAAGGTCACAGTTTCCAGCTACATTTCAGTGCTTCCATGTGTCAGGAGTGATTGATTACCAACTCACAAAATCTCCTGTACTGCTGTTTACCCTTCATGTTTTCCTCAGCCTTACAGCATGAGTGATGCAGGCACTCTCCAGGTATAATCTCAACTTGAAGAACCTAGTCTTGGGCCAGGCCAAGATGGAACCTGCAGCTTCCAAAGCTCAAGTCTATCAATAAAGATTATGTATTTCAGAAGGAAATTAATTTTCTGGGGAATTAATGTTAGAAGACACTCAAAAACTCCACAACAACAAGCAGCAGGATGTGTCATAAGAAATTTCATGTAAAGTTGTTCTTACTAAGATGGGTTTTGTGGTGTGTTATATCAGAAAGGAAAGGTAAGCAAGGATAGGGAAATTATGTATGTTTCTATACACTGAAAGTAGCTCAAAGCTTCTTCACCTTCATGGAAAAACACTGTGAAAACAAAAGTAAATAGACTGGAAAATTGTGGATTACACAGTAAAGATCACCATTTTATTAAAAAATCACTCTTCCACTGGATAATTAACATGATGTTTTAATCTCCAGGAAAGATGGTATTAGACCTTTCTTTTGCATCTTGACACCTTTTCCAGGCAAGTTTTTTTGAATTTCATTCCTCTAAGTGCCAAGAGTTTCCATTTTCTATAGCCAGTCTCCTGGAGACAAGCTAAAATTCCAGCACTATCTTTGCTCTAAAAATCACAGCCCTCATTCTTTCCTACTATACTGAAAAATCTATTGTTTTTCATTACTCCCAGTCAAATCTCAAGGGCCATTCTCCCACCTTGGAATTATTTTTGGACAGAGAACTTGTTTTGACTTTACTTCTCTGCTTCCTAAAAATTATTCAGTGTGATCATCAGAGTCTTTTAATCAATGGCTTTTTCCTCTGTAGCCTTTCATCCGTATCCTTATGGATAATGCAGAGTATTTCTGCAAGCTCTCTCTTTCTCAAATCCTACCTGCTAATGGTTGCATTGAATTCTCTGAGTTTTCAAAGCATATGATAACTGCTACACTTTCCATTTCCTCATCTAAACTTCCTTTGTCTGCATTAGATCCACCACTGTCAGAAGTCATCATTCAAAATAAAATCTGAATGTACAATAATAGAGCCAGGATTCATTCCCTGTAATTATTAATATTTTGGTGAGGAACTGAGACAGCAGTGTAAATGTCTGATGTTGTAGTCAAGGGAGAGAAGTAAGAATTTCAGAAAGACTGAATTACCTTCCTGCTAAGTATTTCCATCTATTGACTAAATAGGAAATGAAACTCATATTTAAGATACTGTAAATATCAGATACAGATTCCTGACTTTCATGAGAATGAAAAAGAAAAAAAAGAAAAGAAAAACAAGATAAGAAAATTTCTATAATTTTTTACAAGAAAAAAACATAGAAATTATACTTCTAACTTAAAGCAAAGTGGTGAAGTTAAAGCCAGGAGTCTCTTGTGGATGTACTTCTACTTATTTTACATATATTACAATGAAAAAAAAAAAAAAGGGATGTACTACTTTCAGGCCTAGGTACCTAGCTTGATTACTGTCAAGCCTTGAATTTCAATGTAACAGCTTAAAATCCTTGAAAAAACTCCCTCTAGTAAAAAATAGAATATTAAATTGTGCAATTTCCTAGTATATTGCTAACATCAATACAAAATTTATACCTCTTCATTGTTGTGGCTCTCCTCCAACAGAATTCTGAAATAGGTAATAGCTTTTTTTATACTGGAGTCTAGTAAAAAGAAAACCCCGATTCCAGAAAACTTTTTTTTTTTGTAATAAAGACATAAGACAGGCAACCTGATTTTCTTCTCTGCTATCTGTTAAGAGTGTACTGCTTCTTGTACATAGCTGTTACTTTGCAAAGCCACAACATATCAGCATGAGATGATTTATTCAACATTTGTATCTGTTTAGGAGTGCACTAAATGTGAAAGACTCTAACTACCAGGGAAACAAGTGGTTCCTATAACTCCAGGAATCAGAAGTAAACAATTTGCAAGCAGAAACCACAGAGAAGCATATTTGTGTACTGGATGAGAACAGCTGTAAGTGATGACAAATTGACGTTTAAGGATCAGAAATATAATAGAGAGAAAGTAAGAAAGTGATGAAATAAAAAAACTGAGGAGAAATGTCTTATTCCTACATAATTAGTGTGATGGGTGCCTCCCCTGTTGCCCATCAGCACCTTATTTCTGCACAAACTCCAGTGGTTACTTGAGCAGTTACTGTTCATCATATTTGCTTTAATGTCTAGAGTAACTTAGCAATCAGGATGCTTCAGACACAAAAAAACCCCAAACTTGTTTACTATACAAGTGGTATAAATGTTGTACGTGAGTACATGCACAAAGAAGGCAGATTGTTTCCAGCACCATTTAAGTCTTTCTGAAGTTTCCAATGGGCACATATCAAATAACATTGAATCACTTATGTTAAATGTGCAAACCCACCTTCACAAGCTGTCACTGAGAAGAGAAGCAGCATTTGGAAGAAATGAACCTTAGTTTTGTCAGTGAAAGAGTCTTTTAATTAATTTAATATCAATCCTAATGTTCCACTGGCAGGAATCTTGAAAACATAGGTAATACTCTTTGCAGCCATCCCAGAGGCTCTAGGACATGATAGGGATGTGTTAAATTGGGGACAGGATTCCTCTCATCACAGAGTGTGATCGAGTTCCTAGATCCTCTCTGGTCCTCTTTGCTTTAATGAAGATACTCTGACACTTCCATGGGGAAGCCAACCTGAATAAAGGTCATGGTGAAAGAAAATTTGCTCCAAAGAGAATCTTATCTTTCTTTGTTGAATATGGGGAAATCCTGTATGGGACATCTTGAAGGAGATACCTAACTTTGGGATAACTAAATTTCTTTTAAGTACATCCCTTCAGAAATTATATTTTTTGCTATATCTTTTTTATATTTCAGAAACAGAGAAGAACAGGTGACAGAGCAACATTGAAATACCTGCAATGGCACTGAAGGAGGGGGAAAGGCAGTGGGCCCAGCAGGAGCAAATGTTGTATACAAGAGGGTTGTTCTCTATCAGTTGCCCCATTTGGCAGTTTTTATCTCCACTTAGATTAATAAACCAAATAACAAAACGGCCTTTCTTATTTTATTACTTGTTTGTACTGTTTTATGTGTTTACTGGTGCTGAACTGTGAATACATGAAAGCAATGAAAAAACAGGCATATACAGTGGGCAAACATACAAATCAAACAAAAGAGAAAGGCCCCTTTTGTATTCGAACTAGCAAATTTCATTTTAAAGCAGCCAGATCAGCTGCTGGGAACTCTGTCTCACACTGGCTGGAGACATTATGCCGTTGTGCCGTTCAGATGTTACTGCTGGCAACTGCTAAAATGGGTTTGCATTTCCACCAGCAAGTTGATCACATTGACAGATTTAGGTCAAAGCACTGAGGAAGCAATTCACACCTGGTCTGAAGATCTGGACAGGCTAATACATACTGATGAAAACCTTCACTAAGACTCTATTTTTTTCAGTGCTGTTGCGGTTTGCTCACTATATTAGCAGTCATGTACAGACAAGCTACCTTCTAAAAGCTGGAAGGTACAGCTTCCTACACTTTGTGTTTTAAAATTGGCCAATTGCCTTTATAGGCTTTGGAGTTTCTTTTGTATAATTTAGCTACTGTTTCATGTAAAATCCTTAAAACTAATGAAAACAAACAGTACCCAAGAAACCTTAGAAGATGTGGAAGTAATGATAATAAGCACCAAGTTATCTCCACCAATGAATTTCCTCTCATCCTGTGCCTCTCATGCACTCTAGGCTATTCACATCCAATAGTAATGTATATAGAAAGCATTGCAAATGCTGAACAGGCTGCTTGTGTTAGACCAAAACTCATCCATTATGTTATAGGAGACCTGTAAGTCCTGACCACGTTTACAAACACAGGACACAGATCCATCAGTGAGTTCCCTTGTCCAAAGCCTCTGTCCAGAACAGGTCTAGCAGTTCAAGCATTTTGAACAGTGCCCACTGTGAGCAGACAGCAGGCCATCCAAAAGAGACCCCAGACACCAATGGGCACTTTTGTAAAATATTTTCTTCTTCATTTCCAACAAAACTTGAAAGAGCTGAGATATGTGAAGACTGTGTTAGGTCTTCCTTTAGAGGATCCTTGTTCAGCAAACTGAGCAGCTGTGTTTTGCTCTAGCTGAGTTTCCCAGGTGGCCTTTTCAGTGCAACCCCACTGAGAGAGCTTTCCAATGCCACAGCACTGTAGAGTAAAAAAGGACATTGCTGTGGCTAGATCATTGCTCCAAAATTAAGCATACAAGCAATCCATTGAAATCAGAGTAGCTCCTTTGATTTTGTGGGCTGAATACATTCAGATTAGACCTGAGGCACAAAAATAAAAAAATATTTCCACAACAATTTACCATTGTTTCAGAGATTTTCAAGGGCAAATGAGACCAAATAAAACCCTTTAGTAAGCCAATGCAAATAATGACCTTTTAATTTTAAGAACTTTTTCCAGTTGACAGAGTTGTCTTTCTCAATCAACAAACAACACACCCATCCATACCTGAATTCAGGATTGAGCCTGAATACAGATTTCCTCAACCTGAAATCCAGTAGTCAGTACAGAAGAATGCTTGTTAGGAAGGGACAGAAGCACTATGAACACAGGGACACAATTATTTTATGTTCAGGAGAGATGCCATGGAAAGAGAGACAGTGGAAGAGCCCCACTGCATGGGGTAGAAATGTTGGCAGAATTTGGGAAAGAGAAACACAGACACAACACAGGCATCTGCAGTCCTTCTTCTTGCACTGTGTTACAACTTCTCTCCAGCCTTGGAAAAGCAGTGCTCAGGTGTTCCAAACCTAAGTCACTTGCACAAGAGGGAAGAAAAGCAGGATTAAGAAGAAAAGAGAAATCCGTAAGTCATTTTCTAAGTAAAACTCTTTCTTAGTGACATGGAAGAGAGCGCACTGAATGCACTAGTGTACTGCTCTGCAATAAAGCAAAAATGTAAGGATACAAGAGAATTTGTATAAAAACAATTCTAGAGTAAATGAAAAATTTTTCTTGATGGCCAGTAAATGAGAAAGATACACTTGAAATTTAAAAAATGAGCTCCCTTTAATATAGTAAAGAAAAAAACCTTCAAAATAATGAGTAAGCAGGAGGGAAGACAAGCTTTATTAAAGATTAAACAAAAATAAAAAAACAAAGCAAGTCCCTTTTCCTTTTTTTTTTTTTTTAATTAGAGTACTTTTTAAGCTGGAATTAAGGAACTGCACACCACAGTGCTTCTGGTTTTTGAGTGTGCCTCAGTGGCACTCAGTACTGAGAATCATTCCATAGGTGCCTTAAAATCCATGTATACTTTGGCTATAACAGCTCAGGACCAACTGTGTTTCATTACAGCCACTTGGGTATCATTTGGGTATATGCAATTGTGGGTCAATACAGTTCATTCTGCTCTGATGTTTGACAAGATATTCCTTGTCCTAAAGGAAATGTGGTTTACTTCACCAAGTATGAAAGATCTGCAGACATACATTGAGGCAAATTTCACCATCTGCAAAATCATTGAGGTAAGGGGAATACCACAACTCTACAAACTCTATAGCTTTTATTTTCCCTACAACAGGAATTTACCTATTCAGAGGGGAAGGAGATATGCATTTTACATGTTAGGTGGAAAAGCATCCTATTATCTCAGAATAAGAGCTTTCAAACCTGAGAAGGCTTACTCTCCCTCCTGTCCTCTGGGCAAACAAGATGCAGTGCAGTTTACCAGCGCTCTTGGGGGTGTGTCATGCACAAAACTTTAAAAGTTCCTGTTTATTCTGAGTGGACATTTGAGATCTTGGGACCCAGATCATAAAATGAGCCCTTTTTTTCTTTTATAATTTGCCAGCAGCACTGTTCACTCTTCTGTGGTAGCATACATACATATGCAACAGCTTTCGGATCATCTGAAAGACCACATAAATGTAAGCTGTAAGGAAGGTAGTGAAACTTGAGAATCATGTGTAGCTTGTCAGACTGGGAATTATGACAGCCATCTAGCTTAAGAGTGAGACTATAAAGATCTCTTATGAGGAAATCCATTCTAATTAAAGCATCCACAGACAGCTGCTCATATTTTTTTAAAAAAATACAATTACCCTGCAGCACTAGCAGTCCTAGTTCTAGTGAAAAAAAATTTAAAAAACCCAAACAAAACAAAACAAACAACAAAGCTGTGCAGTATTACTGAGTCATATGTTAGTGTGACAACTCCTGTTTATCTTAACTTTCTGCAGCTTTAAACATGAAATCTAAGAGGGAGGAAGCAGGAAGACAATTTAGCGGTCAAGAATAGCTGGTGTGAAAGGAAGGGAGGGAGCTTTCCCCTTGGGCTGTGAAAAGATAACTTGCAAAGTCTTGCTGTTTCTTTCAAAATCCACTTAAAATTTGGGATGGTGATTTACTGAATACACAGGTTCTGATACTTCATAGAAATAATTTATGCCAACTTTTTTTTTTTTCAAAAATATAATAATCTTCTTTTGGTCCAAAATATTTTTTTAGAAAGAAATAGCTTCGATAAAATGAACAAGAAGATTGTAGGTGACCTTGTGCATGCATATTATTTTGTGGTGTATCTTAAAAACATAAACTGGCTTGGGTTGGAAGGGACCTCAAAGATCATCTATTTCCAACCCCTTTTCCATGGGCAGAAACACCTTCCATTAGACCAGATTGCTCACAACCCCATCTAACCTTGTTTTTTTTTCCTTTATTTTCTGTAATAATTTTGAAATCTAATTTCTAT